>LPNX010165170.1:4911-189895 GCA_001517045.1 Pseudotsuga menziesii
TGTCCATCAGCCATACGATGAGCTCCTGCCCTTGCACATCAGGGGGCAATCTGTTAACACCCAAAAATGGTTAACTACCTCATCTACCCCACTACATGGCTCATTTGTCCATTTGCCTACCATATTTCCCTGAAAATCCCACTAAAAAGCCTCCAAAAGGCCTAAAATGCCTCTAAAAGGCCATAAAACCATCTAAAAAGCCTCCAAAAGGCCTAAAATACCTCCAAAAGGCCACAAAACCCATTTTTCCTCCAAAAATGTCCAAAATTCCTCTAAAAATAGCAAAAATCCCCAAAAGGGAAGAAAAAATATAAAATAATGAGGAAAGGAGGAAAAAACCCTAAACAAGCTGCCCTAAACCATATGGTTTCCAAAACCATGGGCCATCATTCCACCACTAAAAAACTATAAATAAGTGGTGGAGACTCCTCATTTCACATCCATTATCATAAGCATCCTTCCTCTGCCGAAATTATTCTCGAAACCCTAGCTTACCATCAAGCTACTTTCACCATTGAGAACTCTTTTTGGCCCATTTCCACCACCGGAGAAGGAAAAGAAGCAGCTTGGAGCTCGAAGCCACCGACATCGGACCAGCGCAACGGACTCCACCAACCTCCTCACCGGAGGTAATATCAATAAAATCACCATTATACATTTCTTTACTGTTTTTGCTTCATCTTATTTACTTTTTACTGCTTTAGCTTAGTCTTTGTTTTTGTTTATTTTTGTTTACATCATTGAACTGCTACTAAGGATTCCAGATTCCTTAGTAGGTGCTCATCAGCACAAGCTAGGGTGAAAACCCTAGCTACACTCAGTGCCACACAACATTGCTTCCTACTAAACCAAGAGATCACACATGATCCTATACTGAAGCAACACCTGAAGTGCACTACCTACCCAATCTAAATCAACATAACCTTTCAAGTTAATATTTTGATTCACCTCATACTTGAGCCCATAATCAACTGTACCCCTCAGGTACCTTAGAATATGCTTTGCAGCAATCAAGTGAACATGTCTCAATGTGTTCACAACAAAGAAAATATCTGGTCTCATATCTGTCAGGTACATCAAGTGACAATACATCAACTGTCTCTGATGAAGCATCACTCAATAGCTTCATGTTCGATGCCATAGGTGTGGTCATGTAGTCCATCATCCTAAGCCTATTCAGGATCTCTACTGCATATTTCCCTTGTCCACACCTCCATGCCTAGAACGTAGTGTATCAACACATAACAAGAGCATCACTGGTCTTCCACCTTCAACCTTGAGGAAAAGGTTGGAATCCATTTTACTCTCACTAAATGCTAGATTCATCAGTAATATATCCATCCTATCATACCATGTCGAACCTTAGGATCTTCTGCAGTCACTCCCTCTGAAGCATCATACTCCCTTTGTATTCCATACTCTATGCATCGGAGTGACAAGTAGCTTCCTATGCTACTAATATTCTATGTATCCATCTAGGATCACTGGATACAAAGATCCTCTATCTTGAACCTTTTCAAAAGTTCTTCTTTCACCCATGTGTGAGCTTGTCATCCTCTATAGGCTTTCATCTTCAACCTTGTAGCAAAGGTTAAGGTCTTCATCAAGCTCCTCCTATATGTGTTATCCCATGGGTGTCTTCTGAGCTCGTACAAGGTATTCTTTCATTTGCACACATGATTCTTCTTGCCATGTGTCTGAACTCCCACTAGCTGCAAATGTCTCTTCGTAGTCTATGCCTTCTTTTCATGAGAAGCCTCGAGCTACGAATCTTGCTTTGTATCCCACAATGTTTCCATCTACTGCATGATGGAACTACGAACTTTTCTTTAGGTATCGATACTACAACCTAGACATCATTCTTCTTGAACTAGTCTTCCTAGCTGGAAGGTTCTGCATCAATGATGTTGCTGCATTCATCATATTATTCTTCATATTGAACTGTCATCACTTGTTCTTCGGAACAAGTCTCATTCTTCTTTGCTTGCAGGTGATTATGTATGCGATATTTCCTACAAGTCAAATGCATTTGTATGGTTAGAAAAAATTCATAAGGTATATTCATAATTAAAAATTCTTATGCATAAATATATGATCATGCAACTATTTTAGCCAACACAACATTCATCCATATCTCACAGAAACTTTTCTAGATGCCTTCCATCTCCACCAGGACAACATTGAGATTGTGCACTAATTCAATATGTCAGCAAAGAGGTTTCATTATATATAATTAGCAATGGAGAGTTGTACAGCACCATGAGATACTTACCCATCTCATGCATATTAGTAGTATACTGTCATTAGTGCAAGCATTCTATCATGCATAATACATTAACTGAATATAACAAAACAATATCATGAAATGAAAATTGAATACTTATCTTTATTTGTTTTGTGGGTAGACTCCTTCTTGAGCCTTCAACTTCATCGTCTTCTTCATTCATAATAGCATCGTTTCTTATCCAAATTATAAGGTGGATAAGAGGTTCTTTAAGAGTTGAGTTCTTCATATTCCTCATCACTTGAGGGATCTTCTTTGGATGGTGAGAGCTAGATCTTCAGTTGCTCCCATGTTCTTTTCTCTTATTATGAGTTGAGCTTCTTCTTCTTCTTTTGAAAGTAATCACTTCCTTCTAGCACACATTCCTTGAATGAATGAATCCCATGATCCTGGGAGGCCATTCATGGTGGCTATCACCACTTCTGCATTCTTCACTTCTTCTTTTATTGCTTCAAGTTGTTCTTTGATTTGAGAGACCCTTGTAAAGTATGACTGTATGGTCTCTGCATTCTGGATCTTCACATTCTTCAACTAGTTTCTTAAGGTCATATTCCAATTTATGCTCTTCCCTTCAAATAGCTTGGTCAAGGAATCAAACATATTCGATGTCTTTAGGGAAGACACTTGTGGTACAATTTGATCTGTGATTGAATCAACAATGATCTTCTTGGCCTTGACCAAGTTCTTCTTGTGTAAGGCTTCTAGCCTCATCTCCCTCTGGAATTGGAACCTCTCTACTAATGTAGGTGGCCAATTCATTTTCTTTAGAGAGGTCATATACTTCCATGCTTGGAATTTTCTAGCTTCACCAATCTTATCATCAAGCTGATGTGATAGTTCACTTTGAAATGAGAACCTCAAATGAAAATAACAATAGATTAGATCTTACCAATTTGAGGTGTCTGTCCTGGTTTCGGAGCTTAGTGATCTAGGGCTTGTTAGAAAAACCCTAATTTCCAAAACTTGGAATATTTTAGATCTAATTGGATAGAAAGATAGATCTCTTCAAGTTGATCTGTCCAATGTACTCCTTTTTTGAAAACAATGGAGGGAAGCTCCCGGAATAGGAAGCCCTAGTTTTCCAAATTCTTTTGGAGAAATGCTTGTTACTGTTTATGTGGTATCTCTAGAAATACTGCTCCTATGTGTCTAAAATTTCTCAGTGAGGTCTCCTAGAATGTTCCTGTTCCAACACCATAGGTTTCATTAGAATTGGTTTCACCAATTGATACTTATGCTCATTTTCCCAAGGTGACCTGTTACAAGACTGTTCAGAACAACGACGTTGTACGGACTTCCACGTGGCACTAGTTCATCTTCTGAGTCTAAAACTCGTACCACAGAAAGTAAAGTCCATGCCCTTTCTGGAACATCTTCAGAAATCTCATTTGGACCTATTGAGCTCAAGATAGAGCAATTCTCCCTAGGTGTCCTGCTTAGGGATGAATTCTGGAAAAGGCTGGAACCCTAACTTGGAGGGATCATATCTCGCAGAATATAGTGAATATGAGGTTGAATTTGGATACAGTGTACATTAGGATTTCATCTTCAGCATTTATAATTTTTCTCTCTGAGCCTTCGTCAATATCACGATATAGTGAATGTACCAAAACTTAGCAGTTTTAGTATTTAGGGTTGTTCTAGCTTGGGGTCAAACTAGGGTTTCACTTTCCTAGAGTTTCACCCAACCAAAAATATTGATCCAGGTATCTAAACTTTGATTTTGATGAGGAGAGTAATCCTATGCTGGGCTCACTCAAAAATTTCTCTTTTCTATAAATCCCTAATTTCCCACACAGGAAATTGAAAATGCTCGGAACCGAATTCTGTTTCGATAGAAAGATGTGCCCTTCAATGGACAGTCAGCCTAGCATACTTTTGCTGAAGGATTGTGGAGAGAGACCCAAAAAGTAAGAATCCCTAGATTATGTAGCTGTATAATGTCTTATTCTCAGGTTAGCTCTGATACCATGTTAGATTTTTATCATTCAAGCCAACATTATGATCTTACGATCTTTAACTGAGAGACTAACATGCACAGCAATAAAACACAAGAGACAAGAGACACAAAGAATTTTCCTCGGGGAAACCATAAAGGAGAAAACTCTGCAACTTCCTCAGAGATAGAATCAGCACCAAAAGTAAAACCCAAAAACATAAAGATGATCTCTTAACAGCAGCAATCTCTCTCTTGTCCCAATGACTTCTCCTCTCACTCATGCGCCCCAATGAGTGAATGTGTGTGTGATAAATAGAGATGCTCACTCTCTATTTAAATTATTTCATTCACTTGAAACCCACTCAACATGTCAGCCTCACTTAACAATTACTTACTAGAGCTGACATCTCTAAGAGTGTCTAATAACCTTAGTGCCCCGCAACTTGTGGGGACTTTGTCTCCTCTGACTAGCAAGGAGGTTTATCCTTAACACCACAGTGGGGACTATTGCCTCGACTTATAATGACTCACCTAGGGTCGACTTCTATAGGATAGTCTAATAACCCCAGGGCCCCACAACTGCGGGGACTTTAACCCTTGAGAAATAGGAGGGTTACCCACAATGACTTGACATGAATTTTATATTATAGAAAATTCCCAGAATAAACATCGGGGTATGACATGACTCAATTACATTACAGACACATCCCAGAATAAACATTGGGGTACAATACATAAGAGATATGAATGAATACATTCCAATGTTACAATTACATCAGCAAAGTTGAGATGCAGATATTGTTGAGAGTGAAAGGTATCTACAGGGTTACTATGGAAACTAAGGTAGAGCCCAATGCAGTTGCAAAGAAAGTAAAATGGCACAATTGGAGGGATAAGGCCTATGGTCTTTTGTGTTTGAGAATTTCAAGATACCTCCTCTTCCATCTTGATGAATTGACATCACCTAATGAAGTGTGGGAGAAGCTTTTAGAGATTTTTGGTAAGACAGATGAGATGAGAGGACATCAAATTGAGAATGAGATGATTTCCTTGAGTCCTAGTAGCTTCAAATCCTTGCAACTCTATTTTTCCAAGTTTAAAGCCCTTGTTTTGCAGATAAAACAGTGTGGGATCGAAAAGAAGGAAGAGAAACAAGTTTTGGCCATACCCTTGAAGCTTGGCCTTAACTATTTAGTGTTTGTTTCAACCTTCCATGCCACCAAGTTGACATCTTGAGCCTAGAAGATTCCTAAGCTTGCAGAGTTCATGGAATCCCTAACATAGGAACAAGATAAGTTGGTGATGATGGGCACCATCAAACCTTCCAAAGACCAAGCTTTGGTTGCTAGAGATTCAAGGGTGGATTCAAAAAGAAAGAAAAAAGCTAAAAATCCACCTGAGCAAAAGAGAGACAAGAACAAGTCTCAAGAGGAGCCCCAAGGCTCCAAGAAGAACTTCCAGAAGAAGAAGATCAAAGGATAAATGAGAAAGTGTGCATACTATAGTAAGGGCTATCATCCTAAGAGCTCTTGTATGAAGAATAAAATTTCCATGTTGACCCAATTCCTAGATAAGAATAACATCTCCCTTCCTGATTTCTCAAAGAAGAGAGAAAGAGGATCAAATTCAAAAGACAAAGAGAGAGTACATGCTTTGTTTGCTGGCACATCAAGCTCACCTAGCTTCATCATAAACTCTGGAGCTTCTAGACACATGGTTTTGACAAAAGAGGCATTCTCCTCTCTTGACATGTCGAAAGGTGCACCAATAGTTTTGGGAGATGACTCTCTCACTGACAGTTTGGGAAAAGGAAGGATTGATCTTGACCATGGTAAGTTCAATAATGTGTTGTATGTTTTAGGTCTTGCATCTAATCTCTTGTTAGTGTATCAGATGATTCACACTGGGTCTCCAAAGAAGGTCATCTTCTCCCCTGATGATGTTGAAATCACTGAGATTTCAAATGGTAAATTCATAGCAAAAGGTGTTGTTGATCACACTTTGAAGGTATACATGTTTTCCCATTTTCTACCCTACTCAAACCCCTCTGCTCTTTTGGTTCATGCTAATGAGGCAAGCAAGCTTTGGCATGAAATATTTGGCCATCTTAACTACAATTATATTTCTGATTTGAGTGAAAAATATATGGTCATAGGGTTACCAAATATCAAGTTTTCCAAGGGAGTCTATCAAGGTTGTATCCTAGGAAAACACCTAGAGCACAAATTTGAGAGAGCTAGTCATGAGAGAACCTCTGCACCTCTTGAGTTGATCCACAGTGACATTCCTGGTCCATTTCCTCATATGTCCATGATTCAAGCCAAATATGCACTGACCTTGATAGATGAATTTTCCAGGTATACTTGGGTTTACTTCCTAAAGCATAAGTATAAATTTTTTTACCTCTTCAAAGTCTTTAAAGCCTTGGTCGAAAACTAGCCTAGGAGGAAACTCAAGATCCTTAGATATGACAAGGGTGGTGAGTATGTTAAGTCTGAGTTCATTCAGCATTGTAAATATTCAGGTATTCAGATGCAGCATTCGATCCCTTACACACCACAGCAAAATGGTGTTGCTGAGAGAAAGAACAGGTCACTGAAGGAGATGGAAACCTGCATGATGGAGGCTAAGCCTTTTCCACCAAAGTTTTGGGCAGAGGCTATAAACTATGCATCCTACATCCACAATAGGGTGCCTCATAAAAATATTGATGGTATGACTCCTTTTGAACCTTGGAGAGGGCACAAGCCAGATGTGACCCATTTAAGGATTTTTGGCTCAAAGGCTTGGGTTAGAATTCCAAGTGAAAAGAGAAATACTTTGCAGCCCAAAATCCAAGAGTTCCTATTTGTTGGGAATTGTAAAGATTCAAAAGGGTACAATATAATCAGCTTGATCACTAATAAATATTTCATTGAAATAAGTGTTCAGTTCCAAGAAGAGCCTTTAGTAGCAGTTGAAGTTAGAGAGTCTTCTTCACCACTAGATCCATTGATTTCAAGTAGAGAGACTAATGAGTTTCCTGAATCTGATATTTCTGATAATTATGATTTGATTGCAGATATTGAAATTCCTACAAGACCAAAATGGGTTGAATATACCATTCATTAAGCTGGGGAATTATCTAGAAATCCTAGTGACACTAGGAGGACTAGATCTCAGTTTGAGAGTGCCCTTTGTATGAAAGATCCTTTATTTGTTGAGAAGTGCTATCTGATGTTTAAATTAGATCTACAGACATATGAAGATGCAAAACATGATCCAATATGTAAAACAATCATGAAAGAAGAATTCAGCTCGGTCCAGAAGAACAACACTTGGGAACTGGTTGATCTTCCCCCAGGGAGGAAGCTAGTTCAATGTAAGTGGGTTTTCAAGACTAAGTTTGCTGCAGATGGTTCACCTTTGAAATATAAGGCAATATTGGTAGCCAAGGGATACTCACAATTACATGGTATTGAATACAATGAAACCTTTTCACCAGTGGCAAAGATGAACTCCATAAGGCTAGCTTTAGCCATTGCAGCTTCAAAGCAGTGGGAGGTGCATTACATGGATGTGGAGTGTGATTTCCTAAATGGAGATATCACTAAAGATATTTACATGTAGAAACATGAATTGTTCGTTTCTAATCCATATTTACTGTGCAGGTTAAATAAATCATTGTATGGGCTCAAGCAACCCCCCAGGGCTTGGTATGCCAAGATTGGTGGCTTTCTGTTGTCATTGAGTTTTGTTTGATGCAAGTATGATCCTAATGTTTATTTGAAGCTTATTCATGGTTATTTGATGATTATTGTCTTGTATGTGGATGACCTTCTGATTACAGGAAAATCAAAGAAAGAGATTTCCTCCTTGAAGGATGCAATGATCCATGCATTTTCTATGACAAATTTGGGAGTTTTGAGCCAATTCTTGGGTCTCGAAATTGCTCAATCCCAACATGGAATCAAAGTAAATCAGTCCAAGTATGCCTCAGATTTTTTGAACAAGTTCAACATGAAATATTGCAATCCAAGCAAGACTCCCTTCGTTTCAGGAGTTAAGCTTGAAGAAGTAGGTTCTTCTCCTATGGTAAATAGTACATTGTATAGACAATTGATTGGGTGTTTGCTTTATCTTACAAACACTCGAGCTGATATATATTATGCAGTTAGTGTGGCTTAGAGATACATGGATCAGCCTCATGAGATCCAATGGAGGGGAGCCAAAAGGATCCTTAAATTTGTTCAAGGAACAAGAACTCATGGGATCTTCTACAAAGCAAAATTTGATGTTGATTTGATTGGGTTTACTATAGTGATTGGGCAGGTGAAAACACAGATCGAAAGTCAACATTATGATATGTGTTCATGCTTGTAGAAGGACCAATCAGCTGGTCAACAAATAAGTAGAGTGCTATAGCACTCTCATCTACAGAAGCAAAGTATAGAGGAGTTGTAAATGCAGCAACTCAATGTTTGTGGTTGCAGGGAATACTTGGAGAACGTGGCTTCGAATCAGAGTTTTCAACTATTATCTATTGTGATAATTAGAGCACCATTTGAATCTGCAATGATCCAGTTCAGAGATAGCGAACCAGACACATTGAGATACATATGCACTACATCAGAGAGCTTGTGCATGATGGCACCATTCACCTACTCTTCTATGCATCTTCAAAACAAGTAGCAGACATCTTCACCAATGTTTTTTGTGAGAAGACATTCAGAAATATCAAATCACTGTTGGGGATTTCTGATAATGCTGTGAAGCATGATTGATGACAATATTTCAAAATTTTGTTTTTCTTGTCCATGTTTAAGGGAGGATTTTCCCATCAGTTTTTTACCTCTTTCCTTGGTTGTATGGACAAGCAGTATTTAAAGGGTGACTAAACCTTGTTGCTAGGCCCTATAGTTTTCTGATATTTACTTGTAAATTTAGTCTTAAGGGGGGGTTTTAGAACAATCAACGCATAGTTACCTACCATAGACATTAATTAAATCATTTTTGTTTTATTACCTAGTCTCCTAAATTCCACTCTATGCTAGTTTCCTTCTACATGTCTTAGAAGTCAACACTTGCTAAAATAGATTCATGGAGCACTTGGGAAACCTATTTGAAACCATATTTAGCATGTCTTGTTTATTCCATATCCTCCAAAGTACATATCTTCTTTTTTTGAAAAGTTGTCTATTTTATTGAGAATTAAGGAAAAAGGAAAATCTAGACTGGGTGTAGTTGACTTATTTTTTTCCCACATCATCCTCCCTCCTTTTCTCTTAATAAAATCATGTATGAGTTTCATTTCCATCCCTCATTCTCTTTCCTACTTGAATTATCCAATTCGTGAGCATCTTGGTGGATTTGGAAACTGCTTTATGCACCTATGGGGGATTTGACTAGATTCAGTAAGCCTACTTTTTGACCTTTTTGAATGGAATCCTTATGCATTTGAATCTCTCATGTAATTATATATTTCAGAAGCCTATTACTTCACAAGGTTGGCTATTGTACACTTATTCAATACAGATTAGTGTTATGCTCCAATTTTAGTCTCCTTTGATGTTAATTTTGCATGTTTGATTAGCAATTTTGTGAGTGTAATTTTTCTATATATTGGGTTCAATTTCCAAATGGTATAAAAGCCTTTGTATATCGATTTCTCTCCTTCCATATTGCTATTGCAAGTTTGACATCTTGACTGGGAGTATATTCTGCTGACTGAAGGGCATAGTTTCTAAGCTATGGACCAATCTCAGAAGATCATCTTGACTCCATTTAATTTCTTTGAATGGAAAGCTGAGATGGAGATATTGTTGAGAGAGAAAGGTCTCTACATGATTACTATGGAAACTAAGGTATATCCCAATGTAGATGCATAGAAAATCAAATGGCACAATAGGAGGGATGAGGCCTATGGTCTTTTGTGTTTGAGCATTTCAAGAGACCTCCTCTCCCATATTGATGCATTGACATCACCTAATGAAGTGTGGGAGAATATTATAGATATTTTTGGTAAGAAAAATGAGATGAGATGACATCTAAATGAGAATGAGCTGATCTCCTTGAGTCCCAGTAGCTTCGAATCATTGCAACTCTATTTTTCCAATTTTAAATCCCTTGTTTTGTAGCTAAAACAATGTGGGATCGAAAAGAAGGAAGATAAACTAGTTTTGGCCATACTCTCAAAGCTTGGCCCTGAATATTCAGTGTTTTTTTTTACCTTACATGCCACCAAGTTTATAGATCAAGCCTGGAAGATGCCTAAGCTTGCAGAGTTCATGCAATCCCTCACACAGGAACAAGATAACTTCATGATGATGGGAACCATCAAACCTTCCAAAGACCAAGATTTGGTTGTTGGGGATTCAAGGGTGGATTCAAAAAGAAATAAAAAATCTAAAAATACACCTGAGCAAAAGAGAGACAAGAACAAGTCTCAAGAGGAGCCCCAAGGCTCCAAGAAGAACTTCCAGAAGAAGAAGAACAAAGGAGAAATGAGCAAGTGCGCATACTACAGTAAGGTCTATCATCATGAGAGCTCTTATATGAAGAAGAAAATTGACATGTTGACCCAAATCCTGGAGAAGAATAACATCTCCCTTCCTGATTGCTCAAAGAAGAGGCAAAGAGGATCAAATTAAGAAGAGAGAGAGAGAGAGAGTACATGATTTGGTTGCTGGAATATCAAGCTCACCTAGCTTCATCATAGAATCTGGATATTCTAGACATATGGTTTCGACAAAAGAGGCATTCTCCTCTCTTGACATGTCGAAAGGCCCACCAATAGTTTTGGGAGATGACTCTCTCACTGACAGTTTGGGAAAAGGAAGGATTGATCTTGACCATGGTAAGTTCAATAATGTGTTGTATGTTCCAGGTCTTGCCTCTAATATTTTGTCAGTGTATCAGATGACTCACACTGGGTCTCCAAAGAAGGTCATATTCTCCCCTGATGATGTTGATATCACTAATATTTTGAATGGTAAATTCATAGCAAAAGGTGTTGTTGATCACACTTCGAAGGTAAACATGTTTTCCCATTTTCTACCTTACTCAAACCCCTCTGCTCTTCTGATTCATGCTAATGAGGCAAGCAAGCTTTGGCATGAAATATTTGGCCATATTAACTACAATTATCTTTCTTATTTGAGTGAAAAATATATGGTCATAGGGTTACCAAAGATCAAGTTTTCCAAGGGAGTCTGTCAAGGTTGTATCCTAGGAAAACACCCAGAGCACAAATTTGAGAGAGCTAGTCATGAGAGAACCTCTGCACCTCTCGAGTTGATCCACAGTGACATTGCTGGTACATTTCCTCATATGTCCATGATTCAAGCCAAATATGCACTGAACTTGATAGATGAATTTCCCAGGTATTGTTGGGTTTACTTCCTAAAGCATAAGTCTGAAGCTTTTGACCTCTTCAAAATCTTTAAAGCCTTGGTTGAAAACCAGGCTGGGAGGAAACTCAAGATCCTCATATATGACAATGGTGGTGAGTATGTCAAGTCTGAGTTCATTTAGTATTGTAAAGATGCAGGTGTTTAGATGCAACATTCAATCCCTTACACCCCACAGCAAAATGGTGTTACTGAGAGAAAGAACAGGTCACTGAAGGAGATGGCAACCTGCATGATGGAGGCTAAGACTTTGCCACCAAATTTTTGGGATGAGGCTATAAACTATGCGTCCTACATCTAGAATAGGGTACCTCATAAGCATGTTTATGGTATGACTCCTTTCGAATCTTGGAGTGGGCATAAGCCATATGTGACCCATTTCAGGATTTTTGGCTCAAAGGCTTGGGCTAGAATTCCAACTGAAAAGAGAAAGGCTTTGTGGCCCCAAAGACAAGAGTGCCTATTTGTTGGGTATTTTGAATATTCAAAAGGGTAGAATCTGATCAAATTCATCACTAACAAATCTTTCATTGAAAGAAGTTTTCAGTTCCAAGAAGAGCCTTTAGTAGCAGTTGAAGTTGGAGACTCTTCTTCACCACCAAATCCATTGATTGTAAGTGGAGAGACTAATGAGTTTGGTGATTCTGATATGTCTAATAATGATTATTTTATTGCATATATTGACAGTCTTACAAGACCAAAATGGGCAGCAAATACCATTCATGCAGCTGGGGAACTAGCTGGAAATCCTAGTGACACTAGAAGGACTAGATCTCAGTTTGAGAGTGCCCTTTATATGAAAGATCCTTTATTTGCTGAGAAATGATATATTATGGTTGAATAATATCCATATACATATGAATATGCAACACATGATCCAATATGGAAAACAGCCATGAAATAATAATTCATCTCGGTCCAGAAGAACAACACTTGGGAACTGGTTGATCTTCCCCCAGGGAGGAAGCTAGTTCAATGTAAGTGGGTTTTCAAGACTAAGTTTTCTGCTGATGGTTCACAATTGAAATATAAGGCAATATTGGTAGTGAAGGGATACTCACAAGTACATGGTATTGACTATAATTAAACCTTTGCACAAGTGGAAAATATTGACTCCATAAGGCTAGCTTTAGCCATTGCAGCTTCGAAGCAGTGGGAGGTACATCACATGGATGTGAAGTGTGATTTCATAAATGGATATCTCACTTAAGAGATTTACATGCAGAAACTTGAAGGGTTTTTTTCTAATCCATATTTAGTTTGCAGGTTAAAGAAATCATTGTATGGGCTAAAGCAAGCCCCCAGGGCTTGGTATGCCAAGATTGATGGCTTTCTACTCTCATTGAGTTTTGTTCGATGCAAGTCTGATCCTAATGTTTATTTGAATCTGATTCATGGTTATTTGATGATTATTGTCTTGTATGTGGATGACCTTCTGATTACAGGAAGTTCAAAGAAAGAGATTTCCTCCTTGAAGGATACAATGAACCATGCATTATTTATGACCGATTTAGGATTGTTGATCCAATTCTTGGGTCTCGAAATTGCTCAATCCCAACATGGAATCAAAGCACATCAGTCAAAGTATGCCTTATATTTTCTGAACAAGTTCAACATGAAATATTGCAAGCCAAGCAAGACTCGCTTCCTTTTAGGAGTTAAGCTTGAAGAAGCAGGTTCTTCTTATATTGTAAATTATACACTGTATAGGCAGTGGATTGGGTGTATTCTTTATCTTACACACACTCGACCTGATTTATCTTATGCAGTTAGTGTGGCTTCAATATAAATGGATCAGCCTCATGAGATCCGCTGGAGGGAAGGCAAAAGGATCCTTAACTTTGTTCAAGGAACAAGAACTCATGGGATCTTCTACAAAGCAAAATCTGATCTTAATTTGATTGGGTTTACTGACAGTGATTGGGCAGGTGACAACACAGATTGAAAGTCAACATTAGGATATGTGTTCATGCTTGTAGAAGGACCAATAAGCTGGTCAAGCAAGAAGCAGAGTGCCATAGCACTCTCGTCTATGGAAGCAGAGTATATAGGAGTTGTAAATGCAACAACTCAATGTTTGTGGTTGCAGGGAATACTTGGAGAATCTGGCTTTGAATCAGAGTTTTCAACTATTATCTATTGTGATAATCAAAGCACCATTCAAATCTTCAATGATCGAGTTCAGAGATAGTGAACCAAACACATTGAGATCCATATGCACTACATCAGACAGCTTGTGCGTGATGGCACCATTCATCTACGCTTCTATGCATCTTCAGAACAAGTAGAAAACATATTCACCAAAGGTTTTTGTGAGAAGACATTCAGCAATCTCAAATCACTACCGGGGATTTCTGATCATGGTATGAAGCATTATTGATGACAATATTTTCAAATTTTGTTGTATTGTCTATGTTTAAGGGAGGATTTTCCCATTGGGATTTTGCCTCTTTCCTTGGTTGTATGGACAAGCAGTATGTAAAGGGTGACTATGCCTTGTTTCTAGGCCCTATATTTTTCTGATATTTACTCATAAATTCAGGATTAAGGGGGGGTGTTCGAATAATCAACCCATAGATACCTACCTTAGACATTAATTAAATCATTTTTGTGTTATTACCTAGTCTCCTAGATTCCACTCTATGCTAGTTTCCTTCTACATGTCTTAGAAGTCAACACTTGATAAAAATGAGTCATGGAGTGCTTGGGAAACCTCCTGGAAGCCATATTTAGCATGTCTACTTTATTTCAGATCCTCCAAAGTGCATATTTTCTTTTTTCTGAAAATCTCCTTGTTTTATTGAGAATTAAGGAAAAAGGAAAAGCTAGACTAGGTGTAGTTGACTTGTTTTTTTCCCACATCATCCTACCTCCTTCTATCCTAATAAAAGAATGTATGAGTTGTCTTTCCATCCCTAATTATATTTCCTACTTGAATTATCCAATTCCTGAGCATCTTGGTGGATTTGGCAACTGCTTTATGCACCTAAGGGGATTTGATTAGATTTAGTAAGCCTACTTTTTGACCTTTTCGAATGGCATCCTTGTGCATTTGAATCTCTCATGTAATTATATATTGCAGCAGCCTATTAATTCACAAGGTTGGATATTGTACACTTATTCAATACAGATTAGTGTTATGCTCCAATTTCAGTCTCCTTTGATGTTAATTTTGCATGTTTGATTAGCAATTTTGTGAGTGTAATTGTTATATCTCTTGAGTTCAATTTCCACATGGTATCAGAGCTAAGGTTCTCAAAGTTATACATGGTATCAAAGATGAGGATATCAAATATCTACATGATATTAGATATTTGAGAGTTCATTAATTAATCCTCCTTTTCAGATTTGTAGTCTTATTTTGCAGGCTCAACTTCGAATGGATTCAAGAGTATCAGTTCCTCTTCTTTCTCCATTCACAAGCTATTCAGATTGGAAATTGAAGATGATTTCATATCTAAAGAGAAAATGTATCTATGAGATATCTATTGGAGTTGGTGAAGAATCTTATGAAGAGCCAAGTGACTGGTTGAATGACCGTGATAGAGCAATTGGAGCTATTTGTCTAGCTATCTCTCCAAGCATGCGCTACCTTATTGATTCTGTTTATTACCCAAAGGATCTCTGGACAACATTGGATAGAGTTTTTGGAAAGGACAATGAGGATCCTTCTAGCTATGTGGAGAGTGCCTCTAGCTCCTCAATGATTTCTCTCTCTCAAGATGTCTCAGCCTCTATAGTCTCTGATGAAGTTGATCATGAAGAAGAAGTTTCTCATATAGTTCTTATTTCTACTACTCTCTTTGATTCAAATGTTTCCTCCTTCAATCAAGAAGAAAATATTGAAGAGCCATCTTTTTCTGTGTCTCTTGAAGTAGAAGATCTTGATTCATCTTCTTATGATGTTGTTGATGAAAAAGAAGTGACTAATGGAGCTATTATTGCTATTGATGATTCACTCACACATTCACTATTCTCTATGTCTTCTATCATGGATTATGAGATCCATATGCTAGACCTATCACACTTTGTGCATGCTTCTCTTCTTGATTATGCGCAACCCAGTGACTTCCAGGATGTTTGTTTATCCAAATCAAGTCCTTTTAGTGTCTTACCAATTACCATACTTGATCCCATGTGCTTCTCCATATCCTCCTTTGTTCTTGGCACTCATTCTCAAAGCCTCCTTGAATATTTTGAACATCATTACCTTTCCTCCTTACATTCTTCTACCATAGAGGATTCTTTACCAGTATATTCCCATGAGTCTACTATTGTGCATATTTGTGATCTCTTGGATTCTTTGGAAGCTAGATCAACCCATGGAGCCCATGCATTCACACTCTTTGATCCTATGCCCTCTCTATGTTCCTACAAGATCACTTGCACACATCCTCTCTATGTAAATGAATATGGAGACATTATCACGGGGACTTCACTTAGTGAACCTCTCACATAGCACGTGTGATCGTGGGATATTAAAGAATACCCTTAATTTCAAGAGATATTGATCCAAACTCTTTTTTTTGAAACTCCCTCCCAATACTTAAAACCTCCTCCTCACTTCTTTTTATAGCTCAATCCTTATAAACCACCCTACCCAGCCCCATCTTAAACCCCTCATCCCCCCAATACCTGCAATATATTGGTTCGATTTTTGATAATTTTAAAACCCACAATATGAACTAACGTGATAATATATTGGTCAACAAGTGAAGCCCCCATGGACATTATACATTCGCTTTCTTAGTTTTTCAACATTAAGCTAGCATTATTAGGATCTTTAACTAAGAGAATAACAAGTACAACAATCAAACACAAGAGACAATGAACACAGTGTTTTTCTTAAAGGAAACCATAAATGGAGAAAACCCTGCAACTTCCTCAGAGATAGAATCAACACCAAAACATTAAAATCCCAAAATAGTAAGTAATGTTCTTCTTGTCTAGCCCTAGTATCTTCTCCTTCCTCAACTATGCACTACACTTGAGTGTGTATGAGTTGTGTGATAAATAGAGAATCCAGTTCTATATTTATACTAATCTCGACATGAATAAAACCCTACTGGGGATGACCTCTACTAGGAGAGTCTAATAACCCTAGTGCCCCAGAACTGTGGGGACTTTAACCCTTAGACAATCGAAGGATTACCCATAATGACTTGACATGACTTGTTTACATTATTGATCCTCCCGATCGAAACATTGGGGCATGACAACATGACTCAATTACATTATCGATACATCCCAGAATAAAAATCGGGTTACAATACATAAGATACATAGATGAATGCATTCTGAAGTTACAAATACATCAACACTCCCTCTTAACTAGGAAGTTATTCTTTCAACACAATTTTCAGTACTGGTATTCTTCTCTATATTAGTTGGATCATCTCATATTCTACATCTCAAGTCTTCTGAGTCTTCAAGTCATCTTTGTCTTCAAGTCCTCTTCATCTTTGAATCTGGACCATTTCTCGATCTGGATCATCACGGGACATCATCACTAGATCTGGATCATCACTTGATCTGGATCATCACTGGATCTGGATTATCACTTGATCTGGAACATCACTGCTGGATCATCATCACTGGATCTGGATCATCATTGGTGCTATCTCATGATTCTTCTCGTCACAGGATGTTCTACAAATCCAGCCCTTTTTCATGATGGTTGTAGGCCTATCCTCCATGTAGGTCTTCTTTAGCACTTATATCTAACCCACTCATCAGAAAGTCACAGTACTCACATCCATCCACGATGGAACCACATCCTACCACAATGATGGAAGAGTTCTGTACTTCCATCCAGGATGGAACCACATCCTACCATAATGATGGAATATTTCTGTACTTTCATCCAGGATGGAACCACATCCTACCACAATGATGGAATATCTCTATTCTTCCATCCAGGTCGGAACCACATCCTACCACAATGATGAAAGACTCTCATCCAGGATGGAACACATCTTGCTCACAATAATGAAATATTTCTACAATTACATTCATCCAGGAAAGAACCACATCCTACTACAATGGTGAAAGGGCTCTGCACTTACATCCACCAAAGTAGGAACAAATCCTACCACAATGATGGAATGGATCTGCACTTACATCCACCTAGGCGGGATAACATCCTACCACAATGATTGAAGGGCTCTGCACTTACATCCACCTAGGCGGGAACACATCCTACCACAATAATGGAAGGGCTTGCACTCATATCTGATCTTATAGGAACCAATCCTATAGTCACATCAGAATGGCCCCTAGTCCTCCTCGACTGAGCTACCTGGTAACTGACCAGGTGCCTCCATTCTCTTAGAGAATGGAAGTTGCCCTTACATCTGACCTGCTTGTCGAAATGGCCAACACTCACATCTGACATGGGAGGAACTTAATCCTTTAGCCATGACATAATGGTTCAGCCCTTATATCTGATCAAGTGGGAACACATCCCTCTATCACATCAGAATGGCTACTCAGTCCTAGACTGAGTTCTCCTGGTACCTGACCAAGCAGCTCCATTCAAAGAATGGCAATTTCCCTTACATCTATCCTACTCAACAGAATGGCCAGAACTCATATATGACATGGAAGGAACCAATCCTCTCACCATGATAGAATGTATTAGCCCTTATATCTGACCATGGAAAGAACTAATGCTCTCACCATGTCAGAATGGCTCTGGGACTCATCACTTTCCCTTGGAGGAAACCTCTATCTAGAGAACACCAAGATTCTCCCTAAATTACTCAAACTTCACCCTAGCCAATGGATTTGTCAATACATCATCTATATGTTCCTCCATCGTAACATACTGGAGCTTCACTATTCTCCTCTGCACCATATCCTTAATATAGTCGTAGTTGATCTCGATATGCTTCGACTTGTCATGGAACACTGGATTCTCTTACAACTTTACATAACTCTAGTTGTCACAATGTATACAAGTAGGATCCAACTATATATCAAATAAATTAGACAGTAGCTTCCACATCCATACTGCCTCACAACTAGCTAAGTAGACTGCGACATACTCTGCATCAGCTGTGCTCAGTGCCACACAGGATTGCTTCCTGCTAAACCAAGAGATCACACATAATCCCATACTGAAGCAACACCCTGAAGTGATCTTCCTATCGATGGAACTACCTGCCCAATTTGAATCAACATAACCCTCCAGGTTAATATTATGATTCGTATCGTACTTGAGCCCATAATCAACTTTACCCTTCAGGTACCTTAGAATATGCTTTGCAGCAATCAAGTAAACATTTCTTGGATCTGTCAGGAACTAGCTCAAGGTGTTCATAGAAAAGAAAATATCTGGTCTCGTGTTTTTCAAGTACATCAATGACCCAATCATCTGACGATACATCGTAGCATCAACCGACTCTGACGAAGCATCGTTCAATAGCTTCAAGTTCGATGCCATAGGTGTGGCCATAGCCTTGCACTCTATCATCCCAAACCTCTTTAGGATCTCTACTGCATACTTCCCTTGTCCAAAGAAGATTCCATTTGCACTCTGCCACACCTCCATACCTAGAAAGTAATGCATCATCCCCAAGTCCTTCATTTCAAACTCAACAACAAGATTTCTCTTCATATCAGCAATCAACCCATCCGTACCTGTCACAAATAGATCATCTACATATATTAGAAGCATCACTGGGTTTCCATCTTCAACCTTTTAGTAAAGGTTGGAATCTACTTTACTCTTGGTAAAGCCCAAACTGGATAGAAAGCTATCAATTTTGCTGTACCGGGTCCTGGGTGCCTGTTTCAAACCGTACAGGGCTTTATACACTTCCTCTTCCACTACACCATTCAAGAAGGCATTCTTGACATCCATCTGGTGTATCTTACATTTCATCACTATAGCCAGAGCAAGTACCGATCTGATGGAAGTGTATCTGGCTATAGGTGCGAAGGTTTCTTCATAATCTATTCCTTCTTTCTGAGAGAAACCCCGAGCCACAAATCTTGCCTTATATTTTTCAATGCTAGCATTTGCAGCATGCTTGATCTTGTAGATCCATTTGTAAGTTACAACTGAATTCCCTTCTGGTCTTGGGACAACATCCCAAACATCATTCTTCATAATCGATTGGTATTCTTCGATCATAGCATCCTTCCATTCTTTTTGTTCTGCTGCTTTTTCGTAATTGGAAGGTTCTTTATCAATGAAATCACATAGTAAAGCTACATACCCAAAGTAGGTTCTAGTCCTCTTTCTTTCTCTGTGATTCTCTTATGTTTCCCCATATCTCTCTGAACCTTGTATAAGTTCTTGTACCCAATCATGTTTCCTCTTCTAAGGATTCTTCTCCAGAGGTGGATCTACAGGTATTTGTGGTTCTTTAAAATCTTGATCTTCTTCTTGAGTTTCTTCATTCATGGTTGTATCATGAATTCTGGGTGCTTCTGCTTCTTTAGGTTCTTCAGCAGGTCTTTTTCTAGATTTCTTGTAAGTTGTGTCTTCATCAAATGTCACATCCTTGCTGATGTCAATCTTATTGTATCCTAGGAAATATATTTTGTAAGCCTTCGAGCTTTTAGAATATCCTACAAATATACCCTTCCTTCCTGAAGGATCTAATTTTGTTCTCTTCTCTTTCAGAATGTGTATGTACACAGGACAACCGAATATTTTGAGATGGCTGACTTTTGGTTTCTTACCGCAGAAGACTTCTTCAGGAGTCTTGTTCTCGAGTACTCTGTGTGGAGTATGGTTCTATACATACACCGATGTTATGGCAGCTTCAACCCAAATATGCATAGGAATATCTTGATCATGAAGCATGGCTCTTGCAGCTTCCATGATAGTTCTGTTCTTCCATTCCGCAATCCCATTCTATTGTGGATTATAAGAAGTGGACAACCGTCTCTTAATCCTTGATTCTTTGCATAGCTCTTTGAATTCATTCGAAGTGAATTCTTCACCATTATCTGATAAAAAATTCTTGATCTTCTTTTCAGTGTGGTTCTTGATCAAGGCTTTGAATTCTTTGAAATTCCTGAATACTTCGTCTTTGTTCTTCATGAAGTAAACCCACGTCTTCTTAGAAAAGTTATCAATAAAAGAAACATAATATGTGTACCCGCTTAGTGAGTTTGATGACATGGGACCACATAAATCGGAGTGGATGATTTCCAAGATTCTTTTTTCTTTGCTTTTTCTGATTGGAAATGTCTTTTTTGTATTCTTTCCTTTCGCACATCCTTTGTAGACCCCATCATGTTTTTCTTGGAATTATGGAAGACATTCAACAACTTTGCTTGCAATAGGTAGTGCTTTGTAATGCACATGTGCAAGCCTTCTATGCCAAAGTTCACTTGGATCTACTGTGTCATGGAACAAATCTTGTTTTGGATGGCTCTTCAATTTGTACAAACCTCATTCTTGTTCTCCAATTACCACTGCATCATCGACAGTCTTTCCTCTTGGCCACATGATGACTTGACCATCTATAAATGAAACCCTCATTCCTTTTGGATCCAATGCTGATATGGAGAGAAGGTTCTTCTTAATTCCTAACACAAACAATACTTCCTTCATTGTTAGAGACTTTCCAGAGTCTAGCTTATGGGAAGATTCCCCACTACCTTTTATTGGATATTGGTAGTCATCTCCTAGTTTCACCTTGTGAGGTGATTCATATTCTGACAGTCTCACAAAGGATTCCTTGAATCCAGTCATATGTTTGGAAGCTCCACTGTCTATAATCCAATCATCACTTCCATGATTAATGTTACCTGTGAGAGAAGAAATCGAAACATATTCATCCTCGCTTGAAGAATCTTCACTTTCATATCTCGTTCTTTTCTTGGATGGTTCATCATCCTCTGTAGCATGAGCATGATGTCTTCTTTTGTTCCCCTTCTTCTTATGAGAGTGCACCTTGTTCCTAGGATAGTCTTTTTCAAAGTGTCCTATCTCATCACATGTATAACATCTTGATCTAGATATGTTCTTTCTATTGTTATCTCTATGATGAGGATTCTTACCTTTGGAGTGATGAGTACTTCTTATGCCTTTCTTGGAGTGAACTATGTGAGCTTGGTCTTCACTTTCCATCTTCTCTTCTCGAGCTGCTATCCATGCTTCTTCTTGAGAACATTCTTCCCATAGTTTGCTGAATTTGACGAATTTATTTATGGCATATATTCCTTGGATGAAAGAATCCCATGACCTAGGAAGGCCATTCAGAGTTGTCATCACAATCTATGCATTCTACACTTCTTCATCTACATCTTCTAATTGTTCCTTGATATGAGAAACCCTTGTGAGGTAAGACTGAATGGTCTCTACATTTTGAATATTCACATTATTTAGTTGATTCCTTAGATTCATCTTCTAGTTAATGTTCTTCCCTTCAAATAATTTGGTTAGGGCATCAAAAATAACTTTAGGTGTCTTGAGAGAGGACACCTGAGGTATAAGGTGATCCTTGATAGAATCAACAATGATCCTCTTTGCCATAACCATATTCTTCTTATGTAAGGATTTTGCCTCATCTCCCTCTAGAACTGGAACCTTCTCATGGATGTAGGAGTCTAATTCATTCTCTTCCAGGACCAGGGAGATCCTATACTTCGAGGCCCAGAAGTTATCAGCTCCCTCAAGCTTTTCATCAAGCTTGGTATGATGAGACATCTTAAACTGAGAACCTCAATTGGAAATACACAAGATTTAGATCTTACCAGGTTAAGATGTCAGATTTGGATTTGGAGTTGAAATCCCACAGTACTGGATCAAGAGAAAATTAGGGTTTTACTTTTTTGGCCTGGGCTCACTGAAAAATTCCTCTTCTGTGAAAAGCCTTAATTTTCGGTAGCAGTGTTGGGTCCAAAAATGAAAAACCTCAGAATTGGATTCTGCTTCGACAGAAAGATGAACCCTGAGGAGGATAGTTATTCCACCTTACTTTTGCTGAAAATCTGTGGATGAAGATCCACAAACTAGGAAGCCCCAGTTCCCGCAATTGCATAGTGTCTTCTTCTCAGGTTAGCTCTGATACCATGTTAGTTTTTTAAGATTAAGCTAGCATTATTAGGATCTTTAATTGAGAGAATAACAAGTACAACAATCAAACACAAGAGACAATGAACACGGTGTTTTTCTTCGGGGAAACCATAAATGGAGAAAACCCCAAAACTTCCTTAGAGATAGAATCAACACCAAAACAGTAAAAGCCCAAAACAGTAAGTGACCTCCTGACAACAGTAATCTTCTTCTTGTCTAGCCCCAGTATCTTCTCCTTCCTCAACTATGCGCTACACTTGAGTGTGTATGAGTTGTGTAATAAATAGAGACTCCCGTTCTCTATTTATACTAATCCTGACATGACTAAAACACTACTAGGTCCAACCTTTACTAGGAGTGTCTAATAACCCTAGTGCCCCGAAACTGTGGGGACTTTAACCCTTAGACAATTGGAGGGTTACCCATAATGACTTGACATGACTTATTTACATTATTGATCCTCCCAATAAAAACATCGGGGCATGACAACATGACTCAATTACTTTATAGATACATCCCATAATAAACATTGGGTTACAATACATAAGATACATAGATGAATACATTCCGAAGTTACAAATACATCAACACACTCGGATAGTTATTTCACCTATCTGGAGCTCATTTCATCTCTACTAGTTCGAATTTCAAGTCCTCTCATCATCTTGAAGCTGATTACAAGCCTTCAATATCTTTCAGTATTTCCTTTGCATCATTGGATATCAGTTGTTCTACATGGCCCTAGTTTCCATCCTGCAACTGTCCTTGATCCAGGTGAGCAGATTTATCTTCTTCCCAAGAAGAAGATTCCTCTAGACATCAACATTTAGTTTGGAGGAGCAGAAACATCAGTAGTTCAACATTTTTTGGTATTGCTTTTCATGTCCTTTCTTGAGGGAGGAATTTCCACTTGAGGTTTTGCCTCTTTCCTCATTTCTTTGGACAAGATAAATTGTAAAGGGTGACCATAGCTTTGTTGTTGGGCCGTATATGCATATATATATATTTTTTAGTTCAGGGATATCATCATAAAGTTAGGCTTAAAGGGGGGTTTTGGAATATAATAAACCCACTCATAAAATAATTAATCATTATTTGATTAATTTCCTACACGCTAGCTTAGATAGTTGGCATCCACTCACACCTTAGAGTCAACACTTGCCATATATATCCTAGGAATTATTTATTTCTGATTCTGGGTTTATTTTGACCACTTTGGATGTATTTGATCTAGCTCTCTTAAAGCCATTGATCCAGCTCGACGTATTTTGGATGACCATGCCATTATGACAACTCTTAAAATATGTGCCGTCAAAATGCTTCTTCTAGCAAGTTCATAAGGTTTTAGTTGCTTGAACCCTGTCCAAAGTAAACTTTGGATAGGTTGAACATTAAAATTAATGCAAACATATGACCATAATCATTACCATAATCCCAATTTTAACAAGAAGATCAATTATCTAATAGCTTATGCGTATGAATGAAAGACGTTTAGCAGTTTATACGTGCGAATGAAAAATGAGATGAGGTGATGAAAACATAGTAATGTTTAGAAAGTACCCTAAGGTCTTTTCAAGCCTATATGAGGATAAAAAAATCACATTAGATCGAGATTGTACCAAGTCATGGGTCGAAATTTAGTAAAAGTACCCTTATGGATATGATTTTTTTAATAATGATGATATGACTTACCCTAGTCAAAAATTAAGCTAACTTTAATCATAGGAAAAATATCATCGCGTGTATTCAGAACATCATTTGGATTTTCATTCAGCCATTATTCAACCCTTCATATGATCCTTCATCTGATCCTTCATATAAATTTCCTATTAGAAAATAAGTTTTGCTTGATCAGATCAGACTACTGTTAATCATAGATTTTTCTAAGCTTCAAACCTACAAGGAGATCACATAAAACAATTACTTTGATCCTTCTAATTGTACTTCCATGATTTTTAGAGAAATAAATCATCATTTTTATAAAAGGACAGACAGTCTGATACTCCCCCCCAAACCAAATATATGGCGTGTCCGCAAGCCATATAAGAAAATTCAGTCATTTCCAAAATAAGATAAGAAAGTCCAGTCATGCTGTTATAGGTAGGTAAACGAAAGGAAAATTAACACATGCATGGAAGGATTCAGATATATACATATAAAAATAGTGCTAAAATATGCAAATTCATTATTTACCATGTAATGAAGAAACAAGGGATGGATCATAGGGAAAACTAGTCATCCTTGCCTTGTTGTAAAGATATCTTTCCACCTAATTTTTTTTTTGAGCTTGCCGTTGAATTTGTAAGAATCTACTGCTATGGGTCCCATTACTAGGATAAACAGATCCTATTTATTGATTAAATTCATATTATCGGATCCAAGTCCATCTTACAGTGATTCTTTAATGACATAAAAAACAATATGCCTAAACATATTTTATTGTTAACGCATGTGCCTAGAGGTGCATTAACCAGAGCTCTTTTATCTGATATTGCCACGCTACCAGCGAGCCTGTTCAGTACCCTGACGGGTTTATCTTGGTACCATGCAAGCATTGACCCACTACCAGCAGGCCTATTTAGTACCTCGATGGGTTTTCCTTGTATCAAGATAGGAATTCGATTGGTACTAGAGTGTGCTAAGACCTGCTATACACATGAGTACAATTTTTCATAAAATGGCATTAATCATGGATCATGTCAAAAGAGAATAACTCAAAGGTGTTCTTGGGCCTTTTAGTCCATTTTCTTTATAAAAGATAACGTTCCCCATAAGCAGAAATTCTACTTATCCTAGAGTGTTCTAAAAAATATTTTAAGTGTCAAGTTTTGATAACAAGTGTAGATGTACTTGTAGCAGGGATTTCTCCTTGCTACAGGGGTAGGAATGGCTCCCTTCTGTCTATAGGACATAAGGGTAGGTTCCTACTTGTGAAAATTCTGAAAAGAAAGCGAAATAGACAGAAAGAAAAGACAAAAAGAAGATGGTGGCTGTGAGCCCCTCTGCAAACATTGTTAGGGTTAGCTCCATCAACCTACAACAACTATTAGAAACTAAAAACTTGCAAAAACATGTTAGAAATCAAACCTCCAAAGAGACATGGGTTAGAAATAACTAAACTACTAAACAAAACACATAAGCAAAGAATGTTATACCTCTCCTTTGGTGAAATGGGACACCATGCCCTCGCTGGAAGGAAGCACTCAGCAATGGAGGAGGAGTTATGGATCAATGGGGGAATGTGAGGGGAAGAGAGGGGGATGTGGGTGGCTTGAGAGGAAAAGAGGTCTCAAGGCATCCATGTTATACCAAAATCCTGTCACCATCATGTGATAAGACATTTGACATACCTACTTGCCCTAAATCCCAGCTTCTGGAGTGGAAGCTAAATGGTTTTTCATCAATCTGTCATACAAATTCCCAGCACCACACATGCCCCTTTATCTAGGAGTTTTACCCATGCTCACACCTCCTTTCATAGGTTGTCCACAAGTGATGCCACCACCCATTGCCCTTGGTCCATAGGCAGTTATTACCAGAACTGCTCTTTCATAGAAGGAGAAGTGCGGTACCCTAGGTAAAATGGAAAAAAGAGAAGTTTCTAGAGGCTTCTAGATGCTTCTAGATGATAATCCTTGTGTACTGCCTTATCCCTACTGTTGTGGGTTGGTTCAGCTCGAGATCCCTCATCCTCAGATCTTAGAGGCCACCTCATCCACTAATTTCTCAACCATCTCTATCCATTAAATCCCTATAAATATGAGCTCATAGCCATGGTTGAGGAGAGAACATTGAAGGTATTGTTATGTTGTTGGATTGATTCTTGGCCCAAGATCATTTGGAGAGAGCATAGAGAGATAGAGTCAGATATTTTGGGGATGAAGAGCTGGTCTCATGGAGATGCATGTCAACACTAAGGCTTGGTTGTAAACTTCTTCATATTTCTAATGCAATTTGATTTCTATCCCACATATGATGTTGTTGTTGTGATTTCACATATATATCTTTCTAGATTCCTTAGTCACTAGCATAGATTAGTAGATCATATTCTGGTTGCTTTGATTCATTTCATGTTGAGCTTTTTTGTAGGTACATAGGTGAACTGTAAAAGCCTTGTATTCCAGATATATACAGTGTCTAGGGAGAGTCTTCAACCTCTGTCCTCTATTTGTTATGGATCTAAACCATTTAGACCAGTTGAACACCTTGTTGTCCGCAAGAGGTGAAATATTCCAGCTAACAATCCACAGGCAGCATAACAGTATGCAAGAGAGGAGTGTTTTGAGAGTGAACCTCCACTCTCCTTTTATAGCTTTTTTTGTGGTTTTAGGGTTTTAAGCCCTTGGTCTGGGCTTTAGCCCCTTTTTTTGGCTTTTAGCCCCTTTTTCTCTAACTTTAGATCCTTTTAGGGTTTTAGGGTCCTTTGAGGGGTTTTAGCCCCTTTTAGGAGGCTTTAGCCCCTAGGAGAGTTATTTAGGCTCCTTTTTGGGGTTTTTAAGCCCTTTTCTTAATCCTTAAGCCTTTTTGAGGGTGTGGGGGTCTAATGGAGGGTCGTGAATGGATGTCCTTAGGTGGTGTAGGCCATGTAGAGCCGAGTAAGGGATTTTTTGGTTTAACAGATTTCCCCTTGATGTGTGAGGGAAGGAGCTCATTGTATGGCCGATGTACATCATAGGATTTGCTGCATAGAGGTGGTGCTTTTGGGGCTGGGGCATGGTGGCTTTTGGTTATTGTATTAATATGGTTCCCATCAATGGGTGAGATACAAATACTGTGTGACATGTATATGGATGATGCGGGCATCCCCATGCTCATAACAATGTCAAAAGAATAATTTGATCTATGCTCTAAAATACAAGAACCGATCATATACAGCTGATGGTGCAATAATGGTTGCCTCAGTCTGAGGCTGAATACAATAATGATCTGGTACATTGGACCTGTGGCATTCTCATGGAATGCCATATCTTCATGATTGACGACTTGATAGATCTGGAATGGTACATAGTTGTATGGACTCGTTGATTGAGATTCAAAGTCTCTGTGGCACAAGTATGGTGCATCAATCATAAATTTATATAGAAGCAGTATTGGGGCTTCTGAACACTATCTCCAATGCAACCCAGAAATCATAAGGGACATAACCTGTTTAGGTCCCTTGAATAGACTCATCAATGTGCTAGAGTCAGGTGACATCCAGGGTCCTCGACCAAGTACTGTGTGGACCAAACCCTGTACGAATCTCAATGGTGTGATGATGTAGTTGGAGTCGAGCAAGTGAGAAACAACCATCCTGAGAGGCACTAAGGACTCCTCTCAAGTGGTCCAAGGAAATCATCAATGAGGTTAATGAAGCCAAGATACAAGAACCTCTGGGTCTATCCTCTAGAATATATGTGTTGTCATCGACAGAGGGAGACTTTCCCCTAGTCAAGGAAATGATGTTTCCTTGACCAGGAGCGTGAGGGAGATAACAGAAAGGTGTGAGACAGTTTGAGGACTGACCCACTGAATGGGGGGGGGAGGGGGAGGGAAAGAATTGAATAGGGGTAAGGGGAGTGTGGTAGACTCAAACTTCCTTTGTTTAGAGTATGACGGCAAGGTGGACCAGGTAGCAAATGGAACTTGACTCATGGGAATGGGATCATAGCTATAATACCGGGAATATCGCTGCAAATGGGAAATACTTGGAGGAGGTGGACACTTTTGATATTGATGGGATCCAAGGAAGACACATTGCAGATTACACTAAACAAAGGCAACCCAAAGTGGGAATGCTACCAAAATGTTTTCTGTGGGGTGGTTTCTAATGACACCGTTGTGGTACGATCTCATGGATTTTTGGCGAGCCCGAGAAAGTAAATGCTGGATGGTGCTTTCAATTTTAGGGAGTCTGAAAGAATAGAGAAGACTCCACTAGGGGCTCTTTTTCATTAGTAGTCTCCTGTGCCTAAAAAAGGATAAAAGTATACATATGAGAGCTCGCCCATCCTGTAGGGAATGAGAGACTTCTTTACCGTTGGTAGTCCAATCAGGCCGGAAAAGGTTAAAGCTATAGTGACTGGACGGTCATTCAGATACTTTTATGAGCATGAACAAAACCAAGTTTGCTCAGCAGTATTTTCTTGATGAGAAGGTTAGAAAAGATCTTAATGACAACCCATGGTGAAATGTTTCGTAAAGTGCGGCCCCTCTACCTGAGAAAGCATAAAAGTATGCAGAGGGGAACGAACTCGGCTTGAATACACCAAGTTGGTCCTTTTCTTTTAATGGTCTACATGGTCTGCAAAAGGAGGTAAATGAGATGATGTATACACGCTTTCCTATACTTTGGTGAGCGGGAAAGGAAGCAGCTATGCTTGGCTATCTTTTCATTGTTTTTAGGAGTCAGAAAAGAGCTTAAACAAAACTCTAGTATGGTTAACCGATAGCGGTGGCACAGGCGGTGCCCCATGTCGGGACAGTGGATAGTGGTCCAAAGGTCATTTGCTTATTATGGATGAAGCAAAAGGCTCTCAAACATACCAATACATGTGCGGTATAGATCGTGTCAGAGGCATGCAAATCGAGGTGGCTCTCTAACAGAGGTCAGGAGAGTTATGTGTGAGATGTGGTGGACGGACTTGACTACATGTGATGTGAGTACAAGTCCAGGGGAACTTATATGCCAAATGTGTGCTAAGGAAATGATCCATTTTGTGGACAATGGTCCAGAGGTCCGCATGAGGTGCAGTAGATGGAGTAGACAACTATGTGTTAAAATACAAAGCAAAAAGAAAAATTGTGACCCTTAACGGGTGGTGGCCCAATAACCCGCATGAATAGCGGTAGGAGAGAGTGATACAAGCACAAGTCTATAGATAGTTACATCTCCATGCTGTGGCTCGTAAATCGGGGTAGCTTCTAGGAAACGGTCCTGAAATTTATTTGTTAAACATGAGATGATGGTCTCATAAGGAGGTGTAAATTTGAGCCCAGAGATTTTAGAGGTGTCTCGAACCGGTTCTGGGTGACTTTGGATTGGCAGCTAATGGTGTTACCCCTGAATTGTGGTGAAACAAAATGTTGAAAAACAAGAAAGGGAAAAAACTAAGCTATAAGGGACTCATAGTGGTTATATTAGGCATAGGCTCTCTTGAGGTGGAGCCCGTTGCACAGCTTCTTCAAGAGTCGACCACCTGAGTCAGCAAAGAGGTATGCCCCCTTGCTGAGACGAAGGTCATTGGCAAGTCAGGATGAAAAAATATTTTATGGGAAGAACCGATTCCACACTATGGTTTAAAGGGAATCGGGTAAAACCAAAGGCGGTCTTACATATATGTCTATCATTGCGTAAGTGGTGCTGGGATAGATCAGGTGGATATTCCATGGCTGAAGAGACAGAAAGGAAAATGGTGCTAGAAATCATGTAAATGGTATTGGTTATGGTTTTTGTGGCCTTTCCCCCAGTCTCTTTTGGAGGAAGAGGGGCAGGCCTGGAGACAGAAGGAGTCTTTGATGGACCTGGAGGTAGGTGCAACATCATCTCAATTGGCTAGACATGAGTCAACACATCTTGGGGCCTCAGAGGTATGGTAGATGGTTCAAGGTACCACATAGGATCTCCCAGTATAAAATATTGTAGATTGAGGGTTTCCAAGATAGACTTACTCACGATCCTGGATGGTAGGAAAAGGAAAAGGAAAAGAAAAAGGAAATGGATCATGTTGATAGGGAATGAACCCTAGTGTTTCTCTGGTGACTGAGGTTGAGGTTGTGACTGAGGTTGCGGCTATGGAAGATACAGGTCTGATGGACCAATGGTGATGGTGGAGACAAGAGAGTCGATACAACTGGACATCATGTAAATAGACATGGTGTCTGAAGAAGGAGGTGGGGGGTGAACTTCTTCGATCAGAGTGACCTCCGATTCAAGGGAATGTTGTTGAAGGTCATCTAAAGCCATTTGAAACTTGGGAAATTCTTGATAGTGGTGAGAATAGTGTCCATACAGTCCACAAAGGGTGCAAGCATGGTTTTTTCTCAATGCCTTATTTCTCACTATTGGCACGGTTGGAAGTTCAACCACAGGGAGGTTTTCAGTTGTATCCATGGCATCCAAATGCGCACAGATCATTGGAATATCAAGGAAGTTTTGAGTTAGATGGACTTTCTCTTCATAGATGATACAAAGTAGGATTTGTCGCAGCTCTATGGTAGCTTTCACATTCTTGCCCTTGGCCCCTTTTGGGGGGGGCGATGTGGGTGTAGGTGCGACGGTTAGCTTTTGTGGGCCGGGTGGAGGGTGAGACTTCACTGCAATGGGTTGCATTGGGGTTAAAACAACCTGGGGGATTGGTGGTTGAGTTGGTGGATCGAGATACCATACCGAAATTCCCAATGTGAAGTTAGGTAGGCTTAAGGTGGCCATTACTGACTTGCTCATGACCCTAGGTGGGGGAAAGAGGAAGGGAATAAAATGGACTGGCGATGAGCCCAGATAAATCCCTACTAGTTTCATGTGGGGATGTGATTGCACAAAATGCTACTACTGTAGATGATGTTGTGGCTGCTATTGGTGTTGTGGCTGTGGAAGGGGTTGGGGTTGTGGTTGGGGCTTCGGCTGTACTAGTTGTTTGGGTGCAACGGCACTGGATGAGACCATACACAAGTTTGCAGTATCATTTTGTGTCGGTGGTGGTAAAACTAAGGGGAAATGATCTATCATGGTGGTATCAGCAAATAAACCAGGACCCACATTCAACAATGGGGAGGCCGGTGTGTTGTCAACCATAGTGTTGGTTGTAGGGACGACATTAACGTGTGTATTCGTCCCTTGTGGCTCAATGGTGGTGATGGTAGGGATAACATTGGCGGGTGTCGTTAACCCTTGTGGATCATGATAAGTGAGTTGATTAACCATCATGATATTCCCTTCATGGGGGAACATCATGAGATGGAAGACAGTTGATTTGACCTCTCTCATGGCATACATATAACTTATTCCGAGGAGAATATTATAGTCCAGTTGAGCATTGACGACCTCTATGTCGATCAACACTATCTTTCCAGATAATGTGATGTGGACATGGGGAAGGATTCCTTGGGATTTAGTAGGATGGCCATCATAAGCCCGCAGAGTTGTGGAGGATGGTTGCAGAATTGGCGATCCCAGTTTCTGCCAAACTAGGGTAGACATAACGCATGTAGATTCCCCCTCATCTACTATGCACTGGTGCACAACCAAGCTCCAGATAGATACCGGGATTTGGAAGGCGATGGTTGATCACAGGTGTGTTTCTCCATTCTCCATGTCGAACACGATCAAATTGGAGTCATAAGGGTCTATGGCCCCAAGGGCGGCTAGTAATTCTTTTCACTACATTGGGCATGTTTTGAGTATCTCCAGAGTGGACATGGTCATTGGTGTTTGGGACAAATCATCCATAATGCTATAGTTGACAGCAACTCTAGCTGTGGCGTTGTTGGCCTCTAAGGGGGGGAAGGGGGTAATTGAAGAGGTGCATTGACCAAATTGGATGTAGATGTTGCTGATGTGTCAGCGGGTTCGGTGGTGGTACCGTACTGATTCTGTCTAGTTTGTAAGTTGACCTCTTCAGTCGTCATGGCTAGCAGGTGGTGAACACCTATTCCTGCTGTGGGAGGTGCCCCCAGAGCATTGGGATTGGCCTAGGGAGGGGGAGCGGTTGCCACCAATCCTTGGACTAGTAATGGGTTTTGAAGCACCATAAGAGGAGGTCCTTATGGTGTTGGGTTTGGTTGGGCTTGATTTGTAGTGTTGGCGACCTGTTAAACTTCATTCTGAATGGCTTGCTTAGCGCAACCCATGAGTGGACATTCGAATGTGTAGTGCCGATAAACATCACAGAGTGTGCATGGCTGGTTTGTGCACAATGGGGCATTGCGTCTTGGTGCATTCTGTCGTGGGGGGTTTTGGGTGGGTCGGTTTGCTGCAGCATTGTTGGGAGGGTTTGGTTGTTGACTACCTCCATGCGGTTGGTAATTGGCTTGGTTCTGAGGCCGATTATTTCTAGCTTTCCCTTGTTTATTATTGGGGGCAGGCTGGATGGGACAATTTTTTTGTGCGAACACTTGTCCCAATGGAGCGGGTGGAGCAGGAGTGGGGGCTTGAACTGCTTGTACTGGTGGTACATAGTGGATTTGTGGGGGTGACGGTGCCACACATGTGGGAATTTTTCCCGCATACTGTTGTGTTGGCCAAGCCATGGCTTAAGCCTACTACAGTGGCGCAGGTTGTGCATAGGAAGTTGTTGCTTCGGACTGGGACATCATTTTTGTGTAGTCTAGAGCTTGGTTTTGGTAAGCAACACTAGCAATGTTGCTTGGTTGTGGTGTAACGATAGGTGGTGTCGGATAGTGCTATGGCTATTGGGAGACCAAGCCTATGATGTGGTCTGCAGCATGGGATGTCCCTGGTGCATCTCGGTAGGAGGTGTTTGGACGGGGGCTGTCTAGAATGACAGTGTACAGATATCCAAACTAGGTGTAGATAAGGTCAAATTGTTGGGCTTTCAGTATGGCTTCCTCTTTGGATTGGGGACGTTTGAATGTGATGTCCTTTGCTACGGGCAGTAGCAAGGTCTTGAGGAACCAATCTAAGAAGATCCTATCGTCAAGTTGGATTTTACATAAGCTGCGACATCGCTGCCACTCATGGATGTGGTCAGTTATATGTGTCGCAGTGCTTTGGCGAGAGGGTAACAGGATCTCCACCCCTTCATCATATCTCACAGGGAGTTGGAAATACTATAGGAACATGAAATCTAAGGAGTTGAAATCTGGATATTTGGCCCGCGGTAGCTCAATGTACCATTTGGTCGCGACACCTGTAAAGGTGCGTGGGAATAGCCTCAGCCTGATGGAATCGTCTATGATGCTATTGGACAAGCACCATATATGGAATGTCATAATATGGTTTTGGGGACATTCCCCTACCTTGCATTCAAACTTGGGGATGTCTGATGGCAGCTTAGTTGGCATTGGAGACCAAAAATATTGATGGTGAATGGGCTTGTTTGTCAATCAAGTCAAATCAGGAAAGTTAAGATGAGCCATGAAAGGAAGATTGGACCCCAGGTTGATGTGAGATGGGTAAGGGATGGTGATGGGGTTTATAGGTGCATACTGTACCTGCATGACTGGGGGTATTGGTTGTGCCATTGTAGACAGGCCAATTCCCCCAATTGTGGTGGGAGTGATAGTGTGGGTGGAAGGGACATTACCCCCTGTATAACAGTAGGGGCAACGTAAGTGGAAGGTCCACTGCCCCCCTATATGGTAGGAGGGGCATTGTGTGTGGAGGGGACACTGCCCCCATGTGTTGCAAGTGGGCCAGCTTGGCTGGTCACTATAGGTGGTGGCAGCTGACTGATGATAGTTTACATGACTGTGTTTGGGCCACCTACTGGGTTGTGGGTGACAGGTTGTGATGTGGACATGGGTCCACTAGCTATGGCTATCCCAAAAAATGGATCCGAATTTGCACCAGCCATGGGGCTTGGCTTGATGGTGCTGTGTGGAGGTATGGCTCAGACTGATATGGTTTTGAATTTGAATCAAAGGCTGTGCGACCTTCTGATGGTGTGTGAGGTCATCAAGAATAGGCTTGACGGTGCCAGTTCAATGTCCCAAATGGTGGTGGTTCACCTCTTAGTCATGAGGAAGTGCATGAGGGATCAATTGTGTTAGATGTTTATCAAAATTATGGGAATGAAATTTGGACCCCAGTTTCAATGGATTCCTATTGGCTATAGGTGGTCACTTGGATACCAAGACTACCAAAAGACAACGCTTGGCTTTTTCCTCATGGGTGTTTCTACTCAATCGGTGGGGGTCATTGCCTGTTTCACTTGGCAATTCCTCTCAGTGGCCAGCTACTTTGGGGTTCTTGTGGTACTCCTCACAATGAGTTCCTGGGAAGAGCCCAAGTACTTCCCAGATTTGAAGTAGTCAGGGACTTATGTCCTCAAAGACTGCAAATTGTTTGAACTTAGTGTAAATTGATAAATTTTAAGTCTCTCCCAGCGTCATGAACTGAGTTGGGTTGATTACTTGGTATGGTGAATTTATTTTTCTATCTTTCTGGTATCAGGTGGATGCAAATGGTTTATGAATTCATCATAATGTGGTAGAGTTCATATCATTGTTGTATATGCAATGCATAATCAAAAATTTGTAAACAAATATAGTTTTTAACCCTGAATGTTTATGGTCTAACTAGATGACTACCTCACACTGATATTCCTCTTTAACCAAGAGAAGGTGCTGGGCTCTCAACACAATGGGACTAAGCCCATCTGTAGATCCATTGGTCACCTCCTAGATGTAAGGTTGGTCAACAGGGAGGACGCTTAGCACTGTGAGAATCCCTCCTTCTCTACCCCGTCTACCTTCCAGGTCATCCGGTTTTAATGGTTTAGAACAATATTCAATGAAGGGCCCAGGACTATACGAGCTTGCCCTTCATTGTATCCCAGAATACCCTGAAGGATGATGACTGGGTACAGGAGGAAGGGTAAGCAATAATGTTAATTTTACTGTCAATTTTAGTTAAGTTACATTCATTAAGCCAATAAAATTTGTTTGGAAATTACACATTGTTTGTTCATGAATTTGCAGTAAATTAAAACAGAAACTAAAATTGAACTAATGTGCTTGAAAAAGGAAGCTAAGCCACATTGACAGTCCCTATTAAACTGAAATTAAACCCTTGATTGACAGTGTACCAAGGATTTCTCCCTGCTACAGGGGTAGGAATGGATCCCTTATGCCTATAGGGCACAAGGGTAGGTTCTTGCTAATGGTTAAAATGCAGAAAAATGAAACGAAAATAACAAAAGCAGAACAATAAGCTAATCTAAGAACTAAGAACAAAAAAATAAAGCTAAGCTAAACCATAATCTACAACAGAAAGAATTTGAAGCTTTGGTGAACCCCTCTGCAGAAAATGGGTTAGGGTTTCACCTCCTTAAAACCTACAAATAAATCTAAGCTACAATGGAGAAACCTGCAAAACAATGTGTTATAGCTGATTTTACCACTCCAGGTGAATCGCACTTCTATGGCCTTCCCTTGTCCCGTTGCAGACTCCTTAGACCCCTTGGACCATTTTTTGTCCTTTTATGTTTCCTAGACCATCCCTAAAAACATGTGAAAATTCATATACACAACTTTTAAACCTCTAATCGTGTATATATAGGTGTTTGACCACTAAAACCGCATACATCAGGATGTGTGCAAAATCCAAATCCTTTTGGAGTTTTCCTTGACATGGATTCGACTCACTTGACTCCTGGCCTTCCATATGCCTTGAGTTCGCTTGGATTCGACCTTTCATTACCCCTTTGAAAAGCTATATAAGGAACTCTTTGGATACATTGAAGGCATAAGAGAATTGAGAGAAAAGAATCTATAGTGCATTGTTGGTGGAACTTGTGCTTGAGTTTGCATCCCTTTGTCCCTTGGAGCACTTTTGTTTTCTTCCCAAGCTTTCCTTTTGCTTGTGAGCTTGCTATGAAGAGATGGAGGATTGAGGTGGTGGAGGCCAAAGTGGGGGATTTAGTTTGTCTGATTCATAGGCATGCTGACAGATGTTGTATCCATTGTAATCTTTGATTTTATATTAATAGAAATATCTTTTCCTATCCAATAATGTATGCTTGAATGAATATTTTATCCATGGATGATTTCAAATGCTTATACATTGTTGATTATATATGCTAGAATAGATCTAACACCAATATATTTAGTATGTTTTTCTTGTTTACTTGTTGTTGAGGAAGTGATTTATGAATTCAAGTTGAAGTTGGAAAGCTCAACGGGGATCTACTTCAACCGCCTGGAATAAGGTACGAGGTCGGATCCTTTAGTGTTAGATATTTTATTTCTCTTGCATATTGGAAATGATTGATTTCTAGAGTCAAGCTATATGTTGTGGTACCCCAGGCCATAGGAATTTCTCTCCATACTAGAATTGGTGACTTCGCTGGGGAGTTCCTAGTAGTTGTCCTTTGGGGATTTTCTATTGGCATTCAATGACTTTGAATTGCTCTTTTTCTCTTGTTTATGTGTCGGGTTTGGGGGCATGTTTTCCTGGTAGTGTCTGATTGGTGTGAAGTTTGTCTCAGCTTGTCTGTTTGCCTTTATTTTTATGTACCTTTCTTCTTGTACGCGAGTTTTTAACTCACAGTCGTGTATATATGCAGGTTTCACTGCTATTTCCGTGTACACACACGGGTTTACTGCAAACAGTCGTGTATGCCCTTAGTTTTTCCTTCTAGAGGAAGATTTATTATTGCTGGGTGAATTTGGATGCTTGCTAAGTCTCCTTTGATACTGCTAGAGTCTGTATACACCTCTAATTTTGACCAGAGATGTTTTTTTTAGGGTAAAATTTCTTTTTTGAAGAATGTTCTTGTCATTGCATTTTCGATTTTTTGTTTTGGGATTAGTCCATTAGATTTCTTTTACCTTAGTACTTTGCTTGAGTGTTGCTTGAGTGTGCTTGCAGAGTCTGGGGGTTGTAGAACCATTCTTTTGCTTTAGTATCTCATTTTTATTTCAAAAAATCCAAAAATATTTGCTTATCATTATGCATTGTATCTTGCATTTTGCATAGTACTTGCACTAGATTTGCTTTGGAGTTTTAGTTAGGATTTCATATAGAAAATTTTGCATTTATCATTTGAAGAAAATTGTGCATTTCATGTAGTAGCATACCCTATTTTTCATGGACACAATGCATTTGCATTGATTGTTAGGTGTGCATTTTGCTTCATGTTGTGTCATAACACCATTAGTTGCACGACCATATACCTCTTTTGAGTAATAAAGCCAATTAAAATCAACACTTAATTAAAATGAACTACACTATTTTATTTGATAGGGTTCACCAACAAGATTAGGTTTTAGGGTCATGGAATAGCTCATTGTGAGTAAATTCTCCAAGACCACTAAACAACAACATGTGTCTGTCTAGGTGAGTGTGTGAAATTCCTTGGTATAACCAGTGTTTCTCAGGCTCTTCCTCTCAAAAGGGAGTTAAGCATGAGGCAGTGTGAGCGGTTATTGATTGGGATGACCCCTAGTCATAACTGAGTAGCACCGGAGATATTTCCAGGAATGTATTCATATATAGGGGATCTTTCAAGAGTTTCAGGCTTTGATACCCTACCCATATGGTCAATCTCACCTACGACAATCTGCTTGAGCATTGATTATATTGAGGTGACCTTAGTTTCCTTACCTAGGATATCGAGGGGGTACTCTGCAGAGGTTATTCTACGGGTGTCCTGGCCAGGTTGGAGTCGGACAGCACAGTCGCTTTACACGTTGAAGTTGAGGGCCACAATAATTGGTTATGTACCTCTGCTTGTTGTGTATTGGAGTCTCAAGCCTCTCTTAGGTGAGACATACCTGATTCATTTGGGAGCTCATTTATCTTAGCTTTGATTGCTTGTGTTTGGATTTAGATTTTATTGGTGTATGCTCTGTGCACGTTATCTTTCCTAGGGTTTGTGTAAATAGAGATTCTTTTATATTTTTTGAGTCATTGTGGATTCGGGTGTAGCTCCTCGTCGTTCCCATAATTTAGTAGGACTTCCACCTTCTACATCTCCTCCTCCTTTAGGAAAGAGAAATAGACAGTCCAGGAGGACTACTTTGCACATTGATTCACACACGATGAGAGACCATGTTGAAGGTATTCCTGAACCACCTTCTCCCATTCAAGTGGAAGATGGGGAGTTTACTCCTAACTATGATCCTTCACCTGATTTGATTTAATTAGGTCCTGTGATTTCTGAGATAGGTACTTTTCAGGACAGAACTACTTACTCTAGTGTTGATCCCCCATTGACGCATCGCTGGTATTGAATGCCGGAAGATGATGAGACTCATTTTGAACCTGCGAGCACTATTTATGGTAGTTATAGTATGTCTGGTTTTCCCACACATGATTTGGAATTTCATTTTGAGTTTGATTTTGAGCCTAACATTATGCCTGGGGGCACTCTCATTCCTTACCATACAGAGAGGTTTGGGAGCACAAGTCACATTGCACTTTCCATCTCGGTGGTGGAGGCTACATCGCATATTCATCCTAGGCCTAGGGCTAGTGATCCTATTAGGACACCAGATCCGAGATGAGTGACTATGGGGAACAATACATACATAATTACATAGGTCCCTTCATCCTCTATCCCTAGTTCTTCGAATGTTCACCCTCCAGCTCATTCATGTGGTCCTTCGGGCCAGAACATTGCTACAAGTCATTTTCGTACTGTGGTTACTTGACCAGTTGTGTCTCAGATTCAAGTACCACCCATTGTTTCAAGAGGTCATGTTCATACTTATAGAGGTCATGTTACTACTTTTGAAGCATATATTCCTACTTCCAAAATGTATATTCCTACTTCCGGAGCGTCTATTCCTACTTACAAGGTGTCTTGGCATGGCACATCTCATGCGATGACTTATGGACATTATTATGGGATGCAGTATGGACAGGGTTCTTCACCTTATGGGTACGGGTATCAACAACCCGCTTACTCTCCAAATTATGGCTTTGTAGCTCCGAATAGTCAAGGTACACCGCACTATGGTGCTTCCATGCCACCCTATATGGGTCAAACGGGAGGAGGGCACTATGGCCAAGGCCATGGTGTTTATGACAATCAGAACTATTAGGGAGCAGTCCATCAACCTACTCATACTAGGATCCCTTTCCTCACAACACTGAATCTTCCTTACTTGTCGAGATTGACGAATGATCCTGTAGCTCATGACCCAGCTTGGTCGACTGTCCCTACTAATATTTCCTCAGACATACCCAAATTCGAGGGCAAACCAGGAGAGGATCCAAGCGAACATGTTACTACCTTTCACCTATGGTGCTCTTCAAATTCCTTACACCAGGATTTGATCCATTTAAGGCTGTTTCAATGCACCCTTATAGGGCCTGCCATGAAATGGTATATAGAGCTACCTAGGGGGGAATTTGCTTTGTTCGATGACCTAGCAATGACTTTTCTTAACCACTTCCAGCTGTCAGTGCGTTATGACATTGGTACGGAACTCTTGTCAACATTTCGATAGGATAAAGACACACATATCTCGGACCATATCCAAGAGTGGTGTAGACGGAAGAGGTTGATTAAAGCCTTTATACCGCCAAAATTCCTCCTCGAATGGTTCCTTAAGTCGTTATTTCCTTATATAGTGAAGGATGTTTCTACATCCAGAGTGCAAAATGAGGAACAAGCCATTTTTAGGGTGCAGGAACTAGATTTGATTTATGCTCAATCCGGTTTGTTATACGAGATCATTCTCAATGCTCCACATTCTAGTTTCGACCCCAAAGTTAAACCTAGACCACATGCCAATGGCATTGTTGGTTCTGCAAGTGCTAAACCCATGGATTCAGTTGTGAAACAAGTTATTCAATTTTTAATCAACCAATCTACTTCGGGACAAGCCACGGCTTCATCCCAACCCACCCAAATGGTGAGTGTGCTTTCGGTGCAATCGTAGGACCAGAAGGGTAACCAGTAGCTCAGACGGAATAAAAAGAAGGGTAAGAACAATCATAAGGGTGGGAATAGGAATGAAAATGCTAATAATAATGTCAAGAATGTCCATGATGCTGGGGGGGACAAGAAAGCTAAAAGTAAGGTTAAATTTCCTTGCAAGTTGTGTAAGGAAGATCACCTCACTTACTTCTGCCCTCGTATCGATGAAGCCTCGAGATTCTTAGCGCAGGTCCCAGCTATGCTGACTAACCCTTTGCCTCACAATAAAAACATGGACTAGAGGACCCATGAACAGTCTGGTGGTGATCAAGATCCACTGGAGGGTAGTGGTCATGGTTGCATTAACATGGTACATGCTGCGAAAGTTGTGACCTGTGCGAAGGACTATGGTTCGTCACAACCCAACCTAGGTAAAGAACCTAATCCACCAGGGACCCCTTTGTGTATTGAAAAACCTGTGGATAAACATGAAACTGCACCTCACATTCCTAAGGGAGTCCTTAAGCATTTGGGACACAATCCTAATGCCCGAGCCACCCAAAACTATTCTATTGTCGAGGATTTGGGCCACACTCCTTGTGCGATGTCTGCACTAGAAGTACTTTAGAGTTGTCCTTCGCAAAGGAAGGCTTTGATTTCTACCCTTGGTGTGGATGATGATAATTATTCATCTGTGATTAAATTTGAAACTGCAATACTTCGGCCTCGCTTGCCTTACTATGTGTCTCTTTTGATTCACATAGAATGTCTTAACATGACCGTCAAGCGCACTGTGATTGATGAAGGCGTTGCTGATTCTGTGATGTCTTTATCATGTTGGAAGGGTTTAGGTTCCCCTGAGTTGTCTAAATCTATGACCATGTTAACTACGTTTGATGGAAGATCGTTTAGGCCACACGGGATCCTTTCTTCCCTTAAGGTCTGTTTGGGAGGGAAGACCGTTGCGATAGAGGTTGAGGTGGTTGATGTGCCCCTTGACCATAATCTCTTGCTGGGTTGGAATTGTATGTACAGTATGCAAGCCGTAGCTTCTTCCCTATTTCACATTGTATGCTTTCCATTTAATGGGAAGATAATTACGATTGATCAAACGTCATTCAAGAATCCGTCGGTTACCACATCTTCGGGAGCTTCCATCCCGATTGTAGAGCACTCCCAGCCGGCAATTGGGAGTGTGGGTGTGGGCATGTATCCATACCTCATGGGAATCTTTAGTTGTCTTGCACCTATCCTTATGATAGGGTTTAGTTCCGGTGAGGCTTTGGCATCTGTGAGATCGATGTCTTTTCGCAAAAGTCATATGGAAGATCCTTTGATTCTTCCTACACCGAATACTTTGAGTGATCCCATCTTGATAGACGTGCCATTTCCTGCAACTATGGTAGCTTATCAAGCTAATATTGAGTGTGTTGCAGAGCCTAGTCCTTCCTCTTCATGGACGGAGGAGGAGGACCCGTATGTGTTGCCTACATGGGTAGTATAGGCTTCTCATGTGCACGACTGCCTTGATAGTGTTTTTCCTTTAGATGAAGCGATTATTGAGGCCATGTCAGGAGTTGAGCCACCATGGGAAGAGCTCCATCATAGATCTTATTTTCTTCCTGAGCTTGACTGCTTGGAGCATGAGGACTTTAGGGAGGTTCTTAGTGAGAGAATTGATAGTACATGGAGGCTTCTCATGGTTCTATTAAGCTCTCCTGGTCCGATGGCTGATGGGAACATGGAAAATATATCTCAAACGATTCCTATTAATATCTCTCGCAATCCTGGCAAGATAGAGAATGTCTATATTGGGGCAGAATGTTCCCATGCTGAGATTCAAGAATACACCAAGCTGTTTAAACAATTTCATGATATAATTTCTATTAAGGGAGGATTCTCATGGTTCTATTAAGCTCTCCTGGTCCGATGGCTGATGGGAACATGGAAAATATATCTCAAACGATTCCTATCAATATCTCTCACGATCCTGGCAAGATAGAGAATGTCTATATTGGGGTAGAATGTTCCCATGCTGAGATTCAAGAATACACCGAGCTATTTAAAGAATTTTGTGATATAATTTCTTAGTCTTATGATGAAATGCCAGGTATTGACCCTCGCATTGTTGAACACGAGATTAATACTTATCCCAAACTAAGCCTGTTCAACAATGCTTGCGTTCAGTGAATCCAAGGAAAGCACCCGCGATTAAGGCAGAGATAGAGAAACTATTGAAAGCCAGTTTTATCTATCCCATTCCCTTGATGGAGTGGGTTTCAAACCCCATTCTGGTTGATAAGAAGCAGGGAGCGATCCGCATATGTACTGATTTCTGTGATTTGAATCGTGCCTGTCCTAAAGACAATTTCCCCACACCATTTATTGATCATATTTTGGATGAGTGTGCGGGTAGTGAGGTTTTTTCCTTTATGGATGGATTTTCTGGATACAATCAGATACAAATTAAACCCGAGGACCAACATAAGACTGCATTTATTTGTCCTTGGGGAACCTATGCATATCAAAAAATGCCTTTTGGCCTTAAGAACACCGGAGCTACTTTTCAGCGGGCTATGACCTTGATCTTCCACAATCTCAAATCGGTTATCGAAGTGTTTTTGGATGAACTTGCTACTCATTCTCATATGAGAATGTGTCATTCCTATCATTTGAGATTGGTATTTGAAAGGTGCCGCCATTATTTGGTCAGGTTAAATCCTTACAAGTGCATATTTTGTTTGAATTCAAGTCGCTTATTAGGATTCATTGTTTCTAAAGAGGGTATAAGAATTGACCCTTTGAAGGTTGAGGCAATACTTTAGTTGTCTCCCCCGAAGAATATTCATCATCTTCAATGTTTGCAAGGCATGGAAAAATTCCTATGGAGATTCGTTGTCAATTTTGCCAATTTGACTAGAGGCTTCATGCGTCTTTTGAAGAAGGACACCACCTTTTGTTGGGATGAGTGAGCCCAGGAGTCCTTTGATGCGCTCAAGTGAGCCCTAGCATTGGCCCTGGTGATTAGTCCCCCGGACTATAGCCGTGATTTTCTACTTTATGTGGCCGCATCCATGGAGATGATTGGTATGGTTTTGGTTCAAGAGGATGAGGACATCCAAGAGCATGTCATATACTATCTGAGTCGAAATCTTATTGATGTGGAGATCCATTATTCCCATATTGAGAAGCTTTCCTTAGCTACCGTACATGCAGTTCAATGGTTGAGACATTATATTCTCCTTCACCAGACCTTGGTTGTAGCCCATGTCAATCTGTTTCAATTCATCCTCACTCGAAAGATGATTGGGGGAAAATATAATAAATGGATTTTCATCTTGCAAGAATTCGATCTTGAGTTTGTTTTGGAAAAATCGAAGAACTCATTAATTTTTGCAGAGCTTATATCGGATTTCCCAAGCAAGGATAAGGAGTTGGTTTGTGAAGATACGGTTATCAATGAGCACATATTCTTAATCTCAACTTTAGACCCGTGGTATGGGGATATCATTATATATCTACAAACATTGAAGGTCCCTACTCACCTCTCATGGGATGAAGGACGACGACTACGTCACGTGTCTAAGAATAACCTCATAGTGGATAACACTTTGTACCGCCGTGGGGTAGATTCCATTTTACGTCGTTGTTTAAATTATGAAGAGGCTAAGGTAGTGCTGAATGATTTCCACAGAGGGGCGTGTGGTGGTCATTTATCTGGGCTTTCTATAGCCCAAAAATCCTTAAGAGAAGGTTATTTCTAGTCGTCGATATTTAAGGATTGTGTGGATGTGGTCAAGAGGTGCCACCCTTGCCATGTTTTTACACGTAATATGTGCTCAAAATCTACCTTGTTACATCCCATCTTCACCGTCAGTCCCTTCACTAAGTGGGGGCTTGATTTTATGGATTGCAACCCAGCTTCAGCTGGGGGCATCATCATATCATAGTGGCTGTTGACTGCTTCACGAAATGGGCTGAGGATATGCCTACAATAAAATCCAATGGTGAGACATACGTGCACTTTGTATTCAACCAGATTATTACTTGGTTTGGGATTCCGAAAGAGCTTGTCACTGACCATGGCTCGCACTTTCAAAATCGTATGATGGAAGAGTTGGCATCAAAGTTAGGGTATGAACAAGATCATTCCTCCTCTTACTACCCTCAATCAAATGGACAGGTAGAAGCAATGAACAAATCACTCAAATCCATTCTCTGACGAACCATCGCACATAGCAAGAATAATTGGCACATTATGTTATATCCTACTTTGTGGGTGTATAGAACCACTGTTAAGACTGCCACAGGATTTTCTCCATATCAACTTGTACATGGAGTGGATTCAGTATTGCCAATTGAGTGTGGGATTCCTACTTTGAATCTAGCCATAGAGATCTTACCAGACACTTCACCATTGGAGGAGCGTTTGGTCCACCTTGAGCAACTTGATGAGCAAGGTCGAGATGCCTTGGTGGCTATAGAAGTAAATAAGCATCGCATAAAGGTACGGTACAATAAGTCTATTCATCCAAGGAGGTTTAGTGAGGGAGACTTGGTCCTTTTGTGGGATCAACCAAAAGAACCCTTGGGGGAAGGAAAGTTTAACCCCATGTGGTGTGGTCCTTACATCGTTAAATGTGTATTAGAGAAGGGCGCTTATGAGTTAGTGGATTATGAGGGAACGACCTTGGCGGAGCCTATAAATGGGCTTTATCTCAAAAAGTAATATGCATGATTTTCATCCAACGCTGGTTATTGTATATTATTGTACAGTTTTGCATAGGTAGGTCTTTTTCTTATGGTGATCGGGTTTGTGATTAGTTTATGTTTCTTTTGGAAAATGTCAATGGAATCTTCCATCGATTCCCGGATGGTGCGAGCCGTTACACTCAACACTCAGCCTCTGATGCTTGGGTGATTTATACTTCTATGGGTCAGGTATTGTCTTCAAGAGCCGTATTTCTACAGCCACCTTCCAACAATGTTGCTGAATATAGTCCTGTTCTCTCTCTTGAGGTATGACTTGATTCAGAGCTAGTAGTGTCACAGCTTAATGGTTTGTACCATGTTAGAGATCTAACAATATTAAGAAGATTCTTACATGTGATATTATTAGAACGACAATTTGACAATATAACATACATACATATTCTAAGAATTAATAATCAAGTTGCTAACTCATATGCTAACTATGTGTTAGATTGGAATTTGTTTCATACACAATAAGCTCATCACAAACATAAATTTTTACACATGTAAATACATAAACCGATGATCATAAAAGTTTTATAAACATCCAAAATGTGGTAATACATAGTGTCATAATACAAAAATGGGGCTCTCGAGCCACCAAAATATAATACACGGTAGTACAAAATGTATCACTCCTAGGTATCTAATCCTGTGGAGGAGGAGGGGGGTTGTGATCGTGGAATTTCACTACGGCTCTAGATAGCCATTGAAATAGCTACACTCATGCTCGTGGTACACCCACCACCTGGCACTGCATGGCCTCATGCAAGTCCTCGACTTGCGCCATGGGTACTCTGTGTGTCATTCTCACAAAGTTGGTATGAATGCTTTGGAGCATTTGCTCCGCATCCACACTCATGATATCGTCTCCTCTTCCCCTCCGTCTATGACAAGGGAATCCTTCAGGACACTGTGGTCCCACATCTGCATGCATATGGTAGATGTCACTGTGGTCCCACATCTGCATGCATATGGTAGATGTCACTATGTATTGTCACCCAAAAACATGTCTTTTGATTCCACATAATTAGAAAACACAAAAAAATTAAATAACTCAAAAATTTTAATGAGAGGGTCAAGATTCGTTACCTATGTCACCGTATGCCAATCTTGGTGGTAGTGGCATGTGTGGGTTCCCCAAAAATCTATCCCCGCATAGGGGTTGTCATCGATGGTAGCTATCTGTCATCGCCACCACGAAAATAAATCAGTTGGATAAGGGTTGGACACCCTACCTCCACCCAGTTTGCACATCGCATCCGCCCAATGTCGTTGGGCCAGATCTCGAACCCCGTGTAGGGGAACTTCAACTCTAGGGCTCAATCTTGGAACATGCTCAAAGAAAAACATGCTCAGTATGCTGCTGAAACCAAAGTTTTTCACTCTTCCCATCTTGCACTCACAGAGCTGGTGTTTCATTTTGCCCAGTAGTGTAGTGCTCCAATCGTATACCGTGGGTCTCATGCACTCCACTGCATAGAACATCAGAGGCCGCGAGGCCTGGTGGAGTGAAGCTAAGCCTGCTATCCTACCCAGTGTTAGTAGGATAGCCTTTAGGCCCAACACCTATGTGGAGTTAGTTGGGATATGACTCCCCACCTTCTCCGTATCCAGATAGTAGTACACCGCAATGTACTCATCTATAGTTAGGCCACCTCCAGGCCCATGAGAGCGTAGGTTCACTACTTCCCCCCTTCAGGAAAGTAATAAAGCATATGTCCTCCACTTCTATGGTGAGGGACATCCCATCTATCTGGAATGAATCTGAGTCTGGATCCCAGTAGTCCACTAACATCTATAGTAGTCCTGGTTTGGCTCTTAAGTCACCAAGAAACCAAAATTTGTATAGCTCGCATGCACGTAACACTTGTTGAGCCATTATATCTGCCCTTACTACCTCTTCTACATCACCATGTTCATGTTCTCTCCATTCTAGGACCATCCTGCACAAAAAAAATTGAATTTTGTCCATTAGAATACTTAAAAAACATTGAGCACAGCCGCATACACAACTGTTTGCTAAACAACTGTGTATGTACACGACTTTGAGGGTATTTTCTGTGTATAGATAGCCCTGTACACAGAAAAACCCTCGATTTTTGCATGGGCTGGGGCACGTATCTTAGACTGTCCTAGAAACCCAAATACACAATGGAATTTGACAAAATTTGCATCAAAATGAAAGAGTAGAGCATGGGTAAGTACTTGGAGAAAACGGTAGTGGATTCCGCCGGCTGGATCTCCTAGAATTCCTTGTTGAAGTTCTAAGCTCAAATGGGTAAAAGTTTCAAATGTTTTATAATGTTTTGAATTATTTACTATTTATAGAAATTTTTACCGCCTTTCCTATAGTTTGGATCGTTTCTAATCCTTTTGGACCATTTTTGGACTAATTTATGATGTAGGAGACCTTTTTGAGTGTCGTTTCAGCCATTGGATTGACTCGTTTGTGCCGATTTCAGGTATCATGTCTAGACTAGAATATAGGTTAGGTTTCATCACCATTTTCATTTTTCATGACCTTATGACTGTTTCATTATAGTCTTAGGTACGAACCCACTCTATGATGTCATGGAACCTTCTTGCTGTTTTAGAAGTGGCATGATATGAGTGGTAGAGATTGACCTTACATGGGTACCCTAGTTAGTGCCTTATTTCCATTTGGTGCCCATGCCGACATTTTGTCCCTTAGGGTGTGGGATTCCATTGTATATTATTTCCATGACATTTCGCAAGAGCCTCATACTCCTCTTGATCTTTTGCTGGCCTATTTCCCTCAAGAATCCCTTATGTCAAGTTGTAATTGCATTATCATGAGCTTTACCTGCATTTATTGAGCCTTACACTGGCTTCCTTGACATTGATTTTCAGCCATATAGCCTGAGCTTGTCTCATGTCTAGCCATGCAGAGCCATTTTATATATCCTTGGCAGCTTGATTCCCAATTTTTACCGGGAGGGGACTTTCCCCTGAGTGTCTCTATCATACACATGTATCCTTGCATTGAGCATAGGTATGTTCCACTGCTTGGAACTAGTTTGTTTACGCATATCACACTCGTTTCCCCCTAGTCGGTAACAATAAAGCATTTTTATTCTTTTTAAAGCTTTTTAAATATTTGAAAAAGTCCAAAAAAAATCAAAAAACCAAAAAGCCGGGCAAGAAAAGATGTTATCTTTTGGCAGCTGTCGAGTCATGTCCCATTCAAATAGATCACTGTATATCACATCCGTTGATTGGGTTTATAGTTTGACTTTAGGAGCTGTACTCATTTATCTGAGTTTATCTCCACCACCTGGTTAAGCTTCTAGTCCCCATGGAGCCTTTGTCGATGCCTCTTGTGTTGCAGAGATGTCCCAGTTTTATATATCAAGTCTATGCTGCCTTTATTCAGTCACCATTCGTTGTTATGCTCTTGTTTGAAGGAAGTTGAAACCTGAGTCGGCCATTCCTCAGTTATCTGAAAATTCATATACACGACTTTTAAACCTCTAATCACGTATATACATGGGTTTGGCCACCAAAACCACGAACATCAGGATGTGTACAAAATCCAAATCCTTTTGGAGTTTTCCTTGACATGGATCTGACTCACTTGACTCCTGGCCTTCTATATTCCTTGAGATTGCTCAGATTCGAACTTTCATTACCCCTTTGAAAAGCTATATAAGGAACTCTTTGGATACATTAAAGGAATAAGAGAATTGAGAGCAAAGAAACTATAGTCCATTGTTTCTAGAACTTGTGCTTAAGTCTGCATCACTTTGTCCCTTGGAGCACTTTTGTGTTCTTCCCAAGCTTTCCTTTTGCTTGTGAGCTTGCTATCGAGAGATGGAGGATTGAGGTGGTGGAGGCCCAAGTGGGGGATTTAGTTTCTCCGATTCGCAGACATGCTGATAGAGGTTGTATCCATTGTAATATCTGATTTTATATTAATAGAAATATATTTTCCCATCCAATAATGTATGTTTGAATGAATATTTTATCCATGGATGATTTCAAATGCTTATACATTGTTGATTATATATGCTAGAATAGATCTAACACCAATATATATAGTATGCTTGTCTTGTTTACTTGTTGTTGAGGAAGTGATTTATGAATTCAAGATGAAGTTGGAAAGCTCAACGGGGATCTACTTCAACCGTATGGAATAAGGTACGAGCTCTGGTCCTTTAGTGTTAGATATTTGATTTCTATTGCATATTGGAAAGGATTGATTTCTGGAGTTGATCCGGTAGATTATTCATCTTCAGATTATACTGATCCAATATGGTACAATGGTTGTTAGTCTATGGTTCAAAGAACATAACATGCTAAACATAGTGCATGACTAATACTTAAGGGCCGCACGGTTCAACAGAACATCGTACTGCTGGCATGGGCTGCGCAGCCTGCACAGCTTGCATGGGTTGTGCAGCTTGCGCAGTTATTGCACGCCGCGCAGATGGTGTGCAGCTCATCTCATGGGCACGCAGCTAACGCCTGGTCCGTAGCTTATCACATGGGTGCACAGTTATGTATGGGCCATGCAGCTTGCGAACCGTCAAGTGGAACCTCGCATGGTTCAGCAAAGTCCTCATAGGCTGCGACATTTGTGTGCTACGACAGCGGATCGGGTATATGGCGGAGTCCTCATATGCCGTGACATTTATATGCTATGAATTTGATAGTAACATCAAACGGTTACGTTGCGTGCCATAGCCCAGTTGCAAGTCCTTGCAACGTGTTGTGAGTCGGCATAGGTGCGTGGAGTTGGTTGCAATGTTTCAGGGATATGGAACGTCATGGTAGCATAACGCTTGGGCCGTGACTTGGCAGGATGGCATGATTCAGTCTAGCATATGGTTGTAAAACAATAAAGAAAAATACGTTACTTATCCTTCCTCTGAACTCTTAAATAGAAGAGGTTGTCCACCGAGATAGATGGGGTAGAGAGACACAGATTGTTTGAGAGCGTAGAGCATCGTTTCTCTGTTATGAGAAGCTTAGAGAGATTTTGCTGTGAAGTGTTTAGATGCTGTTACTGTATAAGTCAACATTCTCTGTTACAGTTTAGTTTTCTTTGTCTTTGAATGCTAATTGTAATTTCCAGAAGAGAGGTCTTCAAGACTTTGTACATCATTCTGTTTACAGTTGCTGAAGTTGTTTCCAGAACCATTTTGTACCATTTTAAGAGATTAATTGGATTGGTACCCATTGGAGAGAGACCTGGAGACGTAGCCCAGTGGAGGGGGTGAACTTCGTTATCAACTTATGTTTGTGACTCTGTTTCTGTGTTTTCTTCCTTGTATCTGTCTATCACTGTTGTGGTTTTCATTCCTGTTCTGAGCATTTAATCGCTATTAATGCTGCTTCATGGATTAATAAAACTGATTAAATGCATTCATTAAACTTTTTAATGCATGTAAGTTGAGGTTCGACGGATCATATTTTGGTATTAGAGCTGGTTGACTTCTTGTGCAAGTTTGTGAATGCTTACTAGGTTCAGGTTAAAGTGTGGTGAAGGAGAATTAGTTGAAGGAGACCCTGAGGTTGGCTCAAGAATAACATTCTCAAGAACCGTGTCTTCTCCCAGAGGGGAAGAAGAAGGACATACTGAACGTGAAAAACCCGTTATCTCAGAAACTGAGTTTCTGGAGGCTTTTATGAGCATGAAAGCCATGATGGAAATTCTACTCGATGAGCAAGCAGAAAGGAAGAAGGAAGAAGGATCTTCATCCAAATATGTAGAAGCGAAGAAGGAAGAAAAGGGTAAAGGAGTAGGAGGTGATGGTGATCCTCCTGACACTAATCAAACTTTCTCTTCTTTTCATGCTTCTCATTCACATAATGCTAATGCAAATTCTAATATGCCTTATTTCAAATTGGATGTTAAATTTGAATTACCAATTTATAATGGAGATTTATATGCTGAAAAGTTAGACAATTGGATGAAGCAGCTTGAAGTTTATTGCAGGGTGTAGGGCATTACTGATGACCCTTCCAGGATTCAATTGGCCACTTTGAGAATGAGTGGAATGGCTCTTACTTGGTGGGAGAGCAAGATTCAGCAAGATCTCTGAAAGAATGGTAAAATTATTTCAGTTTGGAATGAATTCATTGAAGTATTAAGTAAGCAATTTTATCCTTTAGGTCACATGGAGCAATTAACCATGAGTTGGAAAATGTTTAGACAAGCTACAGGACAAGGCATTCAAGATTATACTCATGAATTCAGGAAGAGGGCTATTGCATTGAATGTTACATTAGATACATAGGAAACTCTTCTTAAGTACATTGGTGGCATGCATTCTTATTTGAAGCATACTTTGTTGATGTTTAACCCCAGTAAATTGGATGATGTATGTGTTCAAGCTACCCATTTAGAAGCTAGGGGTAAGCATGCTAATGATACTTTTGTGAATAAATCCTTCAAGTTTGACAGCAAATCGAAAGGTCAAGATAAGGGGAAAAAGAAGATGGCTACTGTTAAGAAAGAGGGTGAAAAGCCTACATGTTTGCATTGTCAGAAGGGACATGATGTCTACAAGTGTTGGAAACTTCATCCGGAGTTACGGCCAAAGAAGTACAGAGGAAACAAAGATAACGGCAAAACAAAAGCTATTGCAGCAGTTATTCAAGACTTGGGATCTCACTCAGGTGATGAAACGAAGGTTACAGCTATCGGCATCCAAGGTAAGAATAAAAGTATCTCACTTTCCATTGATGCAAAATCAAGTTCTAGTGCAAGTACAAGTCTTCCATCTACTTCTAAGCAAAATGATAAAGATAGAAGTGCACTATTTCATGTTCGTGTCATTACAAATCACACAAAGATTGATACATTGTTTGATAGTGGTTCACAAGTAAATCTGATATTAGAAGAAGTGGTTAAGAAATTGCATTTAGTTACTGTGCCTCATGAAAAGCCCTATCCTCTAGGTTGGGTTACTAATGATACACGATTGCAAGTTACAAGGAAATGTGTATTAAAATTTGCAATTACTAAAAAGTTTAGGGATGAGGTAGAATTGGATGTGGTACCACTTGACATTTGTGGAATTGTACTTGGGAGTCCCTATTTGTATGATCAAAAAGCAGTCTTTTATAGAGAGCAGAATAAGTATCATATTTTTAAAGAAGGTATGGAATATATTGTACAAGCACATAGGATAAAAAACAATCTAGCAATAGTCTCTGCAGGACAAATGAAGAGGTTGGTAAATGCTAGTAAGAATTTTTTGATAATGATGGTTAAGATGAAAAATGATGAGATCTCTAAATATTTTGAAGAATGTGACCCTAAGCATAAGTCTGAACTGATTGACATCATTTCTGAGTATGATGATTTGTTTCAAGATCCGAAGGGGTTACCACCGAAGAGAGAGATTCAGCATGAGATACATTTGCAGCAGGATGTGCCACTCCCGAACATAGCCATGTACCGGATGTCTGTAATGCAGAATGAGGAGATCAAGAAGCAGGTTCAGGATCTGATTGAGAAGGGGGTCATCCATCCCAACACTTCTCCTTGCGTCTCTCCTATAGTCTTGGTTCCAAAGAAGGATGGGTCGTGGAGGATGTGTATCGACTACAGGGCCCTTAACAAAATCACCATTAAAAAAAGGTATTCTCTTCCCCGCATTGATGATTTGCTTGATCAGTTGAAACATGCAACTTACTTTACAAAATTGGATCTACGTAGTGGGTATCATCAAATCCGTGTTGCTGAGCATGATGCTTGGAAAAAATCTTTTAAAACGAAACCGGGTTTGTATGAATGGCTTGTAATTCCTTTCGGGCTATGTAACGCTCCTACTACTTTCATGCGGGTCATGAATGATGTATTCCATTTATTCATTGATGATTTTGTAATTGTATATCTAGATGATATCCTTGTGTTTAGAAAAACCTGGGAAGATCATGTTGTACATGTGAAAAAAAATTAAGATGTACTGAGGAAGGAAAAGATTGATGTAAAAATGATGAAATGTGAGTTTGCTAAAAATTCTTTAGTATATCTGGGCCATATTATTGGTGGACACCACCTGCACATGGACCCAGCCAAGGTTGCTGTCATTGTAAACTGGCCACAGCCTAACACCATTATTGAAATCAGAAGTTTTCTGGGTGCGGTTCAGTATTGGAGGAAATTCATTTCTGGGTTTTCTTCCATTGCTGCTCCATTACATGCGTTGACAAGCATTAAAGAAATTTTCTAGTGGGGAGGCAAGAATCAGAGAGCCTTCGACACTTTGAAGGAAAATATTAGCACAGCACCAGTTCTGACATTGCCATATTTGTAGCAGCCATTTGAGATCAAAACCGATGCTAGTGGGTTTTCCATGGGAGCAGTTTTGATGCAAGGAAGGAAGCCAGTCTGTTACCATTCAGAGACATTCTTTACTGCGGTAAGTAACTATCCAACCTATGACAAAGAGTTGTATGCTTTAGTACAGAGTGTGAATAAGTAGAAAAATTATATCATGGGAAAAGAAATAGTCATACACACTGATCATCAGCCACTTCAATATTTACAATCTCAAACTAAAATACAACAAAGTAGGCACTTAAGATGGATGGGATTCTTACAACAGTTTCATCTTATAATTAAGTACAAAAAGGGAATTCATAATAAGGTAGCAGACACGTTATCAGGGCCACCTACAAATGCTTCAATCATTCTTCAAAACAGTTCATTAACACATGAAAGTTATATTGAACAGTATGTAGAAGATAAAGCTTTTAAGAAAGTATATGCATCACTAATACATGGTAAATAGGAAGAGAACTATTATGTGCATAATCGACTCTTGTATCATCTCGGTAAACTCTGTATTCCAGAGAAATAAAGAGTGCATGTGATCCGAGAGGCACATATTTCATTGATTGCAGGACATTTTGGAGTAAGTAAAACATTGTCTGTATTGCAGAATCATTGTTATTGGCCTCAGATGCAAGAAACTGTAGCTAAATACATAAGAGGCTGTGTTATGTGTGCAACGAGTAAGCCTAGCAATAGGAAATTGGGTTTGTACACACCTCTTCTAGTTTCTTCTCATCCTTGGGAAAGCATTTATATGGAATTCATAGGAGGACTACCTATGTCTTGAAAAGGGCATGATTACCTATATGTTGTTGTGGACAGGTTTAGCAAAATGTGTATCTTAATGCCATGTAACAAGCAGATCACTGCTGAACAAACAGCTCATTTATTCTTTCAGAATGTTTGGGTACATTTTGGGCTACCCATGTCTATTGTATCTGATCGGGATTCCCGGTTCTTGGGAGAATTCTGGTCAACCTTATGGGAGTTTATGGATACCAAACTTAAGAAAAGTATAGCTTTTCATCCACAGACCGATGGGAAAACAGAGGTAGTAAACAGAACAGTGATTCAGTTGCTTAGAGGATATTGTAGTAAACATCCTAATCTTTGGGATGAGCAGTTGCAGTATATACATCATGCTTTCAATCATGCAGTTCATTCTTCCACGAAAAGATCTCCTTTTGGAATTTTTTTTGGTTACCTGCCAAAAACACCGATGGACTTCTCTTTTGGCAAAGATGTAGTGGATGGACATCATGATGCAGATAAAGCTTTAAAGTTCATTTAGAGAATCCAAGCAATGCAGCAGGCAGTTCAAGAACAATTGGAGAAGAGCCAGGCAAAGTACAAAGCCAGGCATGACAAGCACCGAGTTGATCATCAATTTCAAGTTGGTGACAGGGTTTGGTTACATATCACCAAAGAGAGAATGAAAGGTGAAGGTAAAAAGCTTAAGCCTATTGGGTATGGTCCTTTTGAGATCTTTGAAAAGATCAGTACTAATGCTTTTCGCTTGAATTTACCTCCATACATGCAAATTTATTCAGTTGTCAATGTTGAGAATCTTAAATTGTATGAGCATCCTATGATCATGGATGAGGAAACTAACATACAGATTCCTTCAGTTGGTGATTTGGCACCTGAATATATGAAAGAGTTGCAGGATGATGTTATTCTTGATAGAAATGTAGGACTTCACGAAGGGGGAATGATGAGTACCTTCGATTGGGGTTTAAAGGCATGCATCCTAGAAAAGCAAGATGGATGGAGATTGGAAAAGTGAGGGAGCTATACCCTCTCTTGCCGAATAATTCAAGCTTTTGGTGGTCCAAAATCTCTCCATTGGGGAGGAATGATTTGGTGGATTATTCATCTTCAGATTATACTGATCCAATATGGTACAATGGTTGTTAGTCTATGGTTCAAAGAACATAACATGCTAAACATAGTGCGCGACTAAGCCTTAAGGGCCGCGCGATTCGACAGAACATCGCGCCGCTGGCATGGGTCGCTCAGCGTGCATGGGTCATGTAGCTCGTGCAGTGATATGAGCTGCACATTTATCGCACGCCGCGTAGATGGTGCGTAGCTCATTGCATGGGCACGTAGCTAACGCCTAGTGCGCGGCTTATCGCATGGGTGCGCAGTTATGTATGGGCCGTGCAACTTGCGAACCGTCAAGTGGAACCTCGCATGGTTCACCGAAGTCCTCATAGGCTGCGAAATTTTTGTGCTACGACAACGGATCGGGTATATGGCAGAGTCCTCATATGCCATGACATTTATATGCTGCGAAGTTGATAGTAACATCAAATGGTTACGTTACGTGGCATAGCCCAGTTGTAAGTCCTTGCAATGTGTTCTGAGTCAACACAAGTGCATGGAGTTGGTTCCAACGTTTCGGGGATATGGAATGTCGTGGTAGCATAATGCTTGGGCTGTGACTTGGCGGGATGGCATGATTTAGTCTAACATATGGTTGTAATGACAATAAAGAAAAATCCATTACTTATCCTTCCTTTGAACTCTTAAATAGAAGAGGCTAGCCACCGAGACAGATGGGGTAGAGAGACGCAGATTGTTTGAGAGCGCAGAGCATTGTTTCTCTGTTATGAGAAGCTTAAAGAGCTTTTGCTGCGAAGTGTTTAGATGTTGTTACTGTAGAAGTCGACATTCTCTGTTACAGTTTAGTTTTCTTTGTCTTTGAATGCTAATTGTAATTTCCAGAAGAGAGGTCTTCAAGACTTTGTACAACATTCTATTTACAGTTGCTGAAGTTGTTTCCAGAACCATTTTGTACCATTTTAAGAGATTAATTGGATCGGTACCCATTGGAGAGGGACCCGGAGACGCAGCCCAGTGGAGGCGGTGAAATCCGTTATCAACTTATGTTTGTGATTCTGTTTATGTGTTTTCTTCCTTGTATATGTCTATCATTGTTGTGGTTTTCATTCTTGTTTTGAGCATTTAATCGTTGTTAATGCTGGTTCATGGATTAAGCAAACTGATTAAATGCATTCATGAAAATTTTTAATGCACGTAAGTTGAGGTCCGACGGATCTGGAGTCAAGCTGTCTATTGTGGTACCCCAAGACATAGGAATTTCTCTCTGCAACACAATGTCAATAAGAAAAAAAAACCTGCAACTAGGAAACAATGTTAGAAAGCAAATAACATTAAACTAAGAAACAGAAATAAACCATTGGGTATACCTTCTCTTGGGTGGAAATGGGCCACCATGCCCTAGCTCATGGGAGCACCTCTCTTGGTTTGGGAGCAATGGCTCAAACGGGAATGGAAATGAACGAGAGGGAGCATGGGTGGTTTGAGAGGCAAAGCTCTCAAAGCATCCACCAGTAGCATAACCATAGGCAATGGGAGAAGTGTGTTGAGAGTGACCCCCCACCCTCCTTTTATAGATTTTCCAAGGGGTTTTAGGGTTTTAAGCCCTTGGTTAAGGCTTTAGCCCCTTTTTGGGCCTTTAGCCCCTTCTGCCCTAACTTTAGCCCCTTTTAGGGTTTTAGCCCCTTTTTGAGGGCTTTAGCTCATAGGGGGCTATTTTGGGCTCTTTTTTGGGGGTTTTTAGCCCTTTTCTTCATCCTTGGTCTCTTTTGGAGGTGTGGGGGTCTAATGGAAGGTCTGATGGAGTGATATGTGGGTTGTGAGATGGTGTGCTTGGGTGGTGTAGGACATAGAGAGCTATGTGGGGGATTTTTGGGTTAACAGATTACCCCCTGATGTGTGAGGGTAGGGTTTACTATGTAGAGGTGGTGCTTTCGGGGCTGGGGCATGGTGGCTTTTGGTTTTTGTATTAATTTGGTTCCCATCAATGGGTGAGATACAATAAATGTGTGACATGTATATGGATGAGGTGGGCATCCCGATGCTCATGACAATGTCAAAAGAATATTTTGATCTATCCTCTAAAATACAAGAGCCGATCATATACCACTGATGTTACAATAATGGTTGCCTCCATGTGAGGCTGAATACAATACTACTCTGGTACATTGGACCCATGGAATTCTCATGGAATGCTATATCTTCATGACTAACGATCTGCTGGATATAGTACATAGTTGTGTGGACTTTCTAATTGAGAGTCAGAGTCTCTGTGGTACAAGTATGCTACATCAATCATAAAGGTATATCGAAGCAATGCTAGGGATTCAGATCACTGTCTCCAACGCAACCCAAAAATCACAAGGGACATAACCGGTTTAGGTGCCTCGAGTGGACTCACCAATGTGCTAGATTCAAGTGACATCCAAGGTCTTCGACCAAGTACTGTGTGGAACAAACGCTGTACGAATCTCAACAGTGTGATGATGGAGTTGAAGTCGAGCACGTGAGAAACAACCATCCCAAGAGGCACTAAGGGATCCTCTCAGGTGGTCCAAGAAAATCATCAATGATCTTAATGAAACCAAGGTACAAGGACCTATGGGTCTATCCTCTGGAATATGTGTGCTGGCATCGAAAGAGGGAGACCTACCCTTAGTCAAGGCAATGATGTTTCCTTCACCAGGATCACGAGGGAGAAGACCGAAAGGTGTGAAGCAATTTACAGACTGACTCACTGAATTGGGGGGGCTAGGGAGGGAAGGGAAAGAACTGAAAAGGGGCAGGGGGGGAGTGGGAGACTCAAAATTCCTTTGTTCAGAGTATGAAAGTAGGGCAGACCAGGAAGCAAATGAAACTGACTCAAGGGAATGTGATCATAGCTATAATACCGGGAATGTTGCTACAGATGGGAAATACTTGGAGGAGGTGGACACTTTTGATACTGATGGGATCCAAGGAAGACACATTGCAGAGTATTCTAAACAAGGGCGAACCAATGTGGGGATGATTCCAAACTATTTTCTGTGGGGTGGTGTCTAGAGACACCGTTGTGGTACGATCTCGTGGATTTTTGGTGAGCCCGAGAAGGTAAATGCTCGATGGTGCTTTCAATTTTAGAGAGTCTGAAAGCACGAAGAAGACTCCAGTGGGGGCTCTTTTTTGTTGGTAGTCTCCTGTGCCCGAAAAAGGATAAAAGTATACATAGGAGAGCTCACCCATCTTGGAGGGGATGAGAGACTTCTTTACTGTTGGTAGTCCAATCAGACCAGAAAAGGTTAAACCTATATTGGTTGGATGGTCATTCAAATACTTTTATGAGCATGAACGAAACCAAGTTTGCTCGATGATATTTTCTTGATGAAATGGATAGAAAAGAGCTTAACGACAACTGGTGGTGATCTTTTTTTGTAAAGTGTGGCCCCTCTGCCCAACAAAGCATAAAAGTATGCAGAGGGGAACGGTCTTGGCTTGAGTGTGCTAAGGAGGTCCTTTTCAATTGATGGTCTACATGGTCCACAAAAGGAGGTAAACGAGATGATGTAGACGCCCTTTCCTATACTTTAGCGAGTAGGAAAGGAAGAAGCTACGCTCGGTGATATTTTCATTGTTTTAAGGAGTCATAAAAGAACTTAAACGAAACTCCAATGTGGTCAACCGACTGTGGTGGCATGAGCGGTGCCCCATGTCAGGATGGTGGACAGAGGTCCAAAGGTCATCTATGTAGTATGGACATAGCAAAAGGCTCTCAAACATACCAATACATGCGTGGGATAGATCATGGTAGAGGCATGCGAACAGGGTTGGCTCTCAGACAGAAGTCAGGAGAGTGTGTCTGTGTGTTGTGGTGGATGAACTTGACCACATGCGATGTGAGTGCAATTCTGGAGGCATTTATATGCCAAATGCATGTAAGAAAAATAAATTTTTTTGTGGACAATGGTCCAGAGGTTCGCATAAGGTGTGGTGAATGGAAAAGACAACTATGTGTTAAAAATGCAAAATAAAAGCTAAAATTATAGTCCTTAATGGGTGGCGACCCGAAAAATCGCGTGAGTTGCAGTCAGGAAGTGTGATGCAAGTACAGGTCCATAGATGCTTGCATAGTCATGTCATGGCTCATAAATCGAGGTGACTTGTGGGAAATGATCCCAAAATTAATTTGTTAAACATGAGATGATGGTCTCATCTGAAGATGGAAATTTGAGACTAGAGGTGTGAGAGGTGTCTCGAACCGGTTTTGGGTGACTTTAGATTTAGGAGCTAATGGTGCTTCCCTAACTTGTGCTAAAAAACATTGAAAAACAAGAAAAGAAAATGAAGCAGCTCATTGGTGATGTTAAGCATAAAATCTCTTGAGGTAGAGCACATTGTGGGGGTTCTCCAAGAGTTTTCCATCAGAGTCAATGAAGAGGTATGCCCCCTTGTTGAGATGAAGGTCATTGGCAAGGTGGGGTGATAGAATTTGGTCTATTATGGGAAGAACCGATTCCACATTATGGTTTAAAGGGAATGGGGTAAAACCAGAGGTGGTCTTACAGATCTCTCCATCATTGGGTCCAGGTGGATCTTCCACAACCGATGAGACAGAAGGGAAACTGGTGCTAGAGATCATGTAAATGGTATTGGTTGTGGCTTTTGTGGCCTTGCCCCCAGTCTCTGTTGGAGGAAGAGGGGTAGGCCTAGAGACAAGAGGATTCTTTTATTGACCTGGAGGTAGGTGAAACATCATCTCAATTGGTTGGACATGAGTCAACACATCATGGGGCCTTAGAGGTAGGGTAGGTGGTTCAAGGTACTACATAGGATCTCCTAGTGTGAAATCCTATATATTGTGGATTAGCAAGATAGACTTACTCACGATCCTGGATGATAGGAAAAGGAAAAGGAAAAGGAAAAGGAAAAGGATCATGTTGATCGGGTATGAACCCCACTTTTTCCTTGGTAATTGAGGTTGAGGTTGCAACTGAGGTTGCGGTGGTGGCTGGGGAAACAATGGAAGAGACAGGTCTGATGGACCATCGGTGATGGTGGAGACAATAGGGTCAGTTGAACTGGACATCATGTAGATGGACATGGTGTCTGAAGAAGGAGGTGGGGGGTGAACTTCTTCAATCAAGGTGATTTCAGACTCAAGGGAATGTTGACGGAGGTTAGATAGAGCCATTTGAAATTCAGGTAGGTCTTGGCAATGGCGAGAGTAATGTCCATACAAACCGCATAGAGCATAAGCATGGTTTGTTATCAATGCCTTGTTCTTGACTATTGGTGCGGTTGGGAGTCCAAACATAGGGATGTTTTCATTTGTATCCATGGCATCTAGATGTGCATGGATCACTGGGATTTCAAGGTAATTATGAGTTGGATGGCCCTATTGTTTGCAGACAACACAACGTGGGACTTGTCATGGTTCTGCAGTGGTTTTGTTGTTCTTGCCCCTAGCCCTTTTGGGTTGGGGCAGTGTGGGTGCAGATGCAGTGGTTGGCTTGTGCGGACCAAGTGGAGGGTGAGACTCAACTATAATAGGTTGCATTGGGGTTAAAACAACCTGGGGCATTGCTAGTTGAGTTGGTAGATCAAGATACCACACCGGGATCCCCAATGTAAAGTTGGGTAGGATTAAGGTGGCCATGATCGGCTTGCTCATGAAACCAGGTGGGTGAAAGAGGAAGGGAATTGTATGGACTAGAGATGAGCCCAGATAACTCCATGCTGGTTGCATGTGGGGGTGAGGTTGTGGTTGCAGCTGTGCGTAGTGTTGCGGTTGTGGATGATGTTGCGTCTACTGCTGGTGTTGCAGCTGTGGATGGTGTTGTGGTTGTGGTTGGGGCTGCGGCTGTGGCTGTTGTTTGGCTGCAGTGGTGCTTAACGAGACCATGCACAAGTCCGCAGTTTGCTTTTTTGTTGGTGGTGGTGACACCAACGGGAAAGGAGCCATCATGGTGGGATCAGTAAACAACCCATGGCCCACATTCAGTGATGGGGAGGCTGGTGTGTTTTCAACCACAGTTTTAGTTGCAGGGATGAGGCTAGCATGTGTGGTCGCCACTTGCGGCTCAATGGTGGTGATGGTAGGGATAACGTTGGTAGGCATTGTTAACTCTTGCGGATCATGGTAAGTGAGTTGGTCAACCATCACAATCTTCCCTTCATGGGGGAACATCATGAGGTGGAAGACAGTTGATGCAACTACTTGCATGGCATACATGTAACTCCTCCCGAGGAGGAAGTTGTAGTCTAGTTGAGCATTGATGACTTCGATGTCAATCAGGACTATCTTCCCAGCTAACGTGATGGGGACATGGGGGAGTATTCCTTAGGATTTAGTGGGATGTCCATCATAATCCCGTAGAGTTATGGAGGACGGTTGCAGAATTGGTGATCCAAGTTTCTGCCAAACCAAGGTAGACATAATGCACGTGGATGCTCACTCATCCACTATGCACCGATGCACAACCGAATTCTAGATGGACACCGAGATTCAGAAGGTGATGGTCAAGGGCATGCACGGTTCCCCATTATCTGTGTCAAAGGTGATCAGTTTCAAGTCGAAGGGGTCTACTGCCCCGAGGGCGGCTAGTAAGGATTTCTGCTGCATTGGGCACATTTTAAGTACCTCAAGAGCAGACTTGGCGGTTGGCATTTGGGTTAAATAATCCACAATGTTATAGCTGACTGCAGCTCTAGCTATGGAATTATTGGAAACTCTACGTATGGGGGGGTGTGAGAATGGGGGTAACTAAAGTGGTAGGTTAATCGTCTTAGACATGGATGCTGCTAATGAGTCAACAGGTTCGGTAGTGGTATCGTACTGATTCCATTTGGTTTTGAAGTTGACCTCTTTAGTCATCATGGCTAGCAAGTGATGAACATTTGTTTTGGCCATGGGGGGTGCCCCCGGAGCGTTGGGATGGGTTTGGGGAGGGGGTGCGGTTTCCACCAATCCTTGGACTAGAAGTGGGATTTGAAGCATCATGGGGGGAGGTCCTTGTGGTGCCTAGGTGGGCTGGGATTGATTGGCAGCATTTGCGGCCTGTTGGGCCTTATTTTGAATGGCCTACTTAGCGTGAGCCATGAGGTGACACTCAAACGTGTAATGCCAATAGACATCACATAGTGTACATGGTTGGTTTGTAAGCAACGGGGCATTGTGTCTTGGTGGATTTTATCGTGGGGGGTTTTGGAATGGCCAGTTTTCTACAGCAATGTTGGGAGGGTTTAGTTGTTGACTGTCTCTCTACAGTTGGTTATTGCCTTGGTTGCGGGGCCGATTGTTTCTATCTTTCCCTTGTTGATTGTTGGGGGAAGGCTGGTTGGGACGGTTTTGTTGTGCAAACACTTGTCCCAACAGAGCAGGTAGAGCGGGGGCGGTGGCTTGCACAGGTTGTACTAGTGGTGGATAGTAGATTTGTGGGGGTGGTGGTGCCACAAATGTGGGAATTTTCCCTATATACTGCTATGTTGGCCAAGCCATGTCCTGCACCTGCTACGGTGGCGTAGGTTACACATAGGAAGTTGTTTCTCTGGACTGGGACATCATTCTAGCATAGTCCGGAGCTTGGTTCTGGTAAGCAACACTAGTAGTGTTGCTTGGTTGTGGTGTAATGGTAGGTGGTGTCGGTTGAGGCTATGGTTGTTGGGAGACCGACCCTATGATTCCATCCACAGTGTGGGATGCCCCTGGTGCATCACAGTAGGAGGTACTTGGACGGGGAGCATCTGGAATGACAGTATATAGGTATCCAGACTGGGCATAGATGAGGTCAAATTGTTGGGCCTTCAGTATGGCCTCTTCTTCAGATTGGGGATGTTCAGATGCGATGTCTTTTGCAATGGGCGGGAGAAAAGTCTTAAGGAACCAATCCAAGAAGATCCTATCATCTAGTTGGATTTTTCATAAGCTATGGCATCGCTGCCACTCGTGGATATGGTCAATTATGTGAGTGGTGGTGCTTTGATGGCAGGATAGTAGTATCTCCACCCCCTCGTCATATCTGATAGGGATTTGGAAATACTGTAGGAACATGAAGGCTAGGGAGTTGAATTCAGGGTACTTGGCTTGTGGCAGCTCAATGTACCATTTGGTCACGACACCTGTAAGGGTGCGTTGGAACAGCCTCATCCTAATGGAGTTGTCTACGATGCTATTGGATGAGCACCATAGATGGAATGTCATTATGTGGTTTTGGGGACATTCCCTGGCTTTTACTTCAAACTTGGGGATGTTTAATGGTAGCTTAGTTGGCATAGGTGGCCAAAACGCTTGGTGGCGGATGGGGTCGTTTGTTAATCTAGCCAAATCAGGTAAGATTAGATGAGCCATGAAGGGAAAATTTTACCCCAAGTTAATGTGGGATGGTGCTACGATGGTGGTGGGGTTTGCAGGTGCATAGTGTATCTGCATAGCTTGGGGTGCTTGTGGTGGCACCATGGTGGATGGGCCAATGCCCACAAGTGTTGTGGGTGGGACAGTATGGGTGGCTGGGGAATTTCCCCCATGTATGACATTAGGGGCAATGTAGGTGGATGATGCACTGCCCCCCTGTGTGGAAGGAGGGGTAGTGTGTGTGGAGGGGCCACTGCCCCCGTGTGTTACCAGTAGGCCAGCTTAGTTGTTCACTATGGGTGGTGGTAGCTATCTAATGACAGTATGCATGACTATGCTTGGGCCACTTGCTAAGTTCTAGGTGACAGGTTGTGATGTGGACATGGGTCCACTTGCTAAGTTTAGGCCAGAAAATGGATCCAGGTTTGCACTAGCCATGGGGATTGATGGTGCGGTATGGAGGTCTGGTTCATACTGATATGGGTCTAAATCAGAATCAAAGGCTGTGTGGCCCTCTGATGGTGTGGGATATTGCTGAGAGCAACTTCGATGGTGTCGATTGAGTGTTCCAAATGGTGGTGGTTTGCCTCTTAGGCATGAGGAAGATCGTGGAGGATCAATTGTGTTAGATTTATGTCCAAAACTTAGTGGGAATGATTTTTGGACCCCAGTTTCAGTGGCTTCTTATTGGTTGAAGGTGGTCACTAGGCCACCAAGACTACCAGAATATAGTGCTTGGCTTGTTCCTCACAGGTGTCTCTACTCAATTGGAAGGGGTCGTTTCCCATTTCACAGCCCATTTCACTTGGCAATTCCTCTCAGTGGCCAGCTACTTTGGGGTTCCTATGGTACTCCTCACAATGAGTTTTTGGGCAAAGCCCAAGTACTTCCCATAGTTGAGGCAGTCAGGGACTTATGTCCTCAAAGACTGTAGATTTGTTTTGACTTAGTGTAAATTAGTAAATTTTAAGGCTTACTCAGTGTCATGAACTGATTTGGGTTAATTATTTGGTATGGTGTAGTTGTTTCCTTGTTTTTATGGTATTTGGTTGCTACAAAATGGTTTATGAATTCATCATGGTAGAGTTCATATCATTGTGGTTATGTATACAAGCATAAACAGAAATTGTAAACAAGTACAATGATTAACCCTGAATGTTTGCTGGCCTAACTAGATGTCTACCTCACAGTGATATTCCTCTTCAACCAAGAGAAGGTGCTGGGCTCTCAACACAATGGGAATAAGCTTATTCGTAGATCCTAAGGTCACCTCCCATATGCTAGGTTGTTCAACAGGGAGGACGCTTAGCGCCGTGAGAATCCCTCCTTCTCTACCCCTTCTACCTTCCAGGTCACCTGGTTTTAGTGGTTTGGAACAATATCATGGAGTGCCTAGATATATACGAGCTTACCCTTCGTCATATCCCAGAATACCTCAGAGGGCGATGACTGGGTAGAGGAGGAAGGGGAAGCAAGATGGTTACTTTTAAGTTGCTTTTAGTTAGACTAGGCTCATTTTATTAAGCCATAATGGTTTACTTAACATTTACACATTGTTCATGAAATAATTTACAGAAAATAAAAGTAGAAACTGAAAATGACCTACAATGGTGGATAGAGGCAGCTGGGCTGCACTAACAGTTGTCTAAAACTGAAAATTACTGTCTATTAATCTTAAATTAAAGTTCTATTTGACAGGTTGCACATTTCTGACCAAATCTAGCGAGGGGGCCGCGAAATTTTTTCAGAAATGAGCGAGGGGGTCACACAGAATGTAGCAACAACTGCAACCTGAGTTTCTGGGCTGAAGTAGCACTTAACTAGGGATTAAGTGTGCCCTGGGCACAACTGTTTTCCCATTAAGTGCACCCCAGTCTCACCGTTTTCCCCGATATGAGTGCCCTGCTCCAGAATGGGGTTTTTTTGTGAGACAGAGTCAAATCTGGCCTACAACTGGTACTGGGGTCAATCTAACTTGGTTATTCCTAACAGAGGCTTTGGCAGTAGCTAAAACAGGAAATAAACAAGATTTAAGACAGATTTCAGATAAAATTTCTGAAAAACTAGGGCAAAATTTTTAAAAAACTTGAAAATAAAAAGTTTGTCCCAGGGATCCTGTGGGATCGACCCAGTATGGTCGCTAGTTCTGTAGCAAGGATTTATCCCTGCTACAGGGGAAGGAATGGATCCCTTATGCCTATAGGGAACAAGGGTAGGTTCCTGGTAATGGTGAAAATGCATAAAAATGAAATGGAAATAACAGAAGCAGAACAATAAGCTAATCTAAGAACTAAGAACAGAAAACTAAAGCTAAGCTAAACCATAAGCTAGAACAGAAAGAAGAAGTTGAATCATTTGTGAACCCCTCTGCAGAAAATGGGTTAGGGTTCCTCCTCCTTAAAACCTGCAAATAAATCTAATCTATAATGGAGAAACCTACAAAACAATGTTAATAACAAAAACTTGCAACTAGGAAACAAAGTTAGAATGCAAATAACATTAAACTAAGAAACAGACATAAACCATTGGGCATACCTTCTCTTGGGTGGAAATGGGCCACCATGCCCTAGCTCATGGGTGCACCTCTCTTGGTTTGGGAGAAATGGCTCAAAGGGGAATGGAAATGAAGGAGAGGGAGTGTGGGTGGTTTGAGAGACAACGGACTCAAAGCATCCATGGGTAGCATAACCATAGGCAATGGGAGAAGTGTGTTGAGAGTGACCCCCCACCCTCCTTTTATAGATTTTCCAAGGGGTTTTAGGGTTTTAAGCCCTTGGTCAGGGATTTATCCCCTTTCTCCCTAATTTTAGCCCCTTTTAGGGTTTTAGCCCCTTTTTTAGGGCTTTAGCTCCTAGGGTGCTATTTTGGGCTCTTTTTTGGGGGGTTTTAGCCCTTTTCTTCATCCTTGGGCTCTTTTGGAGGTGTGGGGGTCTAATGGAAGGTCTGATGGAGTGATATGGGGGTTGTGAGATGGTGTCCTTGGGTGGTGTAGGACATAGAGAGCTATGTGGAGGATTTTTTGGGTTAATAGACAGACCACACATTTTTGGTCAAATTTGGCAAGGGGATCACAAAATTTTTCTAGAAATAGGCGAGGTGGTCACATAGATTCCACAAATAGAAGCGATCTGTGTTTCTAAGTGAATTCGCACCTTTCATGGATTTAAGGGTGACCTGGTCACACTTGTTAGGCCAACAAGAGCAACCTCATCCCTTGTTCAGGCCCGATAAGTGCGACCTGCCCCAGATTTGGGGTTTTTCTGATCCTAAGTCAGATCGGGCAGACAGTAACCTATACTGTGGCCAAACAGACTTGAATTTTTCTTATAGAGGCTTCAGAAACAATAAAAATAGGAAATAAACTAGATTTAACCTAGATATGACAGGAAATTTTAAAAACTGGGGCATAAATTGAAAAAACTTGAAATTTAAAAAATTTGGACTAGGGATCCTGTGGGATCAACCTGGTATGGTTGCCAATTCTGTAGCAGGGATTTATCCTTATTACCGGGGTAGGAATGGCTCCCTTCTATCTATAGGATAGAAGGGTAGGATCCTACTTGTGAAAATGATGAAAAGAAAGCGGAATGGACAGAAAGCAAAGACAAAAGAAGATGGTGGCCGTGAGCCCCTCTACAAACACTGCTAGGGTTAGCTCGAGCAACCTGAAAACAACTATTAGAAACTAAAAACCTGGAAAAACAAGTTATAAATCAAACCTACAAAGATACATGGGTCAGAAAATAACTAAACTACTAAACAAAACACATAAGCAAAGAATGTTATACCTCTCCTTTGGTGAAATCGGCCACCATGCCTTGGCTGGAAGGAAGCACCTCTCTATCTCACTCAGCAATGAAGGAGAAGCTATGGCTCAATGGGGGAATGCGATTGGAAGAGAGGGGGATGTGGGTGGCTTGAGAGGCAAAGAGGTCTCAAGGCATCCATGGGCAGCGTAATAGTATGCAATAGAGGAGTGTTTTGAGAGTGACCCCCCACCCTCCTTTTATAGCTTTTTTTGGGGTTTTAGGGTTTTAAGCCCTTGGTCTGTGCTTTAGCCCCTTTTTTGGGATTTTAGACCCTTCCACCCTAAATTTAGCTCCTTTGAGTGGTTTTAGCCCCCTTTTTGGAGGCTTTAGTCATTAGGAGAGTTATTTAGGCTCGTTTTTGGGGTTTTTAATCCCTTTTATTCATCCTTAAGCCTTTTTGAGGGCGTGGGGGTCTAATGGAGGGTGGTGAATGGGTGGTGTAGGCCATAAGTGGTTTACATGATTCCCTTCTTTAGAGTGTACTAGTGTCATGATGTTAATCAGAGAGGTATGCTGGCAACCTTGCAGAACAAGGGTCGTGCTAACACTTCGACATGTGGACAACAAGTGGTTTATAGGTCGCTCCATACTTAAATGCTGGAGAATCAATTAGTTCCAATGTGTGGTTGTTTTGGCGAGCCAAATGATGAGTTGGATAAGCTATGTGCATATCTAGTCGAATGTGTGTCTGTGTGTCAAGCTTTCCCCAAAAGTATGCTTTGCAATTAACGAATGCATTTGTTAGCAATTACATCAATTAACATCGAATTTACTCATTAAAATAGTAAAATAATCAAGAATGAATCAATCTTAAATAAATCCAAAATAAGATCATATCTGAAGCTAAATGGTAATATGTATGATGCAAAAGACACCAAAAGATAACAAAATGGGGCTCAACAATAATACTAAAGGTTCTAATCCTTCTAATACTAATTCTAGGCATGCTTCTCATGATTTTAATGGAAATAGTAAATAGAAGAAAGTATACGATCCTTGTAAACATTTTGGTAAAACTAACCATCATGAAAAGAATTGTTTTAAAGCAAAACGTTTAATGACTAAAGCTAAAAAGAAAACTTCCCATGACTCTCAAGTGGCTTTCTGTGCATATGTTCTTTTTCCTAATAATTCTTCTTCTAAAATGGAATGGATAATGGATTCTGGTGCATATAAACATATGACTAGTGATGCTTCTTTATTTACTTCCTATGACAATCGTAAACAAATATCTCAGAAAGTTTCTATAGGGGATGGTAAACAACTTCCTGTAATTGGTTCCGGTAATGTTAATGTTACTAATGGTCAACTGCAAGATGTTTTTCATGTTGAACACATGCCCATTAACTTTCTATTTATTGTTCTTGTCAAAAAGGGTTTAAATTTGAAGCATGGCTTGAAAAATATGTTCTTAAAGATATCAATCAAAATTTCAAAGCAGTTTCTTCTACTCCTGTTGATCATACTGTTGGTCTATATAAATTTGTTGGTTTTAACTCAACTAAAAGACAACCTTTTTATTCCTATGTTTCCCATGCTGATGAACAATGTAATTTATGATATGAAATATTAGGTCATTTGAATTATGGTAAAATTCAATTGTTAACTAAAATGGTACATGGCTTGCCTCATATTTCTTCTACTAATGGTTTTTGTGAAGGTCGTGTTCTTGGTAAACATCATAGATAAATGTTTGAGAAAGGTAAAGCTTGGTGTGCTAAGGAACCTTTGCAATTAATTCATAGTGACATTTTTGGTCCTCTTGAAGTTCCCTCTTTATCTCGTACAGTCTATTTTCTTACTTTTATTGATGACTTTAGTAGAAAATCATGGGTTTATTTCTTAAAAAATAAAAGTGAAGTTTTTTCAATATTTCAAAATTTTAAATCTTTGGTTGAAAATGAGTATGGTAAGAATATTAATACTTTAAGATCAGATAATGGAGTGGAATTTGTTAAGAATGAATTTGAAGTTTTTTTATCTAAACATGCTATTCAACAACAAAAGGCTATATCTTACATAGCTCAAAAAAATGGTGTTGCTGAAAGGAAAAACAGAACTTTAGTTGAAATGGCTAGATGTATGCTTTATTCTAAAGGATTACATAAAAAAATTTGGGCTAAAGCTGTAAGTTGTGGAAAATTTATTTTAAATCGAGTTCCTACATAAGTCATTAAGCATGTTACCTCCGAGGAAAAATGGAATGGTCGAAAACCTGATATTAGTAAGTTTAAGGTGTTTGGTTGTGAATGTTGGGCTCATATTTCTGACGATAAATGGAAAGAGTTAGATCCCAAGTATCACAAATGTATATTCACTTGTTATTTTGAGGATTCTAAGGCTTATAGGTTATTTTCTACCTCTACTCAGAGTGTTATCATTCGAAGGGATGTTCACTTTCCTGAAGTATCGTCACCACCTGAGTCTGTCGAACCTGATGTTACACTGAATATCCCATTATCTCCTGTAACTCCTATATTGGTTTCTTCTTCTAGTTCTGTGCCTGTTGTTGATCCTAGTTCACCCTCTTCTTCAAGTATTCCACCTGAATGTACTGAAGCTGAAGAAACTTCTGTTTCCTTTGGCCATCCTGTTTAGGCCCGAAAACTCTTGAATATGCAGGTAGTGAGGTTGGTAACCCTTCCAACCCTCGTATAACTAGATCTAACTTTTCCCTTATGACAAATTTTTTGGCCACAGATGATCCTACCTCTTATGCTCAAGATCAAGGTCAATTTGAATGGGAACAAGCTATGACTACTGATTATGAGTCTCTTATGAAGAACAAGACTTGGTCTCTTGTTCCTCTTCCTGTTGGTAAGAATTTAGTTGGTCGTAAATTGGTTTATAAAACTAAGTTCACTGCAAAAGGACATATTGAAAAGTATAAAGCTAGGTTAGTTGAAAAAGGTTTTAATCAACTTGAAGGTATAGATTATAATGAAACTTTTAATACTGTTGCTAAAATGAATACAATAAGAACCATTTTATCTATTGCTTCATCTTATAAATGGGAAATACACACGGATCCACACAGACTAATCAAATTGATCCACACGAATCCATGACTATGACGATTAATCAAATGTCTTCACGACTATAATAGTTATTTTATATATTTGTATTCAATAAAAACATTCTAATGCTGAAAACCTAGGGTTTATTTCACCTATTCCAACTATGGTTGAATACTTCATTTTCCCACCCATATCCCAAAAACCTAGGTTTTTATTTCACCCATTCAGACTCTACTTGAAACTTCATTTTCCCACCCACAACCCAAAAACCTAGGGTTCATTTCACCCATTCATGCTCTGCTTGACTACTTCATATTCCTCCTCTACTTAACCACTTCATTTTCACGAACCTCATCACATCTAAACCTAACCTCCTCATAGCTCTACCTCATAGTAATAAATCATTTCAAGAAGAATGCTTTTCCTTGTGGTTTTGCTTTTCCTTGTAAACCACAAGAATGAGTAGGGAGCATTAGACACATATTATATTGTTTTCGAACAATTGACAATCTTGATACAAGTACTTCTTGTAGTGACAAAATGCTTAATATTTTATTGAAATTCTAAATTTGTATAGTACAATGATTGATCGTAGATTTGAAATCCTAATTATATTGCTCAGTTAAGAAAAATAGACAACAACTTATTTCAATTTTGGGAAATTAATTCGGTACATTGAAATTTTGTACATTTTTGTGTTGATTATAAGGAGTATACGATCCCATCAGAGTATTTTGGAAAACACATTTTGATTAATGGAATACTGTTGAATTTTTTAATGGAATGTTATTTCCTTTTATTAGGAATTCTTGATCATTTTGATTAATGGAATGTTGTTGAATTTTCTTTGAAATTCTTGATCATGTAATGATTATGTGTTTTATATTGTGTGCATGACAAATTATTTCTTTCTATCTCGTGATGAATGCTACTCTTCCACTAATTTTCAATCTTCAATTTCAGTTATTTAAATGCGCAACCAATATCAATGAATTATGTGGGAGTAAAATTACATTTACTTTTGCATAAAATTTCCATTGGAATTTAAGAACAGTGTATTTCCATGGATTCTAAAAGCAATCTCAAGCAAAATATTTTCCCTAGAGTTTCACTTAGTTTATAATACTTCTCCCATCAATGGGACGGTTTTATGTTAATATTTCATATGATAGACTATATGTCATTAGTGTTTAATCCAAATTCACAACAGTAGCATATGCATAATCACTAAAATAAACACAATCACAAGATAGACACAGTATTTATCCTCGAAAAACCTAAAGGGGAAGAAAACCCAACAAAAAATTCTATGTATAAGATGTATAAGATAAAACCAAAACCATAAAACAGGTATTCTCCTCCTTGTTGATCTCTCTCTCTCTCTCTCTCTCTCTCTCTCTCTCTCTCTCTCTCTCTCTCTATCTCTCTCTCTCTCTCTCTCCTATGTGCTACTCAAGTGAGTGAGTCTGTGTTACAATGAGGAACACAACTCCTCTATTTATACACATTATGTCAACTGACTTTTAACCTAAACAAGTCAGCCCCACTATTGGTACAAACCACCCAGCAAAGCCCTGCCAACAAGGGTTCCCACTCTATCAACACTCAACCTACGCAATCTCCTTGAGCACTAGCCTAGACAGGTTTTACCCTGCCCAGCAACACGTATAGAGTGGATGAAGTCTCACCCGAGATGTTCGAGAGAGAGATGTCAGAACCAAGTTTCTGCAGTAAGGAGGATGATTTAGGGCAGCATCGGTTCACAATATTAGTTATCAGATCTAACAGAACCATTCATTAGACATCGCATCATTCATAAAATATCTATCACTACAACCGCAGATCTAATAGATTGCATAGTACATTTATTGATCGTAGCAGTATCACATTATTCGTTCATAAAACAAAATCATCAAACATTCATCGTTGATATTGTGGCATATAAAAATATGAAGAAACAAAAACAATAGTGATTCAACTCAACATTCATCGTGTCATATTACTTTATGCACAACAGATCCAAAACAACAACTGTCTTTCTCCACATTGAGAGAAAGATCAACCCACAAGATCACATACAGATAACAAAAGATTAATCTCTCAGTTGCTCTCTTCTACTACTTCTATCCTATCTCATTTGTAATTCTAATTATATATATAGGCTTGCGCCTTTACATTCATGGTCCACTTCTAACTAACTCCTAATTTATTTAACCACGAATGAACTATATCCACAAAATGTGGTCAACCAATACAAAAATATGGATAAAATATTCAAAAATTGTTTCTTTTTTGTCCATCCCACTGTATTTTCCTTGCACGGTGTCACATGAGCTTGCGCAGCCTTTGCGGTGCTGCACAACTCACTTACCGCAAAACCCCTGCCAACAAGCCCCCCAAAAAATTTTGTGTATTTTCCTCCAGCCACATCAGATGCATAGGGTGTACTCCGTCGTCTTCGTCTTGAGTTCCTTGTACTACTGCAAGATCTCCTCGACCTTTGCTTGAACCTTTTTAGATTCATCCTGACATCCCAATAGGTACTGCTTCATAGGGTGCTCCACCAACTTGGTATTCACCATCTTCTTGCCATCTTCCATAGTGTGTACCGTGGAAACTACTTTGGTATCCAACTGCGCTCCAATCTCTTGGAACTCATATAGATGGGTGGTGCACTTGCACTTCCGTTCTTGTGCCTTTGCGGCTATTTGCTGCAGTTATCTCAGCTCAGTGGACCATGTAACTTGAATCATGGGTGGAATTATTATTAATGTTGTATTCAACATTGTCAACTGTCCTTCAGCTTCTCGTGACTGTGTATCTAGTTGATCTAATTGCTCATCTTGGATGACACTTCCCCAAAATTATGCCCTAGCCTTTGAGATCTTCTTTGCTTCCTGTTCCATCGCTTCAAACTGTGTCGAAATCGCTTCAATGAAATTCTTCCACTTCGTAACTTGCTCTAGTGGTGTTTCTGGGTAGACCATAGCATTGAGCAGATTGTTTGTCAGCTGGAGATGAATGATGACCTCACCCAGTCGCTTGGATTTGGAGACTGCATCAAGTTCCATTTTTCTTTCATAGATGTGCTGACATGCCTCATCAATAGTTGCTTCTACCTCTCCTCTACTCGCAACCTGCTGCACATTCTAAAAAATCAGGCTCTTGGTCTACTTTTTCAGGTCAATGATCTCTTCAGTAGCTTTCTTCTTCAGCTCATCTTGAATCGTCTTCAATGCTGCATCCTCCTGTGCCTTTTCTTCTTCTAACTGTTCCTTTATCTAGCGCAACTCCTCAGCTAATGCTTTCAGCTTCATAGCTTCCTCATGCGACTACAAGTACCCGTCACTGAGCTCTTTCTTCCTATCGACCAACTCGTGGGTGGCGACCCACTGTATGTGTACTATGTTTTGGGTTGATAGCTTACTGATATCTACTACAACACCCTATAGGTGCTGCAAGGAGGAATTCACATCCTCACTTCCTGCATCGATTGTAATCAGGGGAAATTGAACGTTCCTGGCTTGTGGCTCACTGCTAATCGAGGGGATTTCCTACACAATGGTACTCTTCAGTGCCATTTTCACAATGAAATCATAAATAGAATCTAACTTAGCTCTTACCATGGAAAATCTTTCATGGTGGGACTAGCGCATTGCTTGCACAGCGTAGTCAGATGAATTCATGACAACCTTAATGAGCCACTGCAATTGGGCTTCCAATGTTGATCTGGTCCTACTACCCGCATCAAACTCCATGCTATGTTTGGTTCTACACTCCTCTAGTATGTGTTGGGATTCTGGGTCGATGTCAGTCGATAACTCTCCATCCAAGTCATGAGTACTCTGGACTTCTCGCATAGGCTCTACAAGGGCATTTGCTGGTAGTTTCATCGATATTTATTCAGCACTAACTGGTTCATGCTAGCTAGCAAGCCAGTCCTAAAATACTGCTTCCACTTCATCATCGATCAATTTATAGGGAATCGGTATCCATTTCCTATCAGGGGCTCGTCGCACCTGTTCGCAGGGATTTTGGGGTAAGTGAGTTACGCAACACTGCGGAGGCTACGCAAGCTCATGCGGCACCGTGCAAGGCAAAGATAGCGCGATGGGTGGAAAACAAACCATTTTTTAATATTTTATGCATCTTTTTGTATTGGTTGACCACATTTTTTGGATATAGGTCATTAGCGTTTAAATCAGTTAGGAGTTAGTTAGAAGTGGACCATGAATGTAAAGGTGCAAGACTATATATATAATTAGAATTGAAAATGAGACAGGATAGAATTAGTAGCAGAGAGCGAGTGAGAGATTGAATATTTTGTTATCCACATGCGATCTTGTGGGTCGATCTTTCTCTCACTATGGAGAAAGATAGCTGTTGTTTTGGATCTGTTGCACAGAAAGTAAAATGACACAACGAATGTTGAGCTAAATCACTATTGTATTTTGTTTCTTCTTGTTTTTATTTGCCGCAATGTCAATGATGAATGTCTAATGATTCTATTTTATGAATGAATAATGTGATACTGCTGCGACAAATAAATGAATGATGCAATCTTTTAGATCTACAGTTGCAGTGATAGATCTATTATGAATGATGTGATGTCTGCTGAATGGTTATGTTAGATCTGATAGCTAATCTTATGAACTAATGTTTCCCTAAATCCTCCTCCTTACTACAAAAACTTGGTTCCTAAAAATATCCCTCGAACATCTCGAGTGAGACTTCATCCGCTCCGCGGGTGTTGCTGGGCAGGGTAAAACCTATCTGGGCCGGTGCTCAGGGAGATCGCACAGGTTGAGTGTCGATAGAGTGGGAACCCCTATTTACAGGGCTTTGTTGGGTGGTTTGTGCCAACAAATGGTTCCATTTCCAGGACCCATTGTGACATAGAAGGTTGTGGAGTGGAAGAATGCCATCAAAGTGATCGTGACATAGTTTGACACGATGGAACAAGAACCAAAGAAGATCTCGGAGGCCATGACACAATTTTGGGGAAGTGTCATCCAAGATAAGAAATTAGATCAATTGACCATGCAGGAACGGGAAGCTGAAGGAAAATTAACAACGTTGAAGATGACGTTAAGAACAATGCCACCCATGATTCAACTCACATAATCCACTAAGCTGAGAGAACTGCAACAAAGAACCGCAAAGGCACAAAAATGGAAGCGCAAGCACAACTCCCAGCCAGATGAGTTCCAAGAGATTGGACTAAAGTTGGATATCAAAGAATTTGTTGTAGTGTAGGATGTGCAAGGCAACAAGAAGATGGTGAATACCATGTTGGTGGAGCACCCTATGAAGCAGGACCTACTGGGATGTCAGGATGAAGCTGAAAAGGTTTAAGCATAGGTCGAGGAGATATCACAGTAGTATGAGGACTTCAAGATAAAGACAATGGAGTACACCATGTCCATCTGACATGGCTCAAAGATGAGACACAAGATTGTGTTGGGGGCCTATTTGCAGGGGTTTTGGGGTAAGTGAGTTGTACAGCACCATGGAGGCTGCGCAAGCTCACGTGACACCACGTAAGGCAAAGATAACACGATTGGTGGAAAACAAACTGTTTTTGAATATTTTATGCATCTTTTTGTATTGGTTGACCACATTTTGTGGATATAGGTCATTAGTGGTTAAATCAGTTAGGAGTTAGTTAGAATTGGACCATGAATGTAAAGGTGCACGCCTATATATAGAATTAGAATTGCAAATGAGACAGGATAGAAGTAGTAGTAGAGAGCAAGTGAGGGATTGAATCTTTTGTTATCTATATGTGATATTGTGGGTTGATATTTCTCTCTCTGTGGAGAAAGATAACCGTTGTTTTGGATCTGTTGCACAGAAAGTAATATGACACATTAGATGTTGAGCTAAATCACTGTTGTCTTTTGTTTCTTTCTATTTTTATATTCTGCAATGTCAATGATGAATGTTTGATGATTCTATTTTATGAACGAATAATGTGATACTATTGTGATGAATAAATGAATGATGCAGTCCATTAGATCTGTCGTTGTAGTGATAGATTTGTTATGAATGATGTGATGTATAATGAATAGTTATGTTAGATATGATAGCTAATATTATGAACCGATGCTGCCCTAAATCCTCCTCCTTACTGCGAAAACTTGGTTCCGATAGCTCTCCCTCTAACATCTCGGGTGAGACTTCATTCGCTCCATGGGTGTTGCTAGGTAGGGTAAAACTTGTCTAGTTCGGTGCTTAGGGAGATCGCACAGGTTGAGTGTCGAAAAAGTGGGAATCCCTGTTGATAGGGCTTTACTGGGTGGTTTGTGTCAACACCCACTAAACTATCTAGGATGACTTCACCTAGGAATACACAAAACAATATTTTATATTATTCATTGGGCTACTAATGAACCGAATTACAATGGAGGCTTTATTTCATGACTCTATGATGACCAATCACAATAGTAGCACCCTGACGGAGGAATAATAACATCTCCCTTGGGGTAAATTAGTAAAATACATTTAGAATATCCTTTGAAGTTACAATATTTCAACACTCCCCCTTAACGAGAAGGGTATTCTACTGACAACATCATCATCAACTATAGGAGTAATGAGAGACAATATATTCAACAATATCAAGGTAATACATCTATAAGTCATAGGAATTTTTCAACATTCATTAGTAATTGGAACAATTACTCTTCAATGTCTTCATCTTCTACAACACTGTTTGCAAGGGGTTTTGGACAAGTGAGTTGCGCAGCATCGCGGCAGCTGTGCAAGCTCACGTGATACCGCGCAAGGGAAGATTGCCATGATAAGTGGGAAAATAACCATTTTTTAATATTTTATGTATATTTTGACCAAGTTTTGTTGCAATAGGTTAGTAGTGGTCAGATGTCAGTTATTAGTGGATCCTTGATGTAAAGGCATAAGCCTATTTATAGATCTATTTTGGAGAGTCATAGAGAGATAGAGAGATAGAGATAGAGCGTCATATGTGAGAAGTTGTGAACAATTGTATTGCATGTGCGATTGTAAGGGATACAATCTGATGTGATCTGTCTTATGGAGATTTTCCTATCTTGACAGTGATTTTATCTAAGCTTCTCCTTTCTGATGTATGCAGTCTTCGGCTTTGGAGAAGGATTATGTAATGTGGCGTATTTGCACAAGATTCATATATGATGTGATGTGTATGGCTCAATTCTTGTCTATTGTTACATATTTGTTATGATGCTATGGCTCTATTTGTTGAAATGACATGTTATAGATGTGATTCATCCTCTTCTTGATATATCAATGCAATCTGTTGGTTCTAAGTTGTTATAATTTATGCTTAATGTGCTATGATGTTTCTTGAATAATGCTGCGATATTTTGATATTTTATGAGGATCAAATAAGTTATGATCTCCCTCCGCCGGATCTCCATATCCTCCTTCCCCATTGCAAGTTTTTCCTTCTACCTTTGTTCGATCATTGTGGACATTTGAACTGACGAAATCAAATTCCACAAGTTGCAGGTAAGCGTACACCCTAAGCTCTTGATTTTTATCCAAGCAATTATGAATTTTGAGTCTTAATTCCATTATTAAAATCATCCTAAACATGGCACGGCGCGTACGCGGGTTGACGGTGTGAAGACTTGCATACACGCATTCTGTACACGAGTTGCCTATATAGACAATCACATATAGTACGCGACATGTCTAACTAGACAGTCGCATGTACTGTGTGAAGGATAAAAGGCTAAAGATAGTCAAAAAAATTTGAATTTTTATATGGAATTACTGAATCAAATTACTTGTTTTTCTAGGTGAAAAGATGGTTCTTGAATGGAGGGAGCGAGAGCATGAAATAATGGACCAAGAAGCACTCCAAAGTGCGCCCACTACACATGCATTGCGAACGAGTGGGCTACTAAAATTCTTTTGCACATCACCCATGCAGGCCAATGTCCGCCTACTTGAGTTCATGATAAATTATTGGGATCATGATTTGGGGATGTTCAACCTACAGGGTGAAACCTTGGAGATTACTATTGAAGACATGTATTTCATTACTGGTCTATCACGACGAGGAGAACCGGTCAACTTAGAGGGCACCGGCAGGGGCAGTGACCCTTTAAGTGTTCAGAACTACATAGATGTGTTTTGCACACCGGGTACTCAAAAGAGAAGGAGCTACGTCCCTATTGTACATATCCGTGACTTTACTCTACAGGTACTTGCTAGCACCATCATGAGGATGTCATGATCCTCTTCTTTACATTTGGCTACACGGAACCAAATGAGGCTGGAAGTGGATTGTTTTCATGGTGCTCTCTATGATTGGTGTTCGGGTGTTGTCCCTATCATGAAAATACAACTGTCCGATTGCAAGAGAGGAACGCAAAATAAATTTGTTTATGCGAGCATATTAGTGGCCTTCTTCTTCTTCGAGAGTACCAGCATTGAGCCCTGACATACCTCTACCAGTCAGATCTCCATGTCATCCAAGGTTGAGCAGGTGGGGAGACATCTTCCTCCGTTAAGGAGGAGGAGACACAGTACATAGTGTATATGATGATGATTTCTATACCTGGTGGGAACGATAGCTACCGGCACTGGAGCAGTTTCCATATGCCAATATGGACTTTTGAGGTGACCCAGAACTTGTCCTCCCTTTGTTAGCTTTTCATATGCTTAGCTAAGACATCATCACTTCATTTTATTTTCATGACAAAAGCATATAAGCAGGATCACTAAAAGATAGACAAGCACAACCATACAAAAGGAAAACAAAGATTTATCCTAGGAAAAACCCTAAAGGGAAAAACCCATCAAAAGATTCCTCAATATAGATTCACCAAAAAGATAAAATATAAAAGATAAAACCATCAAGGAGATCAAATCCTGATCCTCCTCCTTCTCTAGCTACTTCTCTTCTCCAATAATGCACTACACAAGTGAGAGTGTGTGTTCCAAATGAGGAGCACTACACCTCTATTTATATTCATCCGTTCACTTAAGTTAACTCATCTGTCATGTAGGCTCGAGTTAATCATGTAGGCTTGAGTTAATCATGTAGGCTTGAGTTACACATGTAGGCTCAAGTAACCACACTGGGGTGCTAATGACCCACCTTTACAATTAGAGGGGACTGCCTCATGACTCTTATTAGTTCTTTCGATTAGGAGCATCGAGGTACAAAGTAATACAAGTGGTTCTCCCGATAGGAAAATCAGGGACCACAAAGAAATACATATAGAATATTCTTCAAAGTTACAATATTTCAACACTCCCCCTTAACGAGAAGGGTATTCTATAACAACATCAACAAAAACAATAATAGGAGAGAGATAGATGACATCATCAACATCATCAGGGTGATACATCTATAAATCATTGGAATCTTTTCAACATCATGTAGCCTTCATATTCAATCTTTAGTCTTCAACATCATCAGTACTTTAACCGCTTCAATCAATATCATCTTGACTCTTCAATTAGCAGCAACATCTTCAGCACTTTGACCTTTCGATCAGCAACATCTTCAGCACTTTGACCTTTTGATCAGCAACATCTTCAACACTTTGACCTTTCGATCAGAAACATAATCTTCAACACTTTGACCTTTCGATTAGAAAATTCTTCTTCAACACTTTGGCCTTTAGATTAGCAACATCGTCTTCAGCACTTTGGCCTTTTGATCAGCAACAACATCATCATCATACTTTGATAATACGGCATCATTATCATCAGGATCTCATCATCATCACATTCTAATCTTTCGATAAAAAACATCATCATCATCCTCGCATTCTGATCTTTCGATCAGAAAACGTCATCATCATCAGCAACATCATAATCATAAGAAACTTCTGATCTTCCGATCATAAAACATCATCATCATCATATTCTGATATTTCGATCAGAGAACATCATCATCGGCAACTTCTGATCTTTCTATCAAAGAAACATCATCATCATCATATTTTGATCTTTCGATCAGAGAACATCATCATCGTCAGCAACAACATCATCATCATATTCTAATCTTTCAATCAGAGAACATCATCATCATCAACAACTTCTGATATTTCGATCAGAGAAATGTCATCATCATCATATTCTGATCTTTTGATTAGAGAACATCATCATCATTAGTAACATCATCATCATCATATTCTGATCTTTCAATCAGAGAACATAATCATCATCAACAACTTCTGATCTTTCGATCAGAGAACATCATCATCATCAGCAACATCTGATCTTTCAATCAGAAACATCATCATCATCATCAGCAACATCTGATCTTTCAATCAGAAACATCATCATCATCATAAAAACATCAACATCATCAAAACATCAACATCATCCTTCCTTTCATAATTACGGGATTTAGGTCTTTACAGAGTTACCAATTATCCTTCCTTTCAGAATTATGGGATTTAGGTATAGAGTTACTAACGATCCTTCCTTTTGGAATTATGGGATTTAGGTCTTTACAGAGTTACTAACGATCCTTCCTTTCAGAATTATGGGATCAACACATTTGTGGAACTTAGACAATCCTTCCTATTGGAATTATGGGATCAACACATCTGTGGAACTCAGACAATCCTTCCTATTGGAATTACGAGATCAATTCAATGATCCTTCCATTCGGAATTACGGGATTTAGGTCTTTACAGAGTTACTAATGATCCTTCCTTTCGGAATTATAGGATCAACAGAGATGTGGAACTCAGACAATCCTTCCTATTGGAATTATGGGATCAATTCAATGATCCTTCCTTTCAGAATTACGGGATTTAGGTCTTTACGGAGTTACTAACGATCCTTCCTTTTGGAATTATGGGATCAACACAGACGTGGAAATCAGAAAATCATTCCTCTAAGAATTACGGGATCAACACACGTTCTCGAGTGCCAAAGTCACCGGATCTGTTTTGAACCGAAGTTCAAGGATGATACAATCCTACCACATTCTCAATGACCAAAGTTCACCGGATCCATTCTGAACCGAAGTCCAAGGATGATACAATCCTACCACATTCTCGATGACCAAAGTTACACCAGATCCATTCTGAACAGAAGTTCAAGGATGATATAATCCTGCCAAATTCTCGATGACCGAAGTTACACTGGATCCATTCTGAACCGAAGTTCAAGGATGATACAATCCTACCACATTCTCTATGACCGAAGTTACATCGGATCCGTTCTGAACCAAAGTTCAAGGATGATACAATCCTACCACATTCTCGATGACTAAAGTCACTGGATCACTTCTGGACATATGTCCCAGGATGATACAATCCCTCTTCATTCTCAAAGACCAAGGTCTCCAGATCACTTTAGGGAAAGTTCCTAGGGATGATACAATCCCACTTCATTCTCGAAGACCAAGGTCTCTGTATCACTTCTGGACATATATCCCAAGATGATACAATCCCACTGCAACATCACTACTCCCCCTTTCGGGGAAGGTCTTTCTGAACCATACCAAGCCTGTCTCAAAAGTGTTCAAACTTTGCCTGAGACAGAGGCTTTGTTAGTGCATCATCATCTAAACCATCTTCATCTACATCTTTAGTATGTGAATATTGAACTATCACCATCTGAATCTCCAGTATGTGAGTACTGAAAGCATCATAAGGTCACCATCATCTGCATCTACAGTATGTAAATACTGAAACATCATCTATATCTTCAGTATGGGAATACTGAAATCATCATCATCTATATATTCAGTATATAAATACTGAATCACCATCATCTGTATCTATAGTATGTAAATACTAAAACATCATCATCTGCATATTTATCTTGAATGTAGAAATACCGGATTTCTATGTATTACGATGGAACACGGGGTTCTCTGTTATCACAACTCTCGTTATCACATAGAATCAATGTCGTATCCATCTTGAGTTCAAAGAGACTTGATGTCAGCTTCTGAAGCCATATGGCTTCACAACTTAGTAGAGCAATCTATTATGTATTCTGCTTCAGCCATGCTATGAGAAACACTGGACTGTTTCCTGCTAAACCATGAACTCATAGCAGACCCCCAAACAAAAGCATCTACCTAATGTGCTTTTCCTATCTGAGATACTTCCAGCCCAATTTGAATCTATGTAGCCATACAATCTATACTCATGGCTACCATCATAATATAAACCAAATTCTATAGTCCCTTTCAGATATCTCATCACATGTTTTGCAGTTACTAGGTGAACCCGTCTTGGTTGAACAAGATATTGACTTAAGGTGTTCACAGCAAAACAAATGTCTGGTTGTTACGGAGAGAAATTACTATGTCTTGGGGTACCACAATAGATAGCTTGAATCCAAAAATCAATCTTTCCCAATATACAATAGAAATAAAATGTCGAACACTAAAGGATCAGACCTCATACCTTATTCCGGACGGTTGAAGAAGATCCCCGTTGAGCTTTCCAATCTTCAACTTGAATTGCTATATTACTTCCTCAACAACAAGTAAACAATACAAGCATTCTATATATCATGGTGTTAGATCTATTCTAGCATATATAATCAATAATGTAAAAGCATTTGACATAATCCCATGGATAAAATATTCATTCAAATACACATCATTGGACAGGAAAATATATTTCTATTAATATAAATCAGAGATTGCAAGATACAACCTCTGACGGCACATCTGCGAACCGAAGAAACTGAATCCCCCACTTGGGCCTCCACCACTTCAATCCTCCATCTCTCGATAGCAAGCTCAAAAGCAAAAGCAAATCTTGGGAAGAACACAAAAGTGCTCCAAGGGACAAAGGGATGCAGACTCAAGTACAAATTCTAGCAACAATGGACTATAGTTTCGTTGCTCTCAATCTCTCTATATGCCTTCAATGTACCAAGGGGTTCCTTATATAGATTCACAAGGGATAATGAAGGGTTGAATCGAAGCGATCTCAAGGCATATGGAAGGCAAGGAGTCAAATGAGTCAGATCCATGTCAAGGAAAACTCCAAAAGTATTTGGATTATGCACACATCCCGATGTACTCGGTTATCGGGTAAGAAGCAGCGTATATCATTTTTCATATAGTTTTAGGGATGATCAAGGAAACATCAAAGGATAAAAGATAGTCCATGGGGTCTAAAGAGTCTGCAGCGGGACAGGCGAAGGCCATACAAAGTGTGATTCACATAGAGTGGTGAAATCTGCTATAACAGATGCCCCCTAATGTGTGAGGTCAGAGGGGTCATACGATGGCCAAAATACATTATAATTCCATCCCAGAAGTGGAGTGATGAAGGATCCCAAATGGAAGACCAGCCACCCAATTAGCATAGTACAATAATACAACTCTGCATATAACTCCAAGTACATTTAGCAGTCCCGGATACATAAGAGTACAATGGCCATGAATAGGCATGATACATGATATCACATATGTGGTCATCGCCACGTACAATATACATAGATTAGAATCTCCATGATGAAGATATACAAAGGACCATGATCTCCAAAATGGCTGAAGATATATAATAGATCAAGATCTCCATAGTGGCTAGAAATGTCTGACATACACTAGAATGAAGTCACGAGAGCTGAAATCTCATGAACACTAGCACGATCAAGGAGGTAGCATATAAGAGATTCCACCAGTCTAGAAAGTATTCTACACAAACCGCTATGAGTACATGTCCTACTATGTGAATAGAGGTGTCGAGGTCAAACATAGTAGTCCATTGTCTGATTACCAGTCATTAATGTATACCATTAACAGATGCAAGATTACCCACTGATAATGAAAATGGGAATCAAGGTAATAGAGTACAAACTAACAAGTGTGAATAGATGTGTTGAGGTTGAACACTTGAGAGAATCCATCGATCAGGGGACATTGATGTATTCCCAAGAAACTGTCGATGGCGAGAGAACCTGCCACTGATGACTGCAAGTCTCAAGGCACTCAAAAGGACTCTAGATTCCAATCCCAGAATAAATGATCTGATGTCAATGGGATGAAATCCACTGGAAGGAGGGCATTAAGGAATCCCCCATCATCCAACACGAGGTACTTAGCAAAGCTGTCTAATGTGGAAGGACTCGATCATAAGGTGCATGAACCAGTAACTGTACCAGGAATGGCCGACATGCAAAGTCAAGATAACTGAGGAATGGCCGACACAAGTTTCAAATTCCTTTGAACAAGAGCATAACAACATATGGTGACTGAATGAAGGTAGCATAGACTCGATATACAAACTGGGACATCTTTGTGACACAGGAGGCGTCAACAGAGGCTCCATAGGGACTGGAAGCTTAACCAGTCAGTGGAGATAAACTCAGACAAATGAGTACAGCTCCTAAAGTAAAACTATAACCCAACCAATGGATGTGATATACAGTTCTTTGTTCAAAGGTGACACAACTCAACAGCTTCCAAAGATAACATCTTTCCTTGTCCGGATTTTTGGTTTTTTGATTTTTTTGGACTTTTTCAGTTATTTGAAAAGCTTGAAAAAAGAATAAACTAGCTTTATAGTTACAAAATAGGAGGAGATGAGTGTCATAAGGGCAAACAAACTAGTTCCAAGCAGTGGAACATACCTATGCTCAATGCAAGGATACATGTGTAGGATATCGACACTCGGGGGAAAATCCCCTCCCGGTAAAAGCGAATCAAGCTGCGAAGGATATAAAAATGGCTCTGCATGGCTAGACATGAGACAAGCTCGGGCTATATGGCTGAAACGCAATGTCAGGGGAGCCGGCATAAAGCTCAATAAGGCACGAAAAGCTCATGATAATGCATTCACAACTTGACATGAGGGAGTCCTGAGGGAAATAGTCCAGCATAAGATCAAGAGGAGTATGAGGCTCTTGTGAAATGTCATGGAAGTACTATACAATGGAATCCCGGACCTAAGAGAGGACTCATGGCATGGGTACCAAATGCAAAGGGGAGTTAACTAGGGCACCCATGTAAAGGAAAGGTCTACCATTCACATAGTACCAGTTCTAACAGTAGCATGAAGGTTCCATGAGACCATGGAATGGTTTCGTACCTAAGGTTAATATGGAACGGTCATAAGGCAATGCATAAATGCAAGCGGATGTGATATCCTAACCTACATGCCAGTTCAGACATAATACCTGTGATAAGCACGAACGGGTCGAAACCTCAGAGAGAGTGTACAAAAACTAGACCCTACATGAAAACCATATAAGTCCAAAACAACCCAAAATAGTCAATAAAGAATCCAAACTATAGGATATAGGGAGGAATGATCATGACAATAGAACCCAAAGGAAACAATACAGTGAACGATGGGACATAAAAAGGAAAGTAAGGTGTAGACCCAACATTCACGCATCCACTACCACCCCCATGAAGGTGACCACTGGTGTAAAGACTGACCAAAGGGAATAAAAATCCTCCATAAATGGAGTAGAGAATGGAATATGACCATTCCCAAATCTATGAGCATGGTAAGGGGCTGTGATGCCCCCAAGTCTGACACCAGGGTCCGTACTAGGACCAAGATGGGTGATAGGATACCAAGCATGCCAAAAATAAAAGTACCCAAACTCAAGAGAGCATAAATATACTCAAGTAACCACGATCCCAAAGGCCAACTAGCGCACAAAGAGCAAACTCCTAAGAAAATCTACAGCCAAAATACAAGCAAACCAAGAGGAGGATATGTGAGCTCCCAAATGCAGCAAGTATGCCTCACCTAGGAGAGGCTCGAAACTCCCATACACTACAAGTGGAGGTACGTAACCAATTATAGTGGCCCTCAGCTTCAACGCATAAAGCGACTGTGCTTTCTAACCTCTACCTGGCTGGGACACCCGCAGAATAACCTCTACAAGTACCCCCTTGATATCCTAGGTAAGGCCACTAAGGTCACCTCAATATACTCAATGCTTAGTCAGACAGTCGTAGGTGGGATTGACCGTATGGGAAGGGTAGAAAAGCCCAAAACTCTCGAAAGAGCCCCCAGATACGAATAAAATCCTGGAAATATCTCCAGTGCTACTCAGTTATGACTAGGGGTCATCCCAATCAATAACCGCTCACACTGCCTTGTGCTTAAATCCCTTTTGAGAGAAGGATCCTGAGAACACTGGTTATACCAAGGATTTCACACACTCACCTGGACAGACACCTAGATGTTGTTGTTTAGTGATATTGGAGAATTGACTTACAATGAACTATTCCAAGATCCTAAAACCTAAGCTTGTTGGTGCACCCTAGAAAAGAAAAGAGTGTAATTCATTTTATTTAGCGTTGATTTTAGTTGGCTGTAATTACTCAAAGGGAAATGGCCGTGCAACTAGTGACATTATGATTCAGCAGTGAAATAAATATGCACACCATAACAAACAATGCTAAGTGCAATCTTTTTCAAATGAAAAATAGGGTATGCCACTACATGAGATGCATAAATATATATTCCTTTCCGAATGTCAATGCAATCCTTCCTATATGAAAGCCTAAAAACAACTCTCATCCAAGCAATCCAATGCAAGTACCTCCTCAAATCCATATATAAGATGCAACTAAGAGTGCAACTACTTTGTATTTTTCAATATAAAAGAATGAAAAATGCAATAAAAGTCATCTAAAACTCTTAGTCTCTACATCTAGTATAAAAGACAAGCCCAGCAAGACACCAAGACGAAAAGAGTAATGCACTAATGGCAAAACAAAAAGGAAAAATGACTAAAACTACTTTCAAAGAAAAATCAATGAAAAGGCAGTCTCTGGTCACAAAAGAAGCATCCAACAGACAACATCAGACCCAAGGAAGACCCAACCACACTCACAACCCACCCAGCAACTTCCCATAAGATCAAACTAACCAAAATGGAGGATGTACATGACTGTTTAAAGAACAGCTACGTATATACGCGACTTTTGGCCAAAAACCCATGTATACAGAGAAGGAAGTGGTAAAAAGAAGGCGAAGGGTCAAACAAATAAAGGGGAGTGTCAATGGATGAACATACTATAAAATGCAACCCAGAAACAAGGAGAAACAAATAGCAAGTCAATAATATCAATCCCATTGTACTGATAAAAACCCCCAAACGCAAAATGACTAGGAAATCCCCAGCAGAGTCACCAATTCTGTTACGGAGAGAAATTCCTATGGCTTGGGGTACCAAAATAGACATATTGACTCCAGAAATCAATCTTTCCCAATATGCAATAGAAATAAAATGTATAACACTAAAGGATCAGACCTCGTACCTTATTCAATATGGTTGAAGAAGATCCCTGTTGAGCTTTCCAATCTTCATCTTGAATTGCTATATTACTTCCTCAACAACAAGTAAACAATACAAGCATTCTATATATCATGGTGTTAGATATATTTTAGCATATATAATCAATAATGTAAAAGAATTTGACATAATCCCATGGATAAAATATTCATTCAAATACACATCATTGGACAGGAAAAGATATTTCTATTAATATAAATCAGAGATTACAAGATACAACCTTTGACGACACGTCTGCGAACCAGAGAAACTGAATCCCCCACTTGGGCCTCCACCACTTCAATCCTCCATCTCTCGATAGCAAGCTCAAAAGCAAAAGGAAATCTTGGGAAGAACACAGAAGTGCTCCAAGGGACAAAGGGATGCAGACTCAAGTACAAATTCTAGCAACAATGGACTATAGTTTCGTTGCTCTCAATCTCTCTATATGCCTTCAATGTACCAAGGGGTTCCTTATATAGCTTCACAAGGAATAATGAAGGGTCGAATCCGAGTGATATCAAGGCATATGGAAGGCCAGGAGTCAAATGAGTCGGATCCATGTCAAGGAAAAATCCTAAAGGATTTGGATTATGCACACATCCCGATGTATGTGGTTATAGGGGTCAAACCTACGTATGTATGCGGTTATCGAGTAAAAAGCCGTGTATATCATTTTTCATATAGTTTTAGGGATGATCAAGGAAATGTCAAAGGATAAAAGATATTCCATGGGTTCTAAAGAGTCTGCAGCGGGACAGGGGAAGGCCATACAAAGTGTGATTCACCTAGAGTGGTGAAATCTGCTATAACACTAGTCTGGTATTTGTTAAGTACATCAATGACACAATGATCTATTTGTAATGAGTCATATCCACTAACCTTGATGAGTCATCAGCTAACAGCTTCAGGTTGGAGTCCATGGGTGTGGCCATGACTTTGCATTCCAACCTATTGAATCTCTTCAATATCTCTACCGCATACTTTCCCTGGTTGAGAAAGATCTCTTCTAAAATTTTCCATACTTCCAGACCTAGGAAATAATGCATTAACCCAAGGTCTTTCATCTCAAATTCTTCTGCTAGTTTCTTCTTGCTTTCCATGACCTATTTCTCATTTCCTGTCAAGGATAATTCATCCACATATAATAAAAAGATGACAAGTTCATCTTCTACAACCTTGAGATAAAGGTTAGGATCAACTTTACTTTTGGTAAAGCCCATGCTTGACAAGAAACCATCTATTCTTTCATACCAAGCTTGAGGAGCTTGTTTAAGAGCATATAATGCCTTCTTCAACTTGCATACATGAGTACATCTATATTCAAATCCTTATGGTTGTTCTATGTATACTTCTTCTTTGATCACACCATTTAGAAAAGCTGTTTTCACATCCATCTGGTGTAAGTCCCACTTCATCATGGATGCAAGTGCCATGGTAGCTCTAATTGAAGTATACCGTGCTACTGGGGCAAATGTCTCTTCATAATCAATTCCCTCTTTCTGAGAGAAACCTCTGGCCACAAATATTTCTTTATACTTCTCAATACTTTCGTCAGCTGCATGCTTTATTTTGCATATCCATTTGGAGGATACTATACTCTTTCCTTCTGGTTTGGAAACTGTATCCCAAACATCATTCTAGTATTCTTTCATGATAACATCTTCCATGAGTTCATCTTGTCAGGTCATCAACATATCCTAGTCTTCTGCATTCAACCTTGAAGGTTGGAACCCTCTTTACTCTTGGTAAAGTCTTGATCCAATAGGAAGTTGTCCATCATGTCGCACCATGTCGAACTTAGATATCTTCTGTATTCACTCCCCCTGAAGTGGAGTATCATATTCCCTCTTCATTCTATACAGGTGGTTCTATGCTTGATATATACTTGTCAATAGAATATTTCATGTCATAGTCTATTATTTCTAAGGCAAATCATGAACCTTTGCGTTGTACACTTGTTATTGTAGATACACATGGAAGATACTACGTACTTCCCTTTATGTCTCGAAATCATATCGTATACATCATTCCCCATGATCAACTGTTATTCTTTGATCATAGCATTATTTTCTTCATCTTGAGTTATCTCTTATACCCATGGTGGTCTTCATCCTTCGAGGTGGATCTACTGCTCTTTGAATCTCTTTCTTTCGTCATGGTGTCTTTGACCCTGGGAGCTTCAGATTCATGTTTATTGAATTGTCATCACTTGTTCTTCAGAACAAGTCTCATCCTTGTTTTCTTGTAGGAATTTTTTCGGGACCTTTCCTACAATTCAAATGCACCAATTGCATGGTTAGAACTATTTCATAAAACATATGCATAACGACAAATTCTTATGCATCATGCAACTTTTTAGCCAATACAACATTCATCCATATCTCACAGAAACTTTCTAGATGACATCATTGAGATTGTGCATTAATCCAATATGTCATGTAAAGAGGTTTCATTCTAGATAAGTAGAAATGGAGAGATGTATAGCACCATGATATACTTACCAATCACATGCATATTAGTAGTATACAGTCATTAATGCAAACAATCTATCATGAATAACACATCAACTGAATATGCGTAACAAAACAATATCATTAAATGACAATTGAATACTTATCTTTTGTTTGTTTTGTGGGTAGACTCCTTCTTGATCATTCTCCTTCATCATATTCTTCATTCATGAAATCATCATTTCTTATCCAAATGATAAGATGGATAAGAGGTTCATCAAGAATTAAGTTCTTCATATTCCTCATCGCTTGAGGGATCTTCTTTGAATGGTGAGAGCTTGATCTTCAATTTGCTCCCATATTTCTTCTTCTCTTCTTATGAGACGAGCTTCTTCTTCTTCCCAAAGTCAACTGAAAGTAATCACTTCCTTCTGGCACACATTCCTCGCATGAATGAATCCCATGATCATGGGAGGCCATTCAAGGTGGCCATCACCACTTCTGCATTCTCTGCTTCTTCTTCTACTGCTTATGCATTCTCGATCTTCACATTCTTCAACTATTTTCTCAAATCCATCTTCTTATCTTCAAATAGCTTGATCAAGGAATCAAACATATTCGGTGTCTTTAGGGAAGACACTTGTGGTACAAGTTGATCCATGACTGAATCAACAATGATCTTCTTGGCCTTGACCAAGTTCTTTTGGTGTAAGGCTTTGAGCCTCATCTCCCTCTGGAACTGGAACCTCTCTACTCATGTAGGTGTCCAATTCATTTTCTTCAGAGGGATCAAATACTTTCATGCTTGGAATTTTTCAACTTCACCAAGCTTATCATCAAGCTGATGTGATAGATCACTTTGAAATTAGAACCTCAAATGCAAATAGCAAAAGATTAGATCTTACCGATTTGAGGTATCCGTCTTGCTTCCGGAGCTGGCTGATCTAGGGTTTGTAAGAGAAACCCTATTTTTCAAAACTTGGAATCTTTCATATCTGATTGGATAGAAATATATATATCTTCAAATGGAGATTTCCAATTTACTCCTTTTCTGAAAATAGTGGAGGGAAGCTCCCAGAACAGGAAGCCCTAGTTTTCCAATTTCTTCTGCAGAAATGCCAGTTACTGTTTCTGTGATATCTCCAAAGTTACTACTCCTTTGTGTCTGCAATTTCACACTGAGTTAACCTTGAATGTTCCTGATCCAAAACCATAGGTTTCACCAATTGGGATTTGTGATCATTTTCCCAAGGTGACCTGTTATAGGACTGTTCATAACAGTGAAGTTGTACGACATTCCACGTGTCACGAGTTCATCTTCAGGTTCTGAAATTTGGACCACAGAAATTACAGTCTGTGATATTTCTGGAACATCTTTAGGAATTCCATTTTGAACTCTGTAGCCGAATCTATAGCAATTTTCCCTAGGTGTCCTGTTTAGGGATGAATTCTGGAAGAGGCTGGAACCCTAACTTGGAGGGATCATATCTCCTAGAATATAGTAAATATGAGGCTGAATTTTGGAAATAGTGTTCATCAGGATTATATATTTGGTATTTGCAAGTGTCAGCTCCTGAACCTTTTCCAATATTGGTATATATCGAATATACAAAAACTTAGCAGTTTTAGTATTTAGGGTTTTTCTAGCTCTGGGTCAAACTAGGGTTTGACTTTCCTGGAGTTTCACCCAGCCAAAAATATTGATCTAGGTCTCTAAAATTTGATTTTGATTAGGATAAAAATCCTATGTTGGGCTCACTCAAAAATTCTTCTTCTGCAAGAAGCCCTAATTTGTCGCACTGAAAACTGAAAATGCTCGGAATCGAATTCCGCTTTGATAGAAAGATGCACCCTTCAATGGAGAGTCAGCCTAACCTTCTTTTGCTGATCGATTGTGGAGAGAGAACCAAAAAGTAAGAATCCCTAGATTCTATAGCTGTACAATTTCTTCTTTTTAGGGTGCCTCTAATACCATGTTAACTTTTCATAGGCTTAGCTAAGACATTAGTATTTCATTTCATTTTCATGACAAAAGCATATAAACAGGATCACTAAAAGATTGACAAGCACAACCATACAAAAGGAACACAAATATTTACCCTGGGAAAACCCTAAAGGAAAAAACCCAGCAAAAGCTTCCTCAATATAGATTCCCCAAAAAGGTAAAACATAAAACCAGCAAGGAGATCAAAGCCTGATCCTCCTCCTTCTCCAGCTACTTCTCTTCTCCAATAATGCGCTACACAAGTGAGAGTGTGTGTTCCAAATGAGGAGCACTACACCTCTATTTATATTCATCCGTTCACTTAAGTTAACTCATCTGTCATGTAGGCTCGATTTAATCATGTAGGCTCGATTTACACATGTAGGCTTAAGTAACCACACTGGGGTGCTAATGACCCACATTTACAATTAGAGGGGACTGCCTCATGACTCTAATTAGTTCTTCCAATTAGGAGCATCGGGGTACAAAGTAATACAAGTGGTTCTCTCAGTAGGACCATCAGGGACCACAAATAAATACATATAGAATATTCTTTGAAGTTACAATATTTCAACACCCTCCAGGAGGAGCATGGGGAGAGCTAGGTAAATAATTTTTAATTTTTATCATTTTTCAAATTTTTATGAATTTTAAAATGATAGATATATACATATGTACAAGTCTTAATCCTATAAATGTGTCAAAATATAGATATTAGACCGGTCCGCCCTGAAGGGCACCCACGCATGTTTGTTCGTCCTATCATAGCCGAAGACCCGGGACTGATCAGGGTTCTAGAGGGGAAGCTGGACAGGCTGACCCAAAGAGTACCTACCTTATGGATAGAGCATATCCCGACTGCCATGCAGGAGTTCGTTGTTGGATTTCCACCAGTCTGGCTACATCTATTTAGGTGAGTGGTCAGAGTGGTGCTTGTATATATAGAGGTTGTGGAGGCTGCCGAAGCCGAGGAGGCTAAGGAAGCCAGAGTGCAGAGGGACCATGGGGACCAAGGTGGTCCTGTGTAGATATAGGAAATTTTGATGGACTACGATCCACATTTTTGTATATGATGGGATTTGAGGATCAGACTTGACCTATCTATGGACAGATATTTTACATACATATATATATATATATATATATATTGTTATTTGTTGTTAGTTTATTTACAAATGTTTTTCATATGTTTGCTGTATATCTTTATAAAATGTGTGTGAGATGCCAATCTAAAATGTAATTAGCATATGCATCAGTCAATGAATTCTAATTTCATGGAATATGATTGAATGTAATAACCTCAAAATGTCTTTCCAATAAACGAATTTGCATGAACTGACGTAATAAAATAGGATTTCGTACCTGATAAGCTCGATTGAGCTGGGAAACCACCAACTGAGAGTCCAAACGGACCTCAACTTGGGTGATACCACGTGGCAAAGAATCCCATAGGAGCTCAATTATAGCCCTATACTCAACAACATTATTAGAAGCAAGACCTAAACAAGTGCCTCCCGTGGCAACAAGCTTTCCTGAGGGAGAATAAATAACCCATGCTGTCGAAGCTAGGTTATAAGCGTGACGGCTGGCGCCATCAGTGAACCCTATATACCTTTCAGAAGACATCTGTAACAACCAGAAGATAGTATAAAAAACAAAACCGACAACCTAATGTACATAAAAATACATACAATAAAAATATAAGAAAAAGTGTTAGGCCTAGGCATAGTACTTTTTCAGGTAGAGCCCATTTCTATGCTCAGGTAGCTTGTTCTCATCAAAATCAACTAACTCATATGCACCCTTACTCAATACTTTCGACACGACATAAGGTCCTAACCACATCGCCTTGAATTTTCCTGCCCCCAGGGGTTCTTTGTCTTGGTCCCAAAGCAAGACAAGTTCCCCCTTAGAGAAAACCCGAGGTTTGACCGATTTATCATACTGAGTTTTGACCCTATTTTTATGAGCTTGATTAGTAGTCAGTGCATCTCTACACTGTTCATAAAGGTGTTCTAAATGTACCAGACGTTCCTCAAGCTCATTCGTATCAGGTAACACATGAATGGCTATCTTTAGAGACGGGATTTCACACTCAATCGGAGTAACTGCTTCCACTCCATGAACGAGTTGGAAAGGGGAGAAACCCGTAGCAATTTTTACGTTGGTTCAGTAGGCCCAAAGAGCAGGATATAGCATGATGTGCCAGTTAGAGCGGGCTGCATCAATTGTACAGTTAAGGATAGTTTTTAAATTTTTGTTGACAGCCTCAACCTGACCATTTTCTTGCGGATAGTACGAATATGAATGTTCTTGTCTGAATCCGAGCATAGTGGTCAGTTACATCATCATGTTATTTTGAAAATGACTGCCGTGGTCAATGAAAATCACTTTGGGTATACCAAACCATGCGATAATCTAATTGAATACAAAGAAAGTTGTTGTTTCCTCCTCGGCTTTAAAAGTAGGAATTGCCTTTGCCCATTTTGTAAAATAGTCAACAGCAACAATGATGTATTTATGCCCCCCAGCCAAGGCTGGGTTACATGTCACATAATCAATCCCCCATTTCATGAAGGGGCCTACCGAGACAACGGGAAATAATGGAGTAGGATGTGACCGCATTTTCCTGGTGTAAACCTAACATGGATGACAGCGCTTCACTGCTTCCACACAATCTTTAAAGATTGTGGGCCAGAAATAACCGGCACGTAGTATCTTCTGGGCCATGGATAAACCAGATAAATGACCCCCACATGCTTCGCTATGGGAATCATTCAGGACAATATCCGCTTCCTCATGAGTAAGGCAATGACGCAAAATGGAATCTACCCCTCATCAATATAATGTATCTCCTATAATGACATAGTTCTTGGAATGAAGGCGTAATTTACATTGTTCCTCCCTTGAGGAAGCTACAGGATAATTAAAAGTCTGGAGATATATAAGAATATTTCCATACCAAGGATCAGAGGTGGATATCAGGAAGATGTGCTCATCTGGGAATGAGTCATCTTCAACAGCTACATCTTCTTCAGTAGGAAATTTTGCTATAAGTTTAGCAAAAACTAAGGACTTCTTAGACTTAGTGGACTGGAAATCCAAGTCAAACTCTTGGAGAATGACTATCCATTTGTTAAATTTCCCCCCAACAATCCGTCGAGATAAAACATATTGAAATGGATTGACATCCACCAATACTGTGGTGGTCCTCAGTAAAATGTAGTGACGTAACCTCTAAACAACATGCACGGCTTCTAAGGCTAATTTCTCAACGTGGGAGTATCTAATTTTAGGTCCAGCCAAAGCACAACTAAGATAATAAATGACATGCTCTATAAGCTTATCATCCTCCTGGACTAGTACTACCCCAATAGTCAACTCTGATGCAGCTAGATATAATATAAAATCCCTAGAATAATCTGGTGGACATAATAAGGGTGCCGACAGCAAAGATTTTTTCAATGCCTCGAAAGCAAGTTGCATGGTTTCATCCCATACAAATGGGGTGTCCTGTTTGAACAGGCACATGAAACCCTTAGTAATCTTGGCATAGTTAACAATAAAACGTCGAAGAAAATTAGTCTTTCCTTGCAGGCTTTGAAGTTGCCTGATAAAATGAGGAGGAGGCAGATTTATAATGGCCTCAACTTTCAAAGGATCCATCTGGATGCCTCTACTAGAGACAATGAATCTGAGCAATCTTCCTGACTCGACATAGAATACACACTTGTGGGGATTCAAGCGGATTTTATAATATCTGCATCTCTCAAATATCAACCGTAAATGATCTGGATGTTGGATCATCTTACGAGAATGTGCGGGAAGATCATCAAGGTACGGTTCGACAATGGCTTTAATATCATGGAAGGAAAAGTTCATAGCTCGTTGAAAGGTCACCCCAGCATTTTTCAATCCAAAGGGAATTTTATTGTATGTGAAGGTACCCCAAGGAAAAATGAAAGCAGTTTTATGTTGGTCTTCCGGTTTTATTTGAATTTGATTGTATCCGGAGAAACCATCCATAAACTAGAACACCTCACTTCCCACACAAGCATCTATAATCTGGTCTATAAAAGGTGTGGGATACTTGTACTTAGGACAGGCTTTATTTAAATCTCTAAATTATGTACAAATGTGGATAGTCCCTTGCTTCTTATCAACAAGAATAGGGTTGGATACCCATTCTGTCAAAGCGATGGGATAGATAAAACCAGCCTTCAATAGCTTTTCAACTTCATCCTCCATAGCTGCTGCTTTGCGCGGGTTAACAGGTCTTAACTTTTGTCGAACTGGCTTGGCATGAGGATATGTTTGGATTTCATGTTCAACAATCGATGGATCTATGCCTGGCATCTCCTCATATGACCAGGAAAAGACATCACGGAATTCCTTAAACAAGGCAGTATAGATGGCAATCTCTTCAAGAGAGCAATTTCCACCTATGTATATGTTTTCCATGACATCAGGGTTTACAGAAATGTTAATAGGTATAGTGGCGGAAATATTTTCCATATTCCCCTCGGCAAACATTTCTTCCGTAAGCAAGGGATTGATAGGTATATCAACATCTATTGACAGTCTCAAACGAAACTCTTGATTTTCTATTCTGCTTAGTTCTGGAAGAAAATAGGATCGATGATGAAAATACTCACAAATCTTACCACGTCCACTCATGGCTTCCAGAATGGCTTCATCATAAGGTAAAAATACATCTAAACAATTTATAGAGTGCGAAGAGTTTTCTACCCATACAGGCAAATAAACTTCTTCCAAATCTTCCAAGACTATTAGAGGATCTGGAATGGGATCAATAGTGGCTTGAGTGATAGCTTGATAAGCTACCTCCACTACTGATAAGGGCACTTCTGGTTCATGGGGGGATGGTAGAACCCAAGTATCAGTCCTATCAACAACCATAGCTATGGACCTCCCCACACTAGTAGAACCAATATAATTAATCGGGGCTGGAAGATCAAATGTGCCCATCAATGATGTGTACATTCTAGCCCCCAAACTCTGTGCAACAGCTTTGACATGATCAACCAATGGTACAATGAACTCATTAGACTCTAAATTACCTTTTTGGGTAAAATCAATTTGGTCAATAGTAACCAACTTGCCCTCATGTGGAAAAACCACTACACGAAAGACGATCGACGCAATAGCGGACATTGCATAAGTCCAGTTTCTTCCCAGAAGCAGATTATAGTCCAAAGGAGCATCAATCACTTCTACCTCAACAGACGTTGCTTTTCCTGCCAACTTAATTTCAAAAGCTGGCAAGATACCATGTGGACGGAAGGACCTTCCATCAAAAGCAGTAAGCAGAGTGTTTAACGGGACCAGCTCTGGGATCTGAGAGCTTTCCAACATGTCAAGGACATAACACATGTAGAAGCACCCTCATCAGCAAATACCCTTCCAATGGTCTTACCACCATGGATGACATCTATTGATAAGGCTACATGGTAAGGTAGGAAAATTTTAACATCAGATAAATGAAATTTTTCCATGAGACTCAATGAGTCCATGCTTCCTAACGCTGCTAAGAGAGCATCCCACTGAGCGGGACAACTCTGTAACACCTCTAAAGCTGACATTGCACACTGGGTTTGAGCTAAATATTCAACCACATAGTAGTTTGAATTAGCCCTAGCATTAGGGTTATGCAAGGTCTTCTTGAAGACACCTTTCGGTATCTTTGGCATAGTTTCAGTAAGTTTCTCTTTCGTGAGAGGGTTAGAAGTTTCACCTACAACTTTACCCTTCTCAGAAGTCTCTTTCTCATAATTTTTATTCCTCATCTACAACAAATTCAAAGGCCTAACCATGTTGATATAGTTTGGGTTAGGGGCATTTTGAGTGCCCCCTACTACGTTAGAAGCTGAAGCAGAGTTCTGTCCTTGGGGAAAAGGATCCTTCAGGACAGCCGATTGTTGATCTTTAAGTAGCTTCTGGGCTTGATCCATAAGGGGACAAAGGTGAGTAAGGTGGTCCTCATGGAACAACTTACACAGGAACTTGACCTTATTCTTTTCTTTCTTGCCCCCATCAGCATTGTTCATGGGCTTTTGCTTGTTTTGATTTCCCTCTCCCTTCTTTCCTTTCTTTTTCTTCCTGTCGGGCTGTTGATTGCCCTTCTGAGAGGTTTGTGCAAAAACATTTGCACTCTGGGGGGAGGGGGAAGCCTTTGCTTCCTCCGCCGTAGACTACTTGATGAACAACTGATGAAGTTGCTCATCCAAAGATTCTACAGTGGGAGAGTTAACGGACCCAACCACACCATCGGCATGGGGTCCAGGCTTAGGCTTCTCCGTATCGTGCATAGGCCTCGATGCCTTAGGGATAATCTCATAGAAGATCCCAGATTGTGAATAAATCAAATCCAGTTGCTGGGCCTTGAGAATGGCTTCTTCCTCATTCATCACTCCTGAGGTGGATATGTCCTTAGATATGTAGGGAAACAGGGATTTAAGGAACCACTCTAAAAGGAACTCAGGAGGAATAATGGCTTTTATAAGGCTCTTTTTCCTCCTCCACTCTTGGATGTGATCCGAGATGTGGGTAGCCTTGTTCTACCTAAAAGTAGAAAACAAGTCCGTTCCAAAATCATATCGGACCGGAAGCTGAAAGTGGCTAAGAAATGCACTAACCAAGTCCCAGAATCTACTGAAAGCAGCAGAAGGCAGTTCAATATACCATTTTTCCATGATACCTGTTAGGGTTCTCTGGAATAGCCTCAACCTAACTGAATATTCATTTAGTGAATTCAAAGAACACCATAAACGGAATGTGGTGGCATGAGCCCCAGGATCTTCACCAACTTTGCCTTCGAATTTAGGGATGTCTGATGGCGATTTGGTGGGAACAGGTGGCCACAAGGGGTCATGCCTCACCGGGTCATTCATCAATTTTGACAAATATGGCAAGTTTAAGGTTGCTAGGAATGGAATTTTGGGTCGAACCGGGGTATTAAATGTGCTAGCCTGGGGATTAGAGGGACCTGCCCCCGAATGCCCATGGGTAAAAGTGGGGTTTCCCCCTGCCACCGTTTGCGAAGTGGGTAGATTACTTTGAAACAGATTTCATCCGTAAGCCATAGGATTGTGTGTGGGAGGTACTCGTATAAGAAGTTCGGGCCGTCCCCATAGAAATAGGGGTCTGAAAGATAGGAGCTGGTATCCCTCCATTGAACAAGAAAAAGGGAGAGCTCGTAAATGGAACCAAAATCAGAGTTTGGAAACTTTGCCCATAAGAGGTATTGTTCCCAAACTGCACTCCTACATAGGAAGGTGATGGCCCTCCATATGGAGTGGGTGGGGGAATGTGCCACCCATTCCAAGGAAATCCTTGGACGAACATCGAGGATCCTACCAGACCACTCTGGGTAGTATATGGAAAGGAAGAAGGAATAGTAGGTTACTGGGGATCCCAGTAACCATATCACCAGAAGTACCTGCTAGGTTTGAGTGAACTGATGGTTGGACCACTTGGCTCACTGGAATCAAAGGTGTATAAGGTATACTAGATCTAGGGGCACTTACCAGGGGAGGTAGTACCCCTTCAACAGGAACGGCTGAGGTGAACACAAAAGGACTTTCTTCTGCAGAAGACATGATCCTACCCATAGGGACACCTAACACAGGTGAATCAAAAGGTCTAACCTGAACGATCATAGGATCGTTTAAATCAGTCAAGGGGGTGTTAAAATTCCTTGTAAACTCGTGAGTATACAAGTCTTCTATCTCAACTGTATCAAGATTAAAATGGTTAGCTATTAGTTCTGGTTCACCAAGAACTTCACTTATTCCTACCGGTTCAAATGAACCATCCGTGTCCAATCTCCGCCTTTGGGGTGGAGGTGGAGGCTCCAATGTGACGAGAGGAGGAAGGTTTTGCAACCTTCTTGACCTTCTAATAGGTTGGTCATCCACGATTGAAAATTTGACAAATCACACCCTAAGGCCAACTAAACATAGGAAAAACCACAGAGCACACACTATAAAAATCCTAAAGTCTCAAACAATCAGTCGAGGGTGAAAGATATACTTTCCCGAAGAAAGCTGATGAACGATTACTTGGCATCCTTGAAGTGGTTCTTAGGCACAAGCGGAGGAATCACCCAACTGCCCTCCTACACTTACAACAAGGGTTACCTTCCAAGATCGTTCAAGGTGAACCAGAAATAGCCTTCCGGTTTACCTAGGTATGAACCCTAAATGTCAAGAGACTAAAGGATACCTTAGCTATACCAACAGTCTGGGGGGATAGTCGCATTCTTGACTCGTATGCATGGGCAGGGTAGCTAAGCCTGAAACTTTGTCTAGGACAGAATCCCTAGATGCGTAAAAGTCCTAATTTACATTTTGACAAGTAATCGGAGGGTTATCTCCTCAGTCCATGCCTCCACGCGACCTCGTGCTTGACTCCCTTTTGAGAGAAGCTTCCCAGATACAATCGATAAAGTCAAGGATTTACCTAAAGAAAGGTCCACTACGTCTGAATTTTAAAACTTATGGGAATTTTACACTTCCTATCCCACAAGTCTAGCCTAAGCTAGTACGTGAAAGGCCCCTAAAAATAAAAATTACTAGTAAATTTTAATTATTGCGTTCATTTTAAAGGGCTTTTTCTTACTCAGAAGGAAATGGAGTGATGAACTATGGTGTTTTTTACTCGATAAGAAATAAAAAAAGTAAAGGTGTATTTTTTTTCGAAGCAAATTACCACTATTAAAGCAAACTTCTTTTTTTTTGTAAATATATATTGATGAACAAATTCAAACGATAAAGAGAAACTAAGACTATGTTTTTTTTAGTTTTTGAGATTATATTTTTAAAATTGAAATGAAAAGTACTTATGCAAAAGCAAATGCAAAAGCTTGAAAATGTTTTTCTTTTCACTTTTTAAAATTGCTCAAACTCTACCATGCACCTAGAATGCACAAAAATTGAGTATACTTGGACCCAATCAACTGTATAAAATAAATAAACTGAAGTAAATAGGTCAAAAGAACCAAGAATCAACCAACAAAGGGATACCAAGAACCCTAGCTTGGGTATACACAATGACAAAAATCACTGTAAACTCATAAAGGTAACTGACAAACCAACCATCATCAAAAGATAGACTGGAAAAACAATGCCCAAGACCCTGATCACTGATCCGGACAAAGACACTTCAACCTATAACCCAATAGGCCAAGCTACTTCAGCATGCAAACAGAAGACAATCCAAGCAAAATAAACCCAAGGGGCTTTACAAAAAAGCAAAAAGTGTGGTCACGGTGGTCTTCAGACTAACAAAATAGTATCTATAAAGAAAGCCAACTAACAAACAGGATTTATACAAAGACAGGGACAAGCAAACCCTAGCCTAAAAAATCCCTATTTCCAGGCTTGTACACGACTGTATAGAAGGGAAACTCGTGTATTGTACGCGACTGTCCAAGAGAGCAACCCGCGTATGCAGGCCTCTGTACGCGACTGTGCAGAAGAGCAACCTACGTACAGGTACAACATTTTTCTCAAAAAATAAGAAAAATCCACAAGACTTTCAAACACTGTGATAAGTATGAACCAGGATAAAATACCACACACCAACTTCAAAGCAAAGACTGGTCAGGGGTGACAGAAACAACCTACAGTAGTCTGGGCTCCCCAGTGGAGTCACTAGTTCTGCTGTACAGGAATAAACACCTTATAACCAAAGGTTTGGGGTTACCAACATACTCATGAAACTTGCAGGCAATTGACTCTAGAGTGCAGTAAAGGAAATAGGAGGATAGGAAAGACTCACCCGATACACAACGTTTGATCCTAGCTTGTCCTCTTCCACTCTGCTTCTCCTCCAAAGCCTTCAGGGATGCTTCTCTTCACCTGTCAAGATCCAATCCTCCAAATACAAGATGATACATATATATAAATAGGTTAGATAAATCATATACAGAGTGCTGAATCATAAGTATTTATCAAAACACAATATATGAGAGACATTCAAGACACAAATGGAAGAAGGATTCTCTTTATTAACAATAATGAAAGAGTTCAAATTACAACCCAACGCTTGAGACAAGGACTCCTCTGCAACCAAAGGATTATGAGTTCCACTGCTCCAAATATTTATGAATGGACTCCACCAGCATGACTTTGCTATCCAAGTGTATGTGTTTAACACCCTCCGCAAGGCCTGTATTTATGCTTGGTGAAACAAGGCATTTTCGAAGGTTGAAGAGGTTGAGATAGTTAAGGTGATTAAGGTTAAGTACTTAACAAATCTCAAGTAATCATGAGTTTTTATTTTTAATGTCAAAGGAAGGTGTACGCGGGTATTAATACTGGCAACTCGTGTATGACATGCGAGTTTCTCTAAGGGTAACCCATGTACAAATCTGTACGCAAGATGCAATAGCCGATACTCGCGTACAACACACGAGTTGCATATATAAAAAGTTGCGTACAGAACTTGACATATCTAAAGGTAAAAATAACTAGCTGGATGGATGATAAATGTAGTTCATAATATGCCCACCTATAATGTTTTAGGAAAAATTCAATCCATAAATGTCCTTTTGTGTGCCAACATGAGATGTCGGCACTCGAACGGAGAAGTGCCATTCGGGTGGATAACACTTGGTTCTAACAGCTCTCCCTTGAACACCTCAAGTGATACCTCATCTGCTCCGTAGACATTGCCGAGAAGGGTAAAACCTATCTGGGATGGTGCTTAGGGATATTGCGCTGCAGGGCATCAACAGAGTGGGAACCCCTGTCGATGAATCTTTGTTGGTGGGATTCACTAACAAATGGTTCTGTTGACGGGACTGAGTTGCAATTAGGAGGGGGATATGTTCTGGCATCCAACTCGATCATAGATCGAGGGATGGTTTGATCTGAAGTTGCAGGAGTTTACTGAAGCCAAAAACCAGAATCCTAAGATGTCAACGGGCCACTGGTTGGATAGATATATCCACGATGGTCCTCATGAATGGTTCTTTTGTGAATTCCATGTGCTCTTGTATGAATGGTTGGAAAATTTTGCTAAGTGGAAGGAAAACTTTCAAGGAGGAGAAACGATATTTTGGACCCCAGAATTAATCCAGGCGCTACAAGAAACCAGCAACAAGGCATCATGGGCAGTCAAGGTATGGTTGGATAGTATCTTAGAAGGATACATCACTGATTTTGTTGTTGATACTAATAAATCTTTCAGCGAGGCAAAAAGGGATTTTTTCAATGGACCTCATGGAAGGTTCCTGATGTCGCTACAATTGTCGATTAAGCAACTCATCTATGAAAAGGGTATCCTAAATATGGACCAAGAGTAGTGGAACTCTGGTGTGGGGGGGATGTAGGCACCGCGACAGAAAGGGGGTAAATGCATAAGGGAATAAGGGGTAGATGGGCATGAGTTTTGGTGAGAATGTAAAGGTCATCGAAGAAACAAGTGGTTGTACGAAGGGAGGAGCAAGGTTTTGAGAAAAGAGGTAGACGATGGGAGAAGGTCTTGCTGAAGTCAAAATGCGATACTGTGAAGAACAACCACATGGGATGAAGCGACATTTTTGTGACGACGAGGACATTCAGGCCTAGGCTACACCCGGAATAATGACAAGATCGAACCCCAGTAGTAATGTGTCTACTCCTCGGTGCACTACTCTACCACAAGGAAGGAATGCACATTCCACGTCGACTTGCCCAACGTGTCAGTAATAGTCTAGTAATAGAGCGCCACCAGGAGGGAGAAAGTCTATAATGGTAGGAGACGAAATGAAATTGCCAATATTCAATGGAAATGGCACTGACGATCTAGAGCAGTACTGGTTCTTATGTGAAGCGATATGGGCTGTGTTATCTCCCAAAATAAATTAGTTTTGATAGTATGAAGAATTCCAGTCATGTCATGAAATATTTAAAGATGAATAACAAATTGAAGGCCTCTATTTGTGCTATGGTTGAAAAAATTGGAAGTTTTAGCTTTCGGTGGCTTAGGAGGGGTTCTTAATAGCTCATTAGCCATCGAAAGGTTTTGTTTTGGAAACTAATAGTTTAACATAGGATGAAAGATAACCACCAAAAGTGGGTCCAAGTGAGTAAATGGTGAGAGCACTTTCAGTGTCTTAGGTGAGACTTCAAACAACTCATTAGCCACTATAAAGTGTTGCTTTTGGTAGCTTAGTGAACAGTGCAAGAAGGGTGTTAACCACTAAAAGCAGGAAAAAAGGCGTTGGGTGAAAATCCCGCTAAAAAAAATCAAAACACAGGTTTTGGTGGCTAAGAATGGTTTCAAAACGGACTCTAAGCCATCAAAAGCATACTTTCGGTAGCTAAGACCAAAATTTCAGGACATTCTAAGCCACCGAAAGGGGCGTTTTTTTGTGAAAAGTCATTTTTTTTAAACAATGATTATGAGCGACTCAAGAATAATTTTGGAAACATCTCAAATTTTTTTGTTCGTAACAAGTCAGAGAACAATAACCTCTCTCAGTTTTCCTACAGGTGTTGCATATTGGGAGAATCTAATTCATCTCTGAGACCTTATTTTTGGATCTCATAATTTCCTGTTTGACATATGTTTTTGAAATACATATCACAGGAAGATGAAAATGAATTCCCAAGAACTGAGAGAGATTTTTTCTCATAACAAACCAATATAGAAAAACCTCTTTCAGTTTATACACAAATGTCGCATATTTGAAGGTACAAATCCATCTTTGAGCCCCATTTTTCAACAGTTTGACCAAAGTTTTAGGGCAAAAGATGACATGTCAGTCCTCTAGGTGGTATTTTCGACCTCATCTATCATTGCATGAAGATTTTCTGCAAATGTTGAAGAGTTCAAATATCAAACCTAGGTCCTAGAGAATCAACTGGCTATTAGGGAAAATACATGAACTAGAGGCCTAAGAAGGAAAATCCAAACCCTAACCTTAAAACATGATGTTGTTGTTATACAGGTTGAAGAAATTTGAGATTGATGAAGGATAACTCCAAGATATACAGGATGATAAGAAGGTAAAGGATGTAGAAGAAATATTCAAGCCCTATAACACACCTTGCATTGGAAACCCTAGCAAAGGCAGCTATTAGCCTTCGGAATCTGGAGGTAGCCCATGATATTGCTGACATTCCAAATCTTATGCAGGTTGAGAAAGTACCAGAAGGACAGGAGTAAAGTGTAAAAGTATGATGTGAATTATAAATAAAATTATGCAGAAAACAGAGCTTTTGGTGGCTTAGGCGAATGCAGCAGTAGTTCATTAGCCACCGAAAGCCCTGCTTTCGGTAGCTAACGATTCTAATGTTTTAGCCTCTTAATCACTGAAAGCAGACAAAGGTGGAATATTAAGTTTTGACATGTAACACCAGTTTTTGGAAAACATGGACGGCTTAGGGACAAAATATAAACTTAAAATACGCTGAAGAAATAAACAGGGAAGGTGTGCTTCAGTTTTGCTAAGCCACCGAAAGGGGTGTTTTACTATGAAAATGAATCATTTTAAAATGGGGATTATGAGAGAGTGGAGAATTAGTTTAGACAATTATCAAAGGTTTTTTTTCTTGACATGTTAGAAAACAATAACCTCTCTCAATTTTCCTACAGGTATTTCATATTGGGAGAATCGAATCCATCTCTGAGCCCTAATTTTTGGATCTCAGAATTTCCCTATTTTACACATGTTTTTGAAATACAGATATCAGGAATATGAAATTGAATTTACAAAAACTGAGAGAGGTTGTTTCTCAAATAAAAACAATATACAAAAACCTATTTCAGTTTATAAACAAGTGTCATATAGTTGAAGAACCAAATGCATCTTTGATCCCCAGTTTTCAGCAGTTTGGCCAAATTTTTAGGGCAAAAGTTGACCTAACAGGGCAGGTTACAGCTGAAAAATGAAGAGTTTACTTCACCAACACCTGGGAAAGAGCATAGGACTAGTGGCAGTTAGTTCCAGTGCTTACTTCAATTATCAAAAGGTTCAAACAACGAATGAATTCTACATCTAGTTAGACTAGTACTTAAATTAGGGTTTTTTGACCTAATTATGCAAAAAATTATTATTTTGTCTATTTTTATTAAATCAGATCCAATTTTTTAGGATCTAAGTATTTTTGTGAAGGATATAAAGCCTAAGACGTATTTTATTGAAAGGGTTCGAATTCAAGGATTTATAAACCTATACTATTGTCAGCTTCTCATTTTGCTCATTCTTGAATAAAAGCTATTTTCTTATGATTTGTTCAGCCTTCATCTTTGTCTTTACTGTACTTATGCCTAAATGTGTATTTAGGTTACTTTAAAGTTGATTAATAACTAATATCTATCATCCTATTGGTGTGTTAATGTGATTTGATTTATAAGTACCATCCTTATCATGATTTATCCATTTATGCATCTGTTTTGTATGTAAATCTGCCAACCTGATGAGTTCTCCATCCCTGCACCTTATTGTCAAATTCTGAACAGTTGTAACTAAAATCCTTGTAATTGAGTGAGTTTCATGCATGTCTTGAGAGTGGAAGGTTATATAGATCACCTAACTTGATCCATATCATAAAACCCTATAAAAAAATTAAGTTACCAAGCATCCTCGAGCTACAACCTAGAGGAGTTTCCTGGAGTGATAACAGACTGATCGACAAACTATTGATGATGATGCCAAGAAATGTTATCTAGCCACTACTCTGAGGGGTCATGCATTGGAATTTTTTATGAGATTCACACGGGTGCCTCAGGGAGGTACTACAAAGATACTAGATGAGATCAAAACAAGGATATTCAAGGAATTTAAGAAGCCGAAATTCGAAGCTCAGTACATTACTGAATTGAAATAGATCAAACAATTCCCCAATGAAACAATTTGGGATTTTGATCAGAAATTTAAGACATTAATGCCTCGGGTCAGTTTTTAGATGAGTGATGTTCAACATAAAGAATGGTTTATCACAGCGCTTGTCCCACATATCCGACAACCATTAATGCAGCAAAAGATTGCGATGCAGAGCGAGGCTCTGGAGACTACATTGAAATTGGAGGCATCACCAGTAGGGGAAACCACCATTGGAATGAATCAAATTTAGGTGCAGTTGGCTAACTTAACACTACAATTGGAAGACATAAAAAAGGATAAGGAAGATCATGATGATATTTGGTGCACAAGTTGCCATGTAAGCAGACATACCAAGGATACTTGTTCAACATTTTGAAACTATTTGCTGTCAGGATCCCAGAGCTTGTTGAGTGGTGATGGTGCACCATGGTGTCATATATTCTAGGTATATGGGCATCAACACAAGAACTATGATAATTTGAGAATATGGTTACAAAGGAATAAATTTTGTATTGTACATTTTGTTGGTCAGTTGGACATGACGACAAAAAATGTTGTGCTTATGATTTGCTTAAGGAAAGAACGTATGATTCATACTTTGTGAAAGGAGAGGACCCCCAGACAATGCAAGCACAGCCACAAGTAGTACAACCAGCAACACAGGTATCGTATACACCACCGCATCCATTGTAGTTTGTCCCTGTGCAACAACAACAATAGTTTATGGCATAGCTGCAGTTCACACCACAGCCGCAGATGGTGGTACAAACGTAGTATAACCAATCACCATGACCACAATATAATAAATTGCAATATGTTCAAGATGCACAATATTTCCAGCAACAACCTAACCCACCGTATCAACAAATGGCCCAACCACTTTTTCAACAAGGAGGAGTCCGAGGAGGATTCTGCAGAGGATTCAGAGGTCAAGGGGGAGGATTTGGCTATGAGAGAGGATGAGGTTGTGAATCAGCCTAGTGCTATACCTATCGGGTATTTGGGCATTACCAAAGAGATTTCCCTCATGTACAATGCACATATTGTGTAGCCAGTAAGCATAATGCTGAAAGTTTCCCTCAGTTGATCAAAAAATGGCAGGGAGGACAGATTCCCCAGTTACAGAATGCACAGAATCATCCTGCATTCCAAGTATAGAACCAACCAATAATGTAGAACTAGGTCCCACCACAAACTCAGACTCAAAACCAGCCTCAGATGCAGAACCAACTGATGAATTAACCATTGAATTAGAACTTGCCTTCGAACCAGGAATCGATAGTTTCCACTATTCAGGGCAAGCCACAGATGAAGGATGTTGATGTTGGGATTGTCACTCGTGCTGGTGAGACAACTGGAGATGATGGACCACGGTTACAAGTTCGACTGACTGGTAAGAAGAAGGTCGCATTTGATATTATGATAGAGAAAGATACCTTCTTTGATGCAAAGAATGAGATCGAGACAAATATCAGTAAGTTACCAATTGTTGATATGCCATCTGCTTTCGATCCATCTACAGAGGCAGGACCATCACGGTAGTACGGTACCCTGCACAACTTCTTTGAGAGTTGTCTATCACTGGCGAGGGACTCAGATGCCCTTGTCGAGATAGAGGCATTATTACACCTCTTGGATAAGACAGTGAAGGATTCCACTATGAATTCCTTACAATAAAGGAATACCGACAAGGAGATGAGGATGAATGTCTAAATTGGAGATTATGAGGTTGACTCGGTCATTTTGGACCTTGGATCAGATGTAATCATCCTGACTAAGAAAACTTGGCAATTGATGGGGAAGCCAACATTGGGATGGTCAGCGGTACAGCTACGTTTAGCAAACTAGGTGAAGGTTCAGCCCATTGGTCATGTTTCAAACTTGGTTGTCGACATTGAAGGTATGAAAACACGTGCTAACTTTGACGTAATAGAAGTTGTAGGAGATGGTAGTTCCTATCCCGCGCTGCTAGGAATTGGATGAGATAATGATAGCATGGCAGTTATCAACTTCAAAAAACATGTTATGACATTTGAAAACCAAGATATCAGGGTCATTGCTCCTATGGAACCTTAGAAAGGATGACGATATATTGAACCTGTAAAGGAGGAAGTCGAGAGAAGTTGGGATCATGCTTATAACATATTCGAGGACTATATCCAACCTACTGTCAATGGTGAACTTGGATGGTGCAGTGCAAGTTCTGCATCCTTCGACTCTCATGATGCTCTATAAAATTGGCAGAGTCGGTTGCATGAGGTATCATTCAGAAAATGCAGGTTGATTACACAGTCTATCTGACATATTACGACTGAGACCGCCGAGTTACCCGTTTACGAAGGACTACTGGGACTATCTGAGTTCTTCCAAGAATTTGAAGAAAATTTGTTTGAACCGCAAAGGATACTGGCTCTTGATGTAGCACTAAAGGCTACTCTGGCTCGATGGTGGGTGACACACAAGCAGACAATCCATGACTGGGACAAGTGCCGTAGGTTGATGATGGTCCTCTTTGGTGATATAGAGGTCTATCATGCTGGGAGGTATGATGGATGAAATGACCCTGCAAATCATTTAATTGAATGTCAAACATTATGGACATCAAAACCCAGGGATGAGTGGGTTCACACTTTTTTTCACACTCTAGAAGAGATGCCACTGTCCTAGTATGTGGTAGCAGAATTGCGCAGAACCATTACCACTTGGGAGGAGTTGTCAGTTTGTTTTGTGCAAACGTTTAGCTACCAGGATGCCAACCTCAAGGTATGTAATGCATTGTGCATTATCCACGACGTAGTACTGAAAGTCATCCCTGTTGCATACCCTGTTGATCCTCATGCGCATTGCTCTATCCAATCCATGATGATGTGCTACAACTTGTATGGGGATTCTGAAGATGATGACAAGCTGTGGAATGTTAATATTTTAGAGTCCGAAGGAAGCCATGGTGTCACATCTCCTGACATACCGATAGACTTGATGAACCAGCCACTGAGGATCTGAAAAGTTAACATTAGGTCAGCAGAAAATATGAAATTTTCTAATGTCGTAGACTATTGGGGAGAAGAGATGATGGCCAAAGTCACAGATCTACTGCATCAATTCTAAGACCTATTTCCAATGAGATTCTTAGCAATGAAGGGGATACTCGAAGATTTAGGGGAAATGAATATCCCACTATGATCCGGTAGATAATTCCTCTTTAACGATCCAAAATATGGTACATGGTTCAAAGAAGCCGCGGGTGGAAAATCGGATGGCGGAAGAAAATACATAGATCGGATGTCGGAAGCTTTTCCATTCCGCAACATCGAAGGTCGAAAGCCTTCCGGCAGCCACAACGACGGAGGCTTCAACACATCGGAAGGCGGAATGCTTCTGGCAGCTGCAACGGCAGAGTGATTTTTCTTCCGTAGATCGAAGATCAGAATAGATTTCCTTCCGCAACATCGGGGATCGGCAGCTTCTTTCCTTCTGCCACGATGAAGTTCACACAGCTCTTTTCCTTCTAAAATGGTGGAGCTCACAAAGCTCCTTTCCTTCCACAATGGTGGAAGCTTTTCCCTTTCCGAAACGGTGGGGCTTCCGCAATGGAGGGATCGTAAGGACATTCGGAAGCCGGAGTGATTTCTCTTCTGCAACGGTGTAGATGGAAGGATCGGAAGCACAAAGGCTTCCGACGGCCGCAATAGTAGAAGCCAAGTGCCTACAGCTTCCGAATTGAAAACCATACGATAGCCGACTGAGGCCGGGTTCATCAAAGTAAAATATCGAAGCCCATTCCTATTTCCCTTCCACAACAGCGGATGAACATATGATCACAACTTCCGATTTGAAGATGGCAATGCGTTCACGTGGGGGGGATTTTCAAAACGGCTGTTGCAGAATCTTGATGCCGTATGATGGTAACATCGATAGGGAGGTGAACAGTCATAGCAGTTGGCAGAAGGAGGTGAACAGTCGCGTTCTTGAGAGTTGGCTCAATTGTAACAGCCAAGATGAGTATTAAAGGTGGAATCCGTTCAGAGGAAAGGGGATTCGGACAGAAGTTTGGGCACAGTTCGTTGGGATCATAGTGCACCATTTTCTCTGTGAGGAGAAGTTTCAGAGAGCATTTTTGCTTTTCCTATTGAAGTTTACTACTCTTAGTTACACTTGGCTTCTTTTGTCTATTGAAGTCTAGTTTTGTAACTTTCAGAGAGGAGGTCTTGAAGACTTTACTGTTAATGTCCAGTTTCTTTGTATTAGTCCAGAGAAGAGGACTTGCAGACTTTTGTCCACTAATCTATTCTGCTACTTCTGAAATTGATTTGCAGAGTCCAGAACCATTTGTACCATTTTGAGAAATTAATTGGATCGGTTCCTATTGGAGAGGGACCCGGAGACGTAGCCCAGTGGAGGGGGTGAACTCCGTTATCAACTCCTATCTGTGACTTTGGTTTCTGTGTTTTTTGCTTGGCATCTGTTTATCAATCTTGTTTTTCATTCCTATTCTGAGCATTTAATTTCTGTTGATGCTGTTCCATTAATTAACCTGTTACACGCATTCTTTTACAACAAACTTTTAAAGCACTAAGTTGGGATCCTATGGATCATATTTGGTATCAGAGCTGGTTGACTATTTGTGCAAGTTTGTGAATGCTTACCAGGTCCAGGTTAAAGGTTGGTGAAGGAGAATTAGTTGAAGTAGATCCTGAGATTGGCTCCAGGAGAACATTCTCAAGAATCATGTCTTCTCCACGAGGGGAAGAAGAAGGACATACCGAACGGGAAAAACCTGTCATTTCTAAAACTGAGTTTCTGGAGGCTTTTATGAGCATGAAAGCCATGATGGAAATTCTACTCAATGAGAGAGTAGAAAGGAAGAAGAAAGAAGAAGGATCTTCATCCATAGATGCAGAAGTGAAGCCTAAAGAAAAGGGTAAATGAGTAGGAGGTGATGGTGATCCTCCTAACACAAATCAGTCTTTTTCTTCTTCTCATACTTCTCATTCAAATAATGCAAGTCCTAATATGCCTTATTTCAAATTGGATGTAAAGTTTGAATTAGCTATTTATAATGGAGATGTAGATGCTGAAAAATTAGACAATTGGATCAAGCAGCTTGAAGTATATTGCAGGGTGCAGGTCATTAATGATGACCCTTCTAGAATTCAGTTGGCCACTTTGAGAATGAGTGGAATGGATCTTACTTGGTGGGAGAGAAAGACTCAGCAAGATCTTCGAAAGAATGGTAAAATTATTTCAGTTTGGAATGAATTCATTGAAATATTGAGGAAGCAATTTTATCCTTTAGGTCACATGCAGCAATTAACCATGAATTGGAAAATGTTTAGACAAGCTAAAGGACAAAGCATTCAAGATTATACTCATGAATTCAGAAAGAGGGCTATTTCATTGAATGTTTCATTAGATACACAGGAAACTCTTCTTAAGTACATTGGTGACATGCATTCTTATTTGAAGCATACTTTGTTAATGTTTAATCCCAGTAATTTGGATGATGTATTTGTTCAAGATACCCATTTAGAAGCTAGGGGTAAGCATGCTAATGATACTTTTGTGAAGAAGTCATTTAAATTTGACAGCAAATCAAAAGGTAAAGATAAGGGGAAAAAGAAGATGGATGCTTTTAAGAAAGAAGGTGAAAATCCTACATGTTCGCACTGTCAGAAGGGACATGATGTCTCTAAGTGTTGGAAACTTCATCCGGAGTTAAGGCCAAAGAAGTACGGGGGAAACAAAGATAAAGGAAAATCCAAAGCTATTGCAGCAGTTATTCAAGACTTGGGATCCGACTCAGGTGATGAAACAAAGGTTACAGCTGTCGGAATCCAAGGTAAGGATAAAAGTATCTCACTTCCCATTGATCCACAATCAAGTTCTAGTGCAAGTACAAGTCTGCCATATGCTTCTAAGAAAAATGATAAAGATAGAAGTGCACTGTTTCATGTTCGTGTCATTGCAAATCACACAAATATTGATACATTGTTTGATAGTGGTTCACAAGTAAATCTGATATCAAAAGAAGTGGTTAAGAAATTGCATTTAGTTACTATGCCTCATGAAAAGCCCTATACTCTAGGTTGGGTTACTAATGATACACGATTGCAAGTTACAAGGAAATGTATATTAAAATTTGCAATTACTGAAAAGTTTAGGGATGAGGTCGAATTGGATGTAGTACCACTTGACATTTGTGGAATTGTACTTGGGAGTCCATATTTGTATGATTGGAAAGCAGTATTTTATAGAGAGCAGAATAAGCATCATCTTTTTAAAGAAGGTATGGAATATATTGTATGAGCACATAAGATGAAAACCAATCTAGCAATAGTCTCTACAGGGCAAATGAAGAGGTTGGTAAATGCTAGTAATAATTTTGTGTTGATTATGGTTAAGATGAAAAATGATGAAGTCTCTAAATCTTTTGAAGAATGTGACCCTAAGCATCAATCTGAACTGATTGACATCATTTCTGAGTATGATGATTTGTTTCAAGATCCGAAGGGGTTACCACCGAAGAGAGGGATTCAGCATGAGATACATTTGTAGCAGGATGTGCCACTCTCAAACATAGCCATTTACCGGATGTTGGTAATGCAGAATGAGGAGATCAAGAAGCAAGTTCAGGAGCTGATTGAGAAGGGGGTCATCCGGTCAAGCACTTCTCCTTGCGGCTCTCCTATAGTCTTGGTTCCAAAGAAGGATGGGTCATGGAGAATGTGTATCGACTACAGGGCCCTTAACAAAATCACCATTAAAAATAGGTATCCTCTTCCCTGCATTGATGATTTGCTTGATCAGTTGAAACATGCAACTTACTTTACAAAATTGGATCTGCGTAGTGGGTATCATCAAATCCGTGTTGCTGAGCATGATGCTTGGAAAACAGCTTTCAAAACAAAACAGGGTTTGTATGAATGGCTTGTAATGACTTTCGGGCTATGTAACGCACCTGCCACTTTCATGCGGGTCATGAATGATGTCTTTCATTCATTCATTGATGATTTTGTAATTGTATATCTAGATGATATCTTGGTGTTTAGAAAAACTTAGTAAGAGAATGTTGTACATGTGAAAAAAATTTTAGATATACTGAGAAAGGAAAAGCTTTATGTAAAAATGTCTAAATGTGAATTTGCTAAAAATTCTTTAGTATATCTAGGCCATATCATTGGTGGAGGCCACCTGCAAGTGGACCCAGCCAAGGCTGCTGTCATTGTAAACTGGCCACAGCCTAACACCGTTACTGAAATCAGAAGTTTTCTGGGTGCGGTTCAGTATTAGAGGAAATTCATTTTTGGGTTTTCTTCCATTGCTGCTCCATTACATGTGTTGACAAGCATTAAACAAATTTTCCAGTGGGGAGGCAAGCATCAGAGAGCCTTTGACACTTTGAAGGAAAGAATTAGCACCGCACCAGTTTTGACATTGCCATATTTACAGTAGCCATTTGAGATAGAAACCGATGCCAGCGGGTTTGCCATGGGAGCAGTTTTGATGCAAGGGAGAAAGCCAATCTGTTACCATTCAGAAACATTCTCTACTGCGGTAAGTAACTATCTGACCTATGACAAAGAATTGTATGCTTTTGTACAGAGTGTAAAGAAGTGGAAACATTATATCATGGGAAAAGAGACAGTCATACATACTGATCATCAGCCACTTCAATATTTACAATCTCAGACTAAAATACAACAGAGTAGGCATTTAAGATGGATGGGGTTCTTACAACAGTTTCATCTGGTAATCAAATAAAAAAAGGGAATTCATAATAAAGTAGCAGACATGTTATTAAGGCCACCGATGAATTCTTTAATCATTCTTCAGAACAGTTCATTAACACATAAAAGTTATATTGAACAGTATACAAAAGATAAAGATTTTAAGAAAGTATATGCATCACTAATACATGGTAAACAAGAACAGAACTACTATGTGCATAATCAGCTCTTGTATCATCTCGGTAAACTCTGTATTCCAAAGAAAGAAAGAGTGCATGTGATCCGAGAGGCATATAGTTCATTGATTGCAGGACATTTTGGTGTAAGAAAAACATTGTCTGTATTGCAGAATCATTGTTATTGGCCTCAAATGCAAGAAACTGTAGATAAATATATAAGGGGTTGTGTTATGTGTGCAACAAGTAAGCCTAGCAATAGGAAATTGGGTTTGTACACTCCTCTTCCAGTTTCTTCTCGTCCTTGGTAAATCATTTCTATGGACTTTGTAGGAGGACTACCTATGTCTAGAAAAGGGCATGATTACCTATATGTTGTTGTGGATAGGTTCAGCAAAATGTGTATCTTAATGCCATGTAACAAGCAGATCACTGCTGAACAAACAACGCTTTTATTCTTTCAAAATGTTTGGGTACATTTTGGGCTTCCCATGTCTATTATATCTGATCGATATTCCCGGTTCTTGGGAAAATTATGGTCAACTTTATGGGAGCTTATGGACACTAAACTGAAGAAAAGTACAGCTTTTCATCCACAGACCGATGGGAAAACAGAGGTAGTGAACAAAACAGTGGTTCAACTGCTCAGAGGATATTGTAGTAAGCATCCTAAAATTTGGGATGAGCAATTTCAGTATATCCAGCATGCTTACAATCATGGAGTTCATTCTTCCACGAAAAAATATCCTTTTGAAACTTGTTTTGGTTATCTGCCAAAAACACCGATGGACTTCTCTTTTGGAAAAGATGCAATGGATGGACATCATGATGCAGAAAAAGCTTTAAAGTTCATTCAGAGAATCCAAGCAGTGCAGCAGGCAGTTCAGGAATAGTTGGAGAAGAGCTTGGTGAAGTACAAGGCCAGGAATGATAAGCATCGAATTGATCATCAGTTTCAGGTTGGTGACCGAGTTTGGTTACATATCACCAAAGAAAGGATGAAAGGTGAAGGTAAAAATCTTAAACCTATTAGGTATGTTCCTTTTGAGATCTTGGAAAATATCGGTACTAATGCTTTTCGCTTGAATTTCCCTCCATACATGCAAATTTATTCAGTTATCAATGTTGAGAATATTAAATTGTATGAGCCTCCTATGATCATGGATGAGGAAATTAACATACAGATTCCTTCAATTGATGATTTGGCACCTGAATATATGAGAGAGCTACAGGATGATGTTATTCTTAACAGAAATGTAAGAACTTCACGAAGGGGGAATGCTGAGTACCTTCGAGTGGGGCTGAAAGGAATGCATCCTAGCAAAGCAAGATGGATGGAGATTGGTAAAGTGAGGGAACTTTACCCTCACTTACTTGCAAAATAATTCAGGGTTTTGGTGGTCCAAAAGATCTCCAATGGGGAGGATTGATCCGGCGGATAATTCCTCTTTAATGATCCAAAATATGGTACATGGTTCAAAGAAGCCATGGGTGGAAAATCGGATGGTGAAAGAAAATACACAGATCAGATGTCGGAAGCTTTTCCCTTCCGCAACGTCAGAGGTCGAAAGCCTTCTGGCGGCTGCAACGGCGAAGGATTCAACACATCGAAAGGTGGAATGCTTCTGGTAGCCACAATGGCGGAGTGATTTTCCTTCCATAGATCGAATATCAGAAGATATTTCCTTCCGCAACATCGAGGATCGGCAGCTTATTTCCTTCCACCACGATGGAGTTCACAAAGCTCTTTTCCTTCCGAAACGACGGAGCTCACAAAGCTCCTTTCCTTCTACAACGGTGGAAGCTTTTCCCTTTCCGAAATGGTGGGGCTTCCGTAATGGCGGGATCATAAGGACGTTCGAAAGCTGGAGTTATTTCTCTTCCGCAACGGCACAGATGGAAGGATCAGAAGCACAAAGGCTTCCAGCGGCCGCAACGGCGGAAGCCAAGTGACTACAGCTTTTGACTTGAAAACCATCTGACAGCCGACTGAGGCCGGGTTCATCAAAGTAAAATATTGGAGCCCATTCCTATTTCCCTTCCGCAATGGCAGATGAACAGATGATCACAACTTCCTATTTGAAGATGGCAATGCGTTCGCGCGGGGGGACTTTTCAAAACGGCTGTTGCAGAATCTTGATGCCGTATGATGGTAACATCGATAGGGAGGTGAACAGTCAGGGAATTTGGCAGAAAGAGGTGAACAGTTGCGTTCTTGAGCATTGGATCAATTGTAATGGCCAAGATGAGTATTAAAGGAGGAATCCATTCAGTGGAAAGGGGATTCGGACAGAAGATTGGGCACAGTTCGTTGGGAGCACAGTGCAGCATTTTCTCTGTGAGGAGAAGTTTCAGAGAGCATTTTTGTTGTTCCTGTTGAAGTCATTAGAGGAAATTTGGGGTCTAAAATGGGCCTTATAAGAAAACATGCCAAAATAAGTTTTTGTGAGTTGGAATTCAAGAACCAATAGAATTTCAATAAAATAAGTCAACCATAATGGTTGAATTGACATATTTGTCATTAAAAAAAACTACTTTTTTGTTCGTATTTTCGACATATCTCATTGTGTTTTTACTCAAATTTCAATCGGGAGAGCTCATTGGATGAAGAATTTTATTCCACATCCAACGAGTACCCATACTGCATACTTTTGATGGACCCCGCTACCCCAAAAACAAGAAATACCTGAAAAAATGTGATGATGACATCATCATCACATTTTTTCAGGTATTTGTTGTTTTTGGGGTAGCGAGGTCTGTCAAAAGTATGCAGTGTGGGTACGTGTTGGATGCGGAATCAAATTCTGCATCCAACAAGCTCTCCTGATCAAAATTTGATTAAAAACACAGGGAGATATGTCGAAAATACGAACACAAAAAGTAGTTTTTTTCTTTCTTCCTCCAAAATTAATCAATATTATTTTATTATTTTACCTATTATTTTATTATTTTAACTATTATTTTATTATTTTCCTTAGGAGGCCCATTTTAGACCCCAAAATTCCTCTAATGTGACTACTCTTAGTTATACTTGGCTTCTTTTGCCTACTGAAGTCCAGTTTTGTAACTTTCAGAGAGAAGGTCTTGAAGACTTTACTGTTAATGTCCAGTTTCTTTGTATTAGACCAGAGAAGAGGACTTGCATACTTTTGTCCACCAATCTATTCTGCTACTGCTGAAATTGATTTGCAGAGTCCAGAACCATTTGTGCCATTTTGAGAAATTAATTGGATTGGTTCCTATTGGAGAGGGACCCGGAGACGTAGCCCAGTGGAGGGGGTGAACTCCGTTATCAACTCCTGTCCGTGACTTTGGTTTCTGTGTTTTCTGCTTGGCATCTGTTTATCAGTCTTTTCTTTCATTCCTATTCTAAGCATTTAATTTCTGTTGATGCTATTCCATTATATAACCTGTTACACACATTCTTTTACAACAAAATTTTAAAGCACTAAGTTGGGATCCTATGGATCACAATCAAGCCAGATGCAAAACCGGTACACCAGAGGCCATATAGGTTGAACCCGCGATATAAGGATTGCATAAAATATAAGATTGATAGGATACTCGACACTAGAATCATTGAACCTGTAGAAGAATCGTAGTGGATAAGCCTGATGGTGGTCCAAGATAAGAAGACTATAGAAATCCACATTTGTGTTGATCTGAGAAAGTTGAATGATGCATGTGTGCACGATCTATTCCTGACCCCTTTCACAGATGAATTCTTGGAAGTTGTAGGTGGCTAGGAGGTATATTCATTGATAAATGGCCTTTTGGGATACCACCAGATCTGAATTATGAAGGAGGATCACCATAAGACCACATTTGTCACTGAGTGGGGTTGTTTCCAATATACCGTCATGCCATTTGGGATGAAGAATGCACCTGTTATATTCACCCGCGTAGTTTTTGCTGTATTTAAAGATTTTATTCAGAAATTCTTGTAGGTATATATGGATGACTGGACTGTCTATGGCCTGGTTAAAGACCATCTAGACAATCTGTGATTGATGCTCGAAGGGTGTAGGCAGCATCAGATTTCATTGAATTCCAAAAAATGTATTTTATGTGCACCCTTTGGAATACTACTTGGGCACATTGTATGTAAAGAAGGTTTGATTGCGTTGATCCTCAGTTTACCATCGCCAATGAATGTAATTATGCTCCGAGCAACACTAGGGCATACATGATACTATCACAAGTTTATCAGAGGATACGCTGTGATTACTGCGCACATGGAAAAGATTCTAAATAAAGACGCTATGTTTGATTGGACACCAGAATGTCAAGGAATCTTTGACACCTTGAAGGCCAAGATGGCCTCTACACCAATACTAGTTTTTCCTGATTGGATAAAAGAATTCCATGTGCATGTTGATGCTTCTTCTACTACGCTAGGGGTTGTTCTTAGGGAGCCAGGTGAAGGCGACTTGGATCATCTAATAGCATATGATAGTATAAAGTTATCATTTGCCGAACAAAATTATACCACAATTGAAAGGGAAGGTCTGGCGATGGTTTATGCTCTGCAAACGTTTAGGCACTATTTGTTGGGTGGACACTTCAAGATGTTCATTGATCATTCTACTTTATAATTCCTAGTCAATAAGTCTATGTTGGGGGGGAGAGTTTGTAGGTGGTTTCTTTTGTTCTAAGAATTTGATTTTGAAATAGTGGGAAAGACAGGACGGTTGAATGCTGGCCTGGATCATTTGTCATGCATTGAAAATGGTGAAGAACCAACCAATATTGACAATGGCTTTCCAGATGTGCAATTGTTCCGAGTTGAAGTTGCAGATGATAACTATGCACCAGTTGTTTAGTTTTTGTCTACTGGTGTCGCCCCAATAGACATGTCGATTATCCAAAAGAAGCAGCTGGTTGTAAAAGCCTCCAATTTTCAACTCATTGTTCGACAGCTACATAAACTTGGACTGGATGAAATATTGCGACGGTGCATTTTACCACATGGGTAGGGTCCCATTCTAGAAGAAGCGCATGCAGGAATCACCGGAGGTCATTGTGGAGGCCACGCTACTGCACGAAAAGTGTTGCATGTTGGGTTATGGTGGCCCACATTGTATAATGATGTCGCAGACTATGCAAGGAGCTGTGATGTTTGCCAATGGGTTGGTAAACCATCGCAGAGGGATGAAATGTCGCTAGTGCTGTAGGTGACTCTGCAACCATTTTATAAATGGGTTGTCAACTTTGTGGGTCCTATTAATGCACCAGGTAAGCATACTGGCACATGCTATATTATTACTATAACTGACTACTTGACTCAGTGGGCGGAAGCTGCACCTATCATTGATTGTACCACTGCAACAACATCTCGGTTTATTTTTGAGAACATTGTGATGCGATTTGGGTGTCCTATAATCCTAATGAGTGACTGGGGAAGTCACTTTGTCAATATGATGGTAAAAGAGCTAAATGAATAGCTTCAAATACAACATAAGAAGAGTACACCCTACCACCTGTAGGAAAATGGTTTTGTTGAGGCCTTCAACAAAATTTTGGAGACAACGCTGACCAAGGTATGTAATGTTATCCATGATGACTAGGACTTAAAAATTCCTGTAGTTCTCTGGGCCTATCGTACTACTTGCAAACGGCTAACATGTTAGACACCATTTAAGTTGGTTTATGGGAAAGAGGAAGTCATGCCTATGGAGTATATCGTTCCCAGCTTGCGCATTGCCGCAGGGATGGGTATGGATGATGCAACGGCATTAGAATAACATGCTGCATAGTTGATTCAGCTTGAAGAATATTGTTTCATCACAAGATTCTACCAATAGGTTGCGAAGGATTGATAGAAGGCATAACATGATCACCATATTAAGCATAAACAGTTTGTGACAGGAGATTTGGTGCTGTTATATGACAGTAAGTTTATCAAGGATCCGGGTAAGTTACAAATGCACTGGTTAGGTCCCTATCTAGTTCATTCCATTACATCTAGTGGTGCAGTTTAGTTACAACAGATAGATGGCGCAATGTTGCTGAAACTCATCAACGAGAGTTGCTTAAATCCCTATATAATGGGGTCGACGATGCGCACCATCTGAGGGTTTAAAAACAAAAACTTGATGAGAAATTTAGTTTAGCAGCGGAAGGTGAGCCTTGCGGAATAGGCTGCGCAAGGTTACAATTGTTAGCGATAGTCAGTTGACCCTTTGTGACAGTTGTCAGGTTGTGGGGTGGTCAAATCAAGCAATACATGCAGGTAGTTAAACGAGTTGGCTGGCGGCACTTGTTGAAGCGACCCGCATTAATGGATGATCTGACCGTTAGAAGCATAAGATTGCAGGTGGATTTGGTGTCATTACTACTCGATTTGGCAATAATGATGAAGTTAGATTCAGTAATGATGGATTTAGAATTGGAAGTGGCTATAAAACACCGCATGGGATGCATCGGATGGCATTGTTCATTTGCAAAAAGCAAAGATAGAAGGTGAATTAAGTGCAAGTATTGAGCAGAGTGTTGAGCAAAGTGTAGTTCGAGATTTTGAGTGTCATTTTAGGATTTGAGGGGTAAGGGATGTTGAGTGGCATTGACGCTATTAAAATTTTGAGTGAATACAAGTCCCCTGTTCGGTCCACGGCTGTGGAAGCATAAGTCATGAGTATGCCAATGGGTTCGTCGTCCATTCCGAAGTGGAAGCGACAGACACAGAGACCCGGTCCTAAACTGCCAGAGAAGTGACAAGCTCAAACAGATGCGAAGGTGCATGGAGAAGGCACTACACAGAATCGGTCATCAAGCTCAAGAGCTGTTGAGTCCGCGAAACCTTGGGCTGTCTTGGTAAATGATATTTTGGGTTACATTGCTCCTAGATGTCAGGACCTAAGCCACGATAGCCATCAAAGAATCAGAAGTACTCACCCAAGTTGCCAATGCTTCCAGAAGGGATGACATGCTCAATCAACATCATCCTTATGTTGATTAGGATCAAGTTTGATGATCACGACCTGCTTTTTCTTAAATATGTCCAAGACGAGCCATATGAATCTGTCCATCTGAGCTTCTTCTTTCTGATGTATGCAGTCTCCAGTTTTGGAGAAGGATTATGTAATGTGGTGTATTTGCACAAGATTAATATATGGTGTGATGTGTATGGCTCAATTATTTTCTATTGTTATAGATCTGTTGTGATGTTGTGGATCTGTTTGTTGAAATGACATGTTATAGATGTGATTCGGCCTCTTCTTGCTATATCAATGTGATCTATTGGTTCTAAGTTGTTATAATTAATTCTTGATGTGATATGATGTTCCTTGAATAATGCTGTGATATTTTGATACTGTATGAGGATCGAATAAGTTATGATCTCCCTCCATCAGATCCCCATAGCCTCCTTCCCCACTGTCAAAAACTCGGTTCTGACATCTCTCCCTTGAACGCCTCGAGTGAGACCTTGTCTACTTTGCAGATGTTGCTGGGCAGGGTAAAACCTATCTGGGCTGGTGCTTAGGGAGATTGCACTGCAGGGCATCGACAGAGTGGGAACCCCTGTCGATAAAGCTTTGTTGGTGGGATTTTCCAACAAGCACATGATCACTTGATCCTTTTGCAGCAACACTTTGATCCTCTGATCCTTCGTAGCAATGACACTTTGCTCCTTTCAGTCCTGTGTAGCAGCACTTTGATCTTCTTGATCCTTTGCAATAGCACTTTGATCGTTTCGATCCTTTGCAACAACACTTCGATCTTGTTGATCCTTTATAGCATCACTTCGATCCTTTCGACCCTTTGCGGAAATAATTCAATCTTCTTGATCCTTTGTAGCCACACTTCGATCTTTTAAATCCTTTGGCACCATGATACCTATAGTACACATGATGTCTTTGCCGTATGATCAATCCCCATCACTTGAATACATAGGTCCAAGGATGATGAAATCCTCCATCAACCTAATCCCCCTTGAGGAGGAGGGTCCATAGTATCAACCAACTGAATCATCTACAACTAAATGTAGATCTCGATCCCACCTAGATGCAGGCCCTATCATCCATAAGGACTCTTTGTAGTGCCTCCTTAGCTTCAAATCTAGGAACACTTTTGAGCGAGTGTTATAATACGACATCTACATATACATGTAGGCATACTTTCCATACAAGATAATTTTCTATAGCTATAGATCTCGACTATCTCTAGGTGTTGGCCCTCATAGTATGAAATCCTCAACCTATTGGAGCTAGGACCACTCCATGCGAGTGTTATACTACGACGTCTGTGAGGACTAATCATAGAGGACCCTTAACACTAAAGCAAGGACCATTCCCAAGAGAGTGTTATTCTATGGACTCTACATATAAATGTAGGTACACTCTCCATACATTAGTAATTTCTACAAGTTAGATCTTGACTGCACCTAAGTGGTGAACCTATCTTCCATGAGGACTCATCGTAGGACATCCTTGACATGGAATCTAGGACCATTCGTAAGAGAATGTTATATTACGGTATCCATAAATGAATGTGGGTAATCTCCATGCAAGAGTAATGTCTGTAGGGACATCCTTAGCCAGTAAGGACCACTCCCATGAACAGAGTGTTATACCTGCAAGACCATCCTCAAGAGAGGATACTATCATCCACAAGTAAATGCTGGACCTTGTCAGCATCTTTAGGTGTACTTGGTCTCTTTCATACTAGATATTCACTATCATCTGTCATCGATGACATTCTTATCATCACTTCACATTTTCTGGGAGGATCCATATCATCAACCTGCTCCACGTTTGTTCGAGGAGGGCTCATATCTTCAACATGTTCTTTGTTTCCGAGGAGAGTGCATATCATCGACTTGTTCCTCCTTTCTGAAGAGGGTTCATATCTTCATCATTCCTTCTTGCAAGGAAATTTTTTAGTCCCATCACTGTTCCTCTTTGTGAGGAAGGTATTTTCGAACTACACTAAGCTTGTCATGGAAATATTCAAACTTTACTCGAGATAGAGGCTTGTTTAGTACATAAAAAACTTGTGCATCGGTACTCACATACTGGAGCTTTATATCTTCCTTTCATACCATATCCCTAATAAAAATGTTAGATTTCTATGTTCTTTGATTTATCATGTGTTGGCCTGGGAAAGGAGCACAAGGAAAAAGTTCACGTGCAAGAAAAAGAAGGTGCATCACGTGCATGACAGAAAGAGAGGAAGGCTATGAAGGAAGTGAAGGACCAACGCAGGAAGAATGGAGAAGCACACGACGAAGGAAAGGCGAGCGCATGGGTGTGAAGGTGATAACTACTGAAAGCTGATAGGTGCATATTGTGGTCGTTTAATGCAGCATAATCCAACGACAACACACGTATGAGGGACTATTTGTAAGTTAGACCGATAGTGCCTTGTGTCAGACCCTGATAGCCTATAACCATTTTTTATGGCTGATAAAGACCTATAACTGTTAATTAGCAGTGTGTAGTCGACCCTGCATGGTATGAAAGAAGTTATAAATAGGGAGAACCCATTCTGTATAGGGGTTGTTGATTAATAATTATTATTTTTGGCTGTTCATTGGCGATCCATAGTGAAGGATGTTGTTTTTCTGTAATTTTGTAGAGATTGGAAGAAGAGAATATTTAGGAAGAGTCTTGTAGTGATAGGAGGTTGTTGAGCCACGGATCTGGTTGTCGTGTCCGTAGACTGCTAGGAGTGGAAGTAGGGTAGAAGAACAAACTAGAGAGCATGAGAACCAGAATTCTAAGTCATAAATACATATCATAAGATCAGTCTACCTCCTGCAGACTGCAAGGTGCTATATCCTTTTCTCATGCCAGATGAAGAGCACCTTGGTGTTTTTTTCCAGATGGGTTTCCACATTATCCCTTGTGTTTGAATGGGTGATTGATGTTGTGAATGTTTATGTGAATGGTTATTATTTGCTTACTATATGATGATGAATTATTGATTAAATGCATGATGTTATATTGTAATCAGTAGATGAATGTTTGAGAAAGCATCATTGAAATATATGCATATATCGACCTGTGCATAATGTATTAAGTCACAACGTAAGTCGCAGACGGTCCATTAGTACGAGTCAACTATGCCACACAAGTTGCACCAGTTCTGAGGTTGAGAATAGGGTTAGGTTGTGTGCGCTGACATATAGTTGTGATTAGTCGTGCAATACTGGCTCCACCATCCAAGCATCATGTTGCCTTCGTTGAGCACCTTGGCTGTGCATTAAGGGACTATAACCCTTCACCAACTATGGAAACATGGTTTCGGCAATTACCCATCGAAGAGATATCTTGGGTGAGACTGTGCTTTCTTTGCGGGTGTTGCCAATGGGACTTGCTTTGTTGGGCCGATATCTCGGGCGTTTGTTGGGTTGACAGGATGCACAGAACCTGGGTCGCACGAGTTAGGAAAAGTGGCCAACAAATGGTTCCATTGTCGGGGCCATTTTGATCAAAATGAGGGAAATGTTGTAGCACCCGACTAAGAGTGAAGTTGAGGATTGGATGGAGTTGAAGATGTTGATATTCACACGGAAGGAAAGTGAGGGTTCATGGTTGACCCCTGAGAACTGGTTGCAGTGATATCTATATTCAGATATCCATGAAATTGTTTTCATCGAGTTCACCATTATAATGCAAGAATGGTTGTCAGAATAAGCAACCCGACAGACTAACTTTGAGAGAAGAGGAGTAGCTAAGTGGACCGACCAGTTAACAGAAGAAGTAGCACAAGCAAGTAACCCTATTTCTAGAGTTGTTGATTTTTGGATTGATAGCATATTAGAAGGATATGTTATTGAGTTCACTTTTGAAGCGATAACCTTGTATAGCGAGGCCAAGAGACAATTGTTTCAAGGACCTAGGGGAAGGAACCTTATGTCTATAAACCTATGGATTAAAATGCTCCTTTATGAAAAGGGTATTTTACAACCTGGAGATTGATTTGCATAGTCCATGAAGGGAATATGATGTGCAAAATTTAGGAGTAATATGGAAAGTAGTAAGAAGAAATGTTCCTAGGAATTTCAGAAGATGAGTTGGATTCTGGATTCTTAAGAAGCAGAAGGAGGGTCTAGTCAGGAAGGAGGAGGAAGGTAGCAGAAGGTGGAGGGATTATATCCTTCCTAAGGAAGGTGAATATGGATTTGAGTAACACCTAGACAAAAGATCTTATGATCAAGAGGAGGAGTATAGTCCAATTTATGAGAGAGTAGAATCGAAAGATTTTGCAAAGACGCTAAGGACAGGATGTGACTACGACATTCCAAAATGATCGACTGAAGTGAGACTCAGAATTTCCTCAATTGAACCTCTTGTGAACACTAGTGGTCCTAGTGTCATGACTAGTGTGCAAGGAATCCCATCAGTGACCCCAATAAATCCAGTAAAGTCAGGGAATCTAATGAACAACCCTAGTTCCACTCTAATGGCAAGGAAATGCATTAGACTACCCACATTCAATGGGAATGGGACAGAGGATCCAAAACAACACTGGTTCCTCTGCGAGGCAGTATGGACGGTCTACCTTGTTAACAATAACGACATCCAAAAAGTGCAAATGATTATAGCTCTGTAGGGCCATGCGTTGGATTGGTCCATGAAGTACTGTGTAGTACCACTGGGGCAGCTACAAAGGACTCTTGAGGAGATTCAACGTGCAATGATCTCAAAATTCATAAAGCCACAATCTGAGTCCCAATGTATAACCGAGATCAAGGAAATTAATTAGGCTCTGACAGAGACAGTATGGGACTTTGATCAATGGTTCAAGACGCTGATGGCCAAAGTAAGCTTCTAGATGTTGGACATGTAGCATAAAGAGTGGTTTATTTTTGTGCTACTACCACACATTAGAGGGCCACTCATGCAACAAAAGATTGTGACGCAGACAGAGGAACTGGAATTGGTGATGAAGCTAGATGATTCACCTATTGGAGAGGGCATTGCAGGAATGATACATATCTAGTCACAATTGGATAATGTGACAATTCAGATCTAGGACATAAAAAGAGGAAAAGAGGTGCAGGAAGAACTCTAGTGTAGGATATTTCGGACCAATGGACATACCAAAGATGACTGTCTGCCTTACATGAACTACATCTCATCCTGTGTGCCAAACCAATTGAGTACCCAATGGCTGCCCTGGTGCAACATCTGCTAGACAAGAGGACACTATGACATAGACTGCATGTTCTTGCAGAAGATGGTATGTACCCCAACTAGTCTATATTGTTAAATTTGTATATCTGTAAGCCATGATGAAAAATATTGTAAGGCCTACCAACTTCTGAGGGAGAAAATGGTAGATGCATATCTAATCAAGACTGAGGAGAAAATAAATATTGAATAGGAATAAGCATAGTTCCAGGATGCACCTCAGTTTCAAGATGCTTCTCAGTTCCAAGATGCACCTCAGTTTCTGGATGGACCTCAGTTTTATGCTACGTAGCAGTTTCATCCTACGCATCAGTTTCAGATGGCACCATAGTTTTAGAATATAGCCTTGTATAACCCATATCAACATAAGTATGCACAACCACAATACCTGTCGCAACCACCTAAACCTTAGTCGAGGGGGGTTGGAAATTACAGGGGCCGAGGAGGAGGATTTGGCCAAGGAAGAGGGCCAGTAGTATGCTACAATTGTGGAGTGCATGGCCAGTATGCTAGAGACTGCCCTAAACCTGCAAATACTTGCTCATAATGCAAACAAGAGCACAATGTGGAGCAATGTTTGCAACTTATTTCTAGATGGCAACCCCAGACGGTTGGAGTAGCTAACGCAGCACTAAATCCTGCACCGAATGCTCCCAACTCGAAGCTAATGCCAACATACATATGATAGTCACAGAACCACTAGAACCAAGTGTAGCTATGATAACAAGGGGAGGTGCTACAATGGGTACAGATCAAGCTAAGAACAACTACAGGTATGGCACATCACACAAAAGAAAGCACCACTGGATGTTCAAAATAAGAAGGGAATATTCATGGATGTGCACCCAAATTTTGTCGAAATAGAGTAGCCATCCACCTTTTGATGCCCTAAAATTCGCAAGAGACAATAGTAAGGGATTCTCCCCAATCAACGTTCCCAACTAGCTCGTTGACTGTTTGGTATAGGGAATCCATCCAGTTTACGGTCCGGCTACCGTAGGTCAAGTACAAAACAAAGGATTCACTGGTTACGACCCGATCCACCGAGTTTTTGTATTTTGACTTAAATTATGAAATGCAAGTGCCTGATTAACATGCAGGGTGATAAGATGCTAGGAGCAGTCACAATGTGATGCACAGGTTCTTAAGACTCACAAGCATCCAAATCACGTACAACAAGAAAATAAACTAATTACCTAAACTATCCCTAGGGAGAAGAATTATCATTAATTGGTGAGTAATACATTTTGTACGTGCATTATGAAGAGTTACAGATAGCTGATACTTCTTTCAAGACACATGAACAATTACAGATATTTAAACAACCAGATAGCCAATTGCTTTATGAACAACCTTTATTACTCACAGTGGAGAGAATCACAAAATATACTGAAAAGCATTCAACAAGAACATAGGTCCAGGAAGTTAAACACTCTCGCAGTTAATGAAACATATTTGAAAATGAAATAGTTACCCTTCAACATTGTTCATTTAATCCCATTGATACATTCCACATTCCGCTTTCTCTAGCAGGCAAAAGTTGCAGTTTCTGATTGTAAAATGAAATAGTTACTCTTACAAGCAAAATGGTTTACAAGTTCTTCCGGGGAAAAAGTCCCTCTCTAAGTTCTACTTTCCAATATTTAAAGTACAACTGCGGACCGCTTGGGCTGCCCCCACAAACGCCTGACCTTTCAGTTTCTCAAACGCTTCATGTTCCTCTATCTTGTCTTTATGTAATCATGAACCACTTCGTAACTGATTAGTTTTTTGGGTCCGTGCCTTTATAGCTCCTGATTTCACTTTTTTACTCCCTTGGTCCTCCTGGCATTCCCTCTGGTTTAAGTTATACTTCTGTCAAATGGTTTGTCTTCCTATGCAACGCGGTAGTTTGAACGATCTCCCAAAACCGCCTGCAATCAATCGACAAGCATCATTCAAAAGCAGCAAATTCTACCAATTGAAACGACTATTCCACAAGGAAATCACCAGGTGCACCATCGTCATTTTTTAAGTACCAACCATACTACCTTATCCTCCTATAGGATTGTGACAACAAAAACCAACGACAGAAATCGAGAAGAAACCAGCATCAGAAGCCGAACAGCTTTCCCGTCCGCAACGGCGGAAAAGTAAAGGCTCCAGGCATGCGACGGGAGGGCGGGAAAATTTTAAAATGGAAGTTGGATGGTTTAGACATCAGAAGTGGAAAGACTTTCCTGGCCGCAATGATGGAAAGGTAAAGACTATGGGTAAGCGACGGTGGGAGGAAACTCAATCGGAGATCGGATGGCTTCATCCTTCGGTAGCTAAAGGACTTTGAGGGCCGCAACAGCGGAAGGGACAAGAGCTAGAGACATCCAAAACGTGGGCGGGAAAAGCTTGATCGGACGTCGAAATACATTACATTGGAATTCCAAAGACTTTCACAGCCACAACGGTGAAAAGGAAAATAAGAAACAACACGCATCGGCAGTCGGAACGATTCGGACTTCGGGTGCTAAACTGCTTTAGGAGCCACAACGACGGAACGGGAAAGGACAAAAGAAACCGATTTATCATAGTGTGACGCCCAATTTAATAGAAAACTTAGGTGTTCAAAATCTTTTAAAATAAAATCAGCAGAGGTTAAAAACCAATTCTACTTCCGAAACCATGGATGTTGGAGTAGGGTCCCACAGCTACAGAAGAAGCTGCTATTTTGACGAATAGACAGTTTTGGTGGAGATATAAGAGGCATAGCCACAGCACTATAGTAGGTTTCTAGCTACAGATCAAAGCCGAAAACCATGACGTAGAAGACAGAGAATTCAAGGAAGATGATGGTACCTGAGCAACCGAGAAGAGAGAGCTCACCCACTGCATTGAAGGCATCGGTGGAAGACAGGAGGGTTCAGCTACCCTCATAAAGGAAAAGGAGAAATGAGGCCGAGGTATTGAATACAAAGGACAGCCAGGGAAGTAGTGCCGGTACCCATGGTCAGCGCTGGGAAGCATGGAAGACTACAGGAAGCTGTGGTGAAGGGAAGCGGTGCATAGTACCCATGGTCAGCACCGGGAAGCATCGAAGACTGCAGAGAGCTGTGGTGTGATGGATAGCGGCTACCTCAAAGTACAGATACACCGACTGTCACTAGTTAAGGTTTGGGTTACTATTGGGACAGGCCCACAGTGTTGTAATGGAGAGACCTTCGGGCCGCCTATAAAAGTATGTAGTTTGTATTGTAAAAGATTGGAATTTTGGGAATTTTAGGCCATCCAGCTAGTTAGGTCATCAGTAGTCTATTAGCTTACTGTTATTTTGTATTGTAACAATCCACAGCGATTGATAGAGAGGGAAGAGTATATTGTAAGAGAGACAGTATAGAGATAGGAAAGAGATCTAAGATAAAAGATATCAAGCTGCATATGAGGTGCAGTAGAACTGTGTTTACCTTCCCCTGAGCTATAATAGAAACACATTTCTGTGGATGTAACTTCCATCCTGAGGTGAACCACGTTAAAATCAAGTGTTATGCGATTGATTCATGTGTTGTTTTTATTTGTTGCATCTGTAAGTTATTATATGAGCCTTGTTTACAGTTGAATGTATGAATGCATCGTTCGACTCACAGTAATATAGAAGGATAACATAAGTTGAAGTATTTGGCATGTTGTATGTGGATTCATTTATGCTTTGCATGAACAGTCACTAGTCGCAGTGTTAAACAGTCTGGTATGTTGAGTCCTGCAAGTCAACACGAACAACACTAAGTGTACTGAGCCACGGGAGTAGGATATCGCAGAGAGGCGATACCGCACCGGCAGAGGAGCTGCGGTGCGCGATACCGTAGGTTAAGGACTTAGCGTTGGGGAGAAAGTTACGTGTCGTCTAGTGCACAGCGATGCGATAAGGATGGGGTCATCGTGAGTCAGTGGAAGTTGTGCGACATGAAAAGGGACCGCGCAACAGGGAAAGAGAGATCTCACGGTCAGAGGAGCTGCGAGACGAGGAGATCGCATGACGCGAGCAGAAGTGTCACGCGACGCGCAGAGAAAGAGGCCTCGCGGCTGGCAGAGCTGCAATTCACAAGTAGGTTGCCACAGAACTTGGTCCACGACACTTGAGTCCTTGGCCAACCCATTAGAATCACTTCAGGTGAGACTTCAGACCACTTCGTGGTCTGTCGCCGAAAGGGCCAGTGAGCTAGGGGTGTTGTTGGTTAAACACAGTAAACCCAGGTCTGCCCATGATAGCCAACAAATGGTTCCATTGCTGGCTTTGAACAAACAGAGCACTGAGGTTCTAGTGGCGCCCTAGTAGAGACGAACTCAACGAGTGGGTTTGGTCTAACCAGAAAGAGTTTGTTGAATGAGAGAACAGGAGTCCTAAGCTGAACACAGAGGCCTGGTTACAAAAACATATCATTACAGACATCCATGTGATATTTTTTGCGACCTTTGGAAATGAGCTTTATGACTGGTTATCAAAGTTAACTGATACAGGCATATTCAAAAAGAAAAGAGACATTGTCTGGACACTGGAGCTGATTCAGACCATGAATAACCTTGATAATCCTATCATGAGGGTAGTATACTTTTATCTTGTGAGTGTGTTAGAAGGATTCGTCACATAGTTTGCATTTGACCAGACGAAAATCTTCAGCGAGGCTAAGCGCTATTTCTTCAAAGGATATCATGGTAAGTACCTAAGATATTTAAACTTGTCCATTAAGATGCTATTACATGAAAAAGGAACAATGGATCTAGTTTCAGATGAATAAGTAGAAATAGTAATGTCACAAGAGTTTGAAAGTGATCTTGATGACATTGGACGAACACGTAGTGGAAAGAAGTATAAAGTAGATTTCAGATCTCCAATATTTGAAGATAGTTCAGATAATACTAGACAGCAGAGTCATAGTACCACAGAAGGAACAGAGGGGGGTATCCCTTACCACCCTTACACCCCACTGAAATAGACCGGAACTCAGAACAATCCCGTAGGAACTCCATCCAGTAGCTCACAAACAGTACCTACCACCACTACGTCACCTCCACCTACACCGACGAGTGGTTGTAACATAGTAAATCAACATCCACCACATAGAAATAGAATGGGGGATGATATGAAGCTACCTATATTTAAGGGAATAGGGGCAGAAGACCCAGAGCAGCATTGGTTTCTATGTGAAGCCATGTGGACCATTAAATCAATCAACGATGATAACCTTAAACTTGTACAGTTGGTCACCACACTAAGAGATCGAGCCTTAACATGGTATATAAAGTATACCACAGTACCTAGGACACTTGTCCAGGTCAAGACCACCATGATTAAAGAGTTTAAGAAACCTAAGTCTGAGTCACAATGTATTACAGAACTCAAAGACATCAAGCAGTTACCTACAGAGTCGGTGTGGGACTTTGATCAGAAATTCAAAGCCCTTATCGACCAAGTCAGTTTTGAGTTCACATCGGAGCAGCATAAGGAATGGTTTATTGCAGCGTTGCTCCCTCACATTAGACTACCGTTAATGCAACAAAAACTCCAGACGCAGAATGACGCGTTGGAGATGGCAATGAAACTAGAGGCTTCACCTCTAGCTGAGAGCAGTATAGGCATGTCAACTTTACAAAACCAGTTGGCTAATCTCACGCTACAGTTGCATGAGCTTAAGAAAGGGAAAGAGGTTGTGCAATACATATGGTGCGTAAAATGTAAAGCACAAGGCCATAGTAAAGACAACTTTCCGGTCTTTGTAGAATATATAGTGACAAAGGCTCCAAACCCCTTACCACAGACCCACGGGCCGTGGTGTGAAATATGCAAAACACGTGGACATCTACCTCACCAGTGCCCTCTACTTCAGAAGTACGTACAGACACCTAAGAACTTATACTGTGTCTTCTGCAAGTCTGTAGGCCATGATGAACATGACTACAGAGCCTATGATCTCATGGTTGGAGCAAACCAAGACTTGTACAGAGTCCAGTCAGAGACACAGGGTCCAGCAGCAGGACCAGAGCATGATCCGGCTTATGGAGGCCGTGGAGGAGGATTCAGAGGACGAGGCCAAGGAGGAGGCTTTGCACGAGGAGAAGGTTTTGGCTGTGGTCATGGACTGGTTACTTGTTACAACTGCGGAGTTGTAGGACACTATGCTAGAGACTGTCAGAGCCCCACTACCACATGAAACTATTGTAAATCTTATGATCATACTATAGAGGAGTGTCCTACCTTGATAGCTAAGATCAGAGAACCTAATCCAATAGCACACCAGAACATCCAGCTTATTGCTGCTAAGTAGGAAGAGCAAAAAACAAGAGTCAATATTGTGACTCGCAGCGGTGTTTCTACCAGTGGGACATCGCAGGAGACCGAAAAGAACACAGGCCAGGAGTGGGTGCGTAGAGCTCTTAATAAAGCAACACCACTCAACCTGCAAAAGAACAAACAGACATTCCAGGAAGCTAAGGCTTTCTTTGATGACCCTACACAATCAGGATCGCAGGTACCGCCGTCTAGGGGCATACCGCAGTAAGCACCTTGTGGCGATAGCCTCGTACAGACATCTCAGGCTACCACATCGGGAAGATGCGATGAGGATGAGATGACAGGAAGTGTACATTCCTTCCTGCGGAGTTGTCTAAAACTTGTAAGAAATGAGCAAGCTATCACAGAACTTCAGCGCATTATAGATCAGTCTCAGCCATCCTCTTCCATGAGAAGTACACAGCGTGCTATTCATAATATTACAGGACATACAAGAATGGGAAGAGAGATGTGACTCACAGCGCAGGTTGGAGAATTTGAAATGGATGAGGTGATCCTAGATCTAGGATCGGATGTAAATGTTATGACTAAGCAGACATGGGAACAAATGGGTAGCCCTAAGTTAATCAAATCGCCTATCCATCTGAGATTAGCTAATCAGCAGCGTGTGTCATCCCTGGGTCGGTTACCGCAGGTGCCAGTTGACATCAACGGAGTTCACAGGTTTGCGGACTTTGAAGTTATAAAAATCATTGGCGATAGTAGACCATATCCAGCACTATTAGGCATTGATTGGGTGATCGGTAACATGGTCATTATCGACCTAAAGAGAAGACAAATGACCTTTGAGGATGCACAGATCCGGGTCATCGCGCCGTTGGATCCTTTTCAGGGTCCTAGATATATTGAACCTATCTGAGCAGAGGAGGAGGCACGTAACATGGAAAGCCTCTATCAGATGACCAAAAACCATAGTGACTACATCAATCCAACCGCAGAAGGTAATATTAGTTGGCAATGCGACAGCTCATGCGCATCAGATTTAGATGTTGGTCTAGAGAACTGGCAGAACAGACTTCATGAAGTCTCAGCGTGCAGATGCGCGTACTTGACTAAGCCACTGCGATGGATTGGCGCAGAGATCAATGAGATTTTATCGTTTCATGGTCTAACAGATATCCAGGACTTTCTTGAGCAGTTTCAACAACAAATTCCTCATGAGCAGAGGATCACAGCTATGGACCTTGCAGTACAAGCCACAACTGGAAGATGGTGGTATGCAAATAAAGAGAACATCGCATCATGGGATGATATTAAGAGATTCATGGCAATCAGATTTTCTGATGACAGAGAGTATGTCCAGCAGAAATACACAGGAGAGAGTGACCCCAGATCACACATTCAGACATGTGAACAGAATTGGTCGGACATTCCCAAGGATGAATGGGTTCACCGATTCATTCATACTTTGAATACAGTTCCAAGGAATTGGTATACAGAGACCGAATTGCGCAAGGGAACAACTACATGGCCACTTATGATAGACAACTTCCTACTCGCCTTTGCTTTTGAATCTGAGTATCCAAGTGTTGATCAGGCCCTACAAGTAATAAAGAGTAAGATATTTGAGGATTGTACCATATCAGTGTCAGCTCAACCTGAGTGGGCTATCCAGCTGAAAGAGGCGTTAGAGTGTTAAAATTTTGCAGCGGAACCAGAGGAAGAAGATGAGGATCCTCGCAACACCAACATTCCTGAGTCAGAAGGCACTCATGATGTTGAGGGACCACAGTTAGAAATTTCAGCAATCATAGAGCCCATCAAGATAAAAAAATCAATATTGGCATAGACACAGAACCTAAGTTTGCCTCTATTGGAGACTATTGGAAGGATGAAACAGTCGGACAAATTGCAGACTTGTTACATGACTATCAGGACCTATTTCCCACCAAGTTCACAGAGATGAAGGGAATAGTCAGAGACCTGGGAGTCATGAGGATACCATTGAAGGAGGATGCTAGACTAGTGAAACAACATCCATATAGATTAAATCTGTGATACAAAGAAAAATTAAAGGATGAGATCGATAAGATGCTAATAGCAGGAATCATTGAGCTTGTAGAAGAAAGCGAATGGGTTAGCCCCATGGTTGTACAAGAGAAGAAAACCAAAGGAGACATCAGGATCTGTGTCAATCTGCGCAAGCTCAACGATGCATCGCTTCAAAATCCATTTTTGACACCGTTCACTGATGAGGTATTAGACAACGTGGGAGGACATGAGGTCTACTCCTTCACTGATGGCTTTTCAGGCTATCATCAGATCATAATCCATCTAGAAGATCGATCCAAGACCACCTTTACAACAAAATGGGGCTCGTTCCAGTATACGCACATAGGAGAAGCTACAGCAGGAGAAGCTCACTGGTAGTGGCTCGGGGACGAGCCACAAGTAAGTGTTAGGGGACTGTTGGAGTAGGGTCCTACAGCTACAAAAGAAGCTGCTATTTTGATGAATAGACAGTTTTGGCGGAGATATAAGAGGCAGAGCCACGACACTATAGTAGGTTTCTAGCTACAGATAAGAGCTAGAAACCATGACGTAGAAGACAGATAAGTCAAGGAAGACGACGGTACCTGAGCGGCCGAGAAGAGAGAGCTCACCCACTGCATTGAAGGAAGCAGTGGAAGACAGGAGGGTTCAGCTACCCTCATAAAGGAAAAGGAGCAATGAGGCCGAGGTATTGAAGACAAAGGACAGCCAGGGAAGCAGCGCCAGTACCCATGGTCAGCGCTGGGAAGCATGGAAGACTACAGGAAGCTGTGGTGACGGGAAGCGGTGCATAGTACCCATGGTTAGCGTCGGGAAGCATGGAAGACTACAGAGAGCTGTGGTGTGATGGATAGCGGCTACCTCAAAGTACAGATACACCAACTGTCACTAGTTAGGGTTTGGGTTACTGTTGGGACAGGCCCACATTGTTGTAATGGAAAGACCTTCGGGCCGCCTATAAAAGGATGTAGTTTGTATTGTAAAAGGTTGGAATTTTGGGCATTTTAGGCCTTCCAGCTAGTCAGGTCATCAGGAGTCTGTTAGCTTACTGTTATTTTTTATTGTAACAATCCACAGGGATTGACAGAGAGGGAAGAGTATATTGTAAGAGAGACAGTATAGAGATAGGAAAGAGATATAAGATAGAAGATCTCAAGCTGCATATGGGGTGCAGCAGAACTGTGTTTACCTTCCCCTGAGCTATAATAGAATCACAGTTCTGTGGATGTAACTTCCATCCTGGAGGTGAACCACGTTAAAATCAAGTGTTATGTGATTGATTCATGTGTTGTGTTTATTTGTTGCATCTGTAAGTTATTATATGAGCCTTGTTTACAGTTGAATGTATGAATGCATCGTTCGACTCACAGTAATATAGAAGGATAACATAAGTTGAAGTATTTGGCATGTTGTATGCAGATTCATTTATGCTTTGCTTGAACAGTCACTAGTCGCAGTGTTAAATAGTCTGGTATTTTGAGTCCTGCAAGTCGACACGAACAACGCTAAGTGCGCTGAGACACAGGAGTAGGATATCGCAGAGAGGCGATACCGCACCGGCAGAGGAGCTGCGGTGTGTGATACCGTAGGTTAAGGACTTAGCGTTGGGGATAAATTTACGTGTCACTTGGTGTGCAACGATGCGATAAGGTTGGGGTCATCGCGAGTCAGTGGAAGTTGTGCGACGCGGAAAGGGACCGCGCAACAGGGAGAGAGAGATATTGCGGTCAGAGGAGCTGCGAGAAGAGGAGATCACGCGACGTGAGCAGAAGGGTCACGCGACGTGTAGAGAAAGAGGCCTTGCGGATGGCAGAGCTGTGAGTCGTAAGTAGGTTGCCACAGAACCTGGTATTAGACACTTGAGTCCTTGGGCCAACCCATTAGAATCACTTCGGGTGAGACTTCAGGCCGCTTCGCGGTCTGTCACCGAAAGGGCCAGTGAGCTAGGGGTGTTGTTGGTTAAACACAATAAACCCGAGTCTTCCCATGATAGCCAACAGTGGACTCAAATAATACGACATCATCAGTTAGTGAACCAAACACCCATCTGTGATCAATCACAAAATCCAAATACATGCAATCCTTGAAAACAACTGAAAATCAGTCTTCAAAATCATTCAAAATTAAAACCGGCCAAAACTTCAAAGGATCCAACGATTAAACAATGCAAAATCATGAGGAGGGGCCCGAAATTTAAGAAATTTGGGGAAAAATAGTTGCAGCTGCAACAATTGGTGATTACCTGGTGAACCTAGATCTATGGGTGATTAATCTTTGAGTAACAGACTATTTAACAATACGTGCATCTCATTGAATTCTTCTAGCTACCTGGATTTCTTGAATGCCAGAAGTGTGTACCTTCAACCATTGATAATATTCCAATAAGGGGGAGTGGAAACCAAGATTTTCAAGTCCAGATAAGTCTGTTGAGGCCAAAAGATGAGTTTCATTATTATTCTTGTCTTCAGGTAACTGACAACTTGGACACCACAAGATTGCAGCGGATGGTAAATAGAGATATTCATCTGTTCCGCAATCCCATGCCATTTTAGCACTTTTTTGCTTTTGGGACCTTTGTCCTTTTTCATATGAGTCCTCCTATATGCCTTTCTTACTGAATTTTAATTCAGGATCCTCTATCCCATAGTTTCCTTTTGTGTGAGTGGTGTACTTCATGTTCAGCACACGGACGGAGGGGATCTGTCGGCCATTTAGTACTTATGATTTAGCATTTTCTTTGATGTATGATGCTTTCATAGGAGTTTTCTTTTGACCCTTATTTTCCTTTTGGCATTCATTTATTGGCATGGGATCATTTATATTTAATATACTGTTCACCTTGCTCCTTTCCATGGGTCCTCTGTCGTCGCTCCTTTGAACATTTTAAGTGTGACATGGATGGAGCCCCAACATAGTATTCCAGACTCTTTGAATCTGGCTTATTTCACAGGGGTTAAGCAAGACTTCAATGCACACAGAATTATTCAAGAAAATAGCTAAACTGGAAGAAATTCTTTTATACGAACACACAGTTTGAGACCCAAAAATGTTTATCATTCCCAAACATTTTAATGTTCTCCATGCAACCGCGGGTTCATTCCCTTTATTAGAATGAGGAAAACAAACTAAAACAAACCGTAAATCATGACTCAAAAGACATCCAAACAGATTATTTATAGACAAGACAGAAGAACTCAAAGAAAATCAGGAAAAATAAGGCTTGAGAACCAAACCATTTACTGGTGAGTTCTCTTCCCACCCCTGAAGATCATGCAACTTGTAAGTAGAAGGACCAAGCTTTGCTGCAATTTGAAAAGGGCCTACCCACAATTGCTGGAATTTAGCGTGCTTTCCTTTCTCATCGTGGGGGTGATCCCATTTGAGGACTAAGTCTCCTACCTCAAAGTCTTTTGTTCCAGCTTTATGTTTGTCGAACCATCTCTTCACTAGCTCTTGCTATTGCTTAAAGCATTCTCAGGATTTAGATCTAGCCTCTTCTGCTTTTGGCAGATTATATATTCTTATTTGCAAAACTTCATCCTCCAACCCACTAGACTCTTGGGCTAAAATAGAAGACGACAACATGATGTTGGGTGGGAGAATGGCTTCTTTACCATACACCAAGGTATAAGGTGACACTCCTATCACAGACTTAGGGGTGACTCTATCAGCCCGTAGGGCGTTTGGTAGCGCAGAGTGCCAGCTCCTCTGGTTTTCTATCACAGTCTTCTTTAGGATTCTAATCAGATTTTTATTAGAGGATTCAGCCAGGCCATTTCCTTGTGGATAGTAGTTAGTAGAATAATGCAATTTTATCCCTTTATCATGAGCAAATGCAGTCAATTTAATTGATGAAAAGTACTTAGCATTATCAAAAAATAATGAAACTGGAACTCCAAACCTGGTTAGGATGTGGTCTTATAGGAATCTAATGACTTCGTCTTCATTTATATTGCGCAGCGGGATAGCTTCGACCCAGTGGATAAAATAATCAGTGGCGGTCAGAATGTACTTGTGCTGTAGAGAGGAATTCGGCTTTATTTCTCCAATTATATTCAGCCCCCATTGCTCGAATGGTTCCGTGATCATCACAGGCTTTAGGGGTGCTGCTGCTTTAGGTTGTCTCCCACCACACCTTTGGCAATTATCACATTTCCTGACATGTGCGTGTGCGTCTTTGAAAAGCGTAGGCCAATAGTAACCAGCCCTTAGGATCTTGTGGGTTGTAGTGTCTCCTGAATAATGTCCCCCAGCAGGACCATCATGCAACTCTGTCATTACTTTCTTCGCATCTTCCTTTTCTAGGCATCTGAGAAGAACCCCGTCATAATTTTTTCTAAATAATATTCCTTCCACAATTTGATAAGATGCTGATTTAAGATGTAGCGCTCTTCTTTGCTTGGAATTCCAATGTTCAGGTAACAGCGCTGCCTGCAGGTAATGTACAAGGTCTCTATACCAAGACTCGGGAGCTGTAAACAAAGGACCTACATCCATTACATGTAATTCGGCATCATCCTCCCAGGCTTGTTCTTCATTGTTCCCACTTTTAGTCATCAATTTGCACAACCCTTGACCTTTGACTATAGAATCTGGCTTCAATTCAATGTTGTACTCTTGAAGAGCTATTAGCCAATTTCCCCTTCTTTCTCCTAACTCTTTCTGTATGAGAAGGGATCTTATAGCTAGGTAGGGGACTATTACCTTGGTTCAATTCTTTAATATATAAAGACTGAATTTCTTTACTTCCTTAAACACTGCATAAGCTTTCTTATCAATGGCTGGGTAGTTCAATTCAGGCCCTTGTAGACCAGTACTCATAAAGGATATTGGGAATTCATCCCCCCCTTCTTCCTTTTGGGTGAGCACGGCTGCTAGTGAGTCATCGGATGCAAATGTATACAGAATAAAGTCTTTATCAAAATCCGGGCTCTTCAGGGAAGGTGCATGTGTGACAGCATTCTTGATTTTTCTGAAAGCATTCTTTTCAATCTTGGTCCATTTGAATTGTGCGTTTTGCTTCACCATCTGCTGCAGCGGTTTGACGGTCTGGGTGAAATCAGGCACAAATCTTCGTACGAAATTTATGGTTCCCATGAATGATTGCATCCCTTTTTTATTGTGTGGCAAGGGGATTTGTTCAATAGCCTTAATTCTTTCTGGATCAATGGAGATCCCTTGCTTTGACACTATGTGACCTAGTAACTTTCATTCTGTGACAGCGAACACACATTTCTTAGGATTGAGTGAGATACTGTACTTCTGACAGCGTTCAAAAATCTGCCTTAAGTAAAATGCGTGCTCTCCTCTTTTTTTTGAGAATATCGTAATATAATCAAGGTAGACTACAACGCTATGGCCGATCAATCCACGGAAAGCTATGTCCATAGCTCTCTGAAATGTTGCTCCTGCATTTATAAGCCCAAAAGGAATCCTTCTCTAGGTAAAGGTTCCCCATTTGGTCCTGAACTTTGTTTTCAACCTATCCCCCTCGGCTACTAATACTTGATTGTAGCCATAGAAACCGTCCAATAATGAAAACAGTTCAAAACCTGAGACCATTTGGAGCAATTGCTCCATGGGTGGCACCGGATAATTATCTTTATCAGAAGCTCGGTTCAGATTTCTGAAATCAACGCATAATCTGATCTCTCCAGATTTTTTTCTAACTGGTACTAGATTTGATACCCACTCAGAGTGTTTGACTTTAAAAATGATTCTAGCATCCAATAATTTCTTCACTTCACTCTGAATCAGTGGTTCCAGCTTCGGATGCATTTTTCTCAAAGGCTGCTGATACGGCTTGACCCCGGCTTTGATGGGAACGATGTGCTTGATGATGCTGGTGTCGTATGTTTTCAAATCTTCGTACGTCCATGCAAAAACATCTTTGTATTGTTTAAATAGAATGACTAATTTGTCTCTTTTTGCTGGTGAACAACACTTGCCGAGATTCACAAATTTGGGATTCATATCAGTCCCTAAATTTATCAGCTCGAACTATAGAGATGAGCTGTGGGTCTTCACGTTGGCTGGTCTTCTGAACTTTTCATTTAAATCAAACATTTTTTCTAACATTCTGACACCTTTAGGAATGAAATTGTCATATTTCATCTCGACTTGATGCTCTTCATCGTCTATGATCGCTCCTTTAAACACCTCGTCATTTGTCAAACATTCTATGATTTGTTGATCATCGTCAAACACCCGCAAGTTGGTGATCATATCCGGTACTGAGGGCCTGAAAAGCAGTTCGACAAAACATTGATTATTAGTGGGTACAAGTCTAGCGGCGGATGTGGCCAACAGATCAGCAGCTGTGTTTTTAATTCTTGGAATTGAACTAATGTTGACTGCATTAAAATATTTAAGTAAATCCCATACCTCATTCTAGTAAGCCTTTAAGTGAGGAGAAACACAATGTATCTGATTCCGGATTTGTTTCACAATAATTTTAGAATCTCCAAAAACTTTTAAATTACTTACCTTTAATTCAATTGCCTTCTTTAGTCCCTGCACCAGTGCTTCGTACTCAGCTGTATTATTAGTACACTCAAACTCTAATCTACATGAAAGGAAATGTTTATTCTTCTGTGGGTCGATCAGGACACAGCCAACCCCTGACCCTTCTAATGTCTTAGAGCCATCAAAAAACAAAATCCAAAAATCACTCACTACTAAAGGTGAATCTAATCCTACTGCTAAGCTTACTATATTACAGTCAATTTCATCAGCCTGTGAGAATCGAAGGAGATCAGACTGAGTTTCTGAGGTGTTGCTGGCTTCTTCCGCTTGATAATTCCCTGGTTCCAACTCGATAAAATAGTTTCCCAGTATAGAATCCACTGGTACATTCTTCTCCTCTAGCTGAGTAACATTGTACTTCATGTGAGTCTCTCTTAGAATCTTAATTTTATTTGGACTCCCTTTGTATGGTAACCAAAGATGGGACCAATCTGAGGTGAAATATCCATTTAATTTGGCCGACCAATCTCTGCTCAGGACAAGACCATAAGCGTTTGGTATATCAGCCACCACGATGTTAATAACTTGGAAAACTTTGTCATTGGATGCCAGCCAGACTAGGACATCTTCCAGTTTACCAATCACCTTTACATCCATTCTATCCAATTGAACCACCCTCCACGTGGATGGCTTAGGCTGCCCATTGATATTTTTACAGACTGATATGGGCATAACATTTACTGACGCCCCTGAGTCTACCAAGCAATTATGTACATTATAATTGAAAATTTCAAACGTGAGGAGGAAAGGTGGATGTTTGCTTTTAGACTTACCTCCAACGCTGGTTTCTCCAATTTCTTCTTCTTCCTGAGGTTGATTGTTGGCGGGCAGCTTCTCATCCGACGCTTCAAGTACTTTCAACAGCCTCTCTTTTTGCTGCGGCACTTTACACATTTTGAATAGTGGCACATTTGCTTTCACCTTTTTTAAATCCTCCACTATGTCATAATCCATCGGCTGCTCAATGGGATGGGGTTTATCAGCATTTTATTCACTTGGATGGGCCCGTGCTTCATCTTGCCTAGGATTCTGGCTGGTAATAGTGAACTCTGGAATCTTATCAGCCAAGGATTTATTTTGAAATTTCTTCTTAACATTCCTCTGCAGCCTCTTAATCTTTGGGAGTATAAGACTGTCTTCCTTAACCGTCCCTTGGCTCCTTGTGGCTACGTTGGTTTCCATAACTTCCTTGTACCCTTGAGTCTTTTCCTCTTCAGCATCAAATAATGAGACAGAATTCCATAAAGCCATGTTTTCTTCTTCCTGTTCTTTCACAGAAGTAGAAGCATAATTCTCTTTTTTTTCTTCATCTCCTTCTTCTGTTAATCTAGAATCCAACATCTGATTCATGACCAACGTCATTGAATTTATCCATTGTGGAGAATTCTTTTCAGAGTGGGGTTGTTGGTGGAAAGTGCAAAAGTTCTCCATCCCTATCTCTATTAAATTCATGGATTCTGTATTGTGCGGAGGAGGTTGAGACTGATTTTTGTCCTCTCTTTTCTTATAATATGGCTTATAAAACTTTGGTGCTTCCTTCTCTTTCTCCAAATCTATGATTTTGTTGGACAACTTTTGCATCATTTTGGCCATATTTTCCAAATCTGGCGATTTTTCTTCCTTAGGTTTAGTAAACAATAAGGCTTTCCTACCTGCACCTTTTTCTCCTGGATAGTCTTCAATACTCTCTCTTTCAGCTTCCACTACTTCAGCCTCTTCATAGGTTTCCGTCAAAGTAGGCTTGGCCCTGCCTTTGGCAAACATGGCCAGATCAGGGCCTAAAGCTGAAGTATAATATTCAATCAGGACTTTGTCTGAAGGTCTATCTATTTCAGAGAAATTCTTGAGATAGGATGCAAACCTTTCTGTGAAGCTGTGCACCTTTTCCTTTCTTTCTTTCTTTAACGCGCACAGCCCTTTCATGAGAGCCGCATGAGTTTTCTGAGTTGCATACTTACTTCTAAAAATTCTTTCGAAGGTATCCCAATCGGGGATAGAGTTAGCAGGAAACCCAAAGTACCATGATGCTACAACTCCTTTAAGGGTATGTGGGAATAGTCTGCAGACTACATCTTCATGCTCCCCAGCCCTCAACCCTTCTATCGCCAAGTAAAAACTCTGCAGATGATCATCTACTAGTATCTTCTCATTGGGGTCGAATTTAGGCAGCAAATTTTCAAAGGATTGAGGAAAATCATGTAATGGAGGGGTAAGGTTTAATGGTGATCTGGCTCTCCATGTGGGTGGTGGATTTGGCGGGTTAGGTGGTTGGTTTGCGTTTATGCTAGCCATGAGTCTGGGTGGAGAATGGGGAGGTGAACCAACTGGAGTATGAGTAGGGGAATTGTCAGGGGTTTCTGGGCCTTCTTGATTCAAAGGTAGCACAAATTCCTATAAGGCTGTCTCTACAAGTTCTTCCCAGTCTCCAACCAACACTGAGCCTTCTGCTTCAGGACGATCTTTCTTTTTATACTCTCTTCTGGGAAATTCAGGGATGATTGGAAATCCTCCAATCTTCTTTACATATGCCCTGGTGTGTCTTCTTAGGTCATTAACAATTTCATTGCCAACCGAATATAGATGTTCTCTTTCTTCCAGAATTGGATTATGAAACCCACTGCTTTTAGAACTGTAACCGGTGGAATATTCTCGGGAAAACAGGTTTCCTCGTCCATCCATACATTGGCGGTCCTCCTTCTAGCGCCAAGAAACTGTTGATGCCCTGAAATTCGTAGGCGACAACAGTAAGGGATTCTTCCCAATCAATGTTCCCAACTAGCAAGTTGACTATTTGGTATAGGGAATCCATTCGGTTTACAGTCCGGCTACAGTAGGTNTTCGTAGGTGACAACAGTAAGGGATTCTTCCCAATCAATGTTCCCAACTAGCAAGTTGACTATTTGGTATAGGGAATCCATTCGGTTTACAGTCCGGCTACAGTAGGTCAAGTACAAAACAAAGGCTTCACCGGTTATAGCCCAGTCCACTGAGTTTTTGTATTTTGACTTAAATTATGAAATGCAAGTGCCTGATTAACATGCAGGGTGATAAGATGCTAGGAGCAGTCACAATGTGATGCGCAGGTTCTTACCTCTCGTCTTAAGACTCACAAGCATCCAAATCACGTACAACAAGAAAATAAACTTATTACCTAAACTATCCCTAGGGAGCAGAATTATCATTAGTTGGTGAGTAATACATTTTGTACGTGCATTATGAAGAGTTACAGATAGTTGATACTTCTTTCAAGACACATGAACAATTATAGATATTTAAACAACCAGATAGCTAATTTCTTTATGAACAACCTTTATTACTCACAGTGGAGAGAATCACAAAATATACTGAAAAGCATTCAACAAGAACATAGGTCCAGGAAGTTAAACACTCTCACAGTTAATGAAACACAGCTAAAAATGAAATGGTTCCCCTTCAACATTGTTCATTTAATCCCATTGATACATTCCACATTCCGCTTTCTCCAGCAGGAAAAAGTTGCAGTTTCTGATTGCAAAATGAAATAGTTCCTCTTACAAGCAAAATGGTTTACAAGTTCTTCTGGGGAAAAATTCCCTCTCTAAGTTCTACTTTCCAATATTTAAACTACAACTACTNTGAAATAGTTCCCCTTCAACATTGTTCATTTAATCCCATTGATACATTCCACATTCCGCTTTCTCCAGCAGGAAAAAGTTGCAGTTTCTGATTGTAAAATGAAATAGTTCCTCTTACAAGCAAAATGGTTTACAAGTTCTTCTGGGGAAAAATTCCCTCTCTAAGTTCTACTTTCCAATATTTAAACTACAACTACTGACCGCTTGGGCTTCCCCCACAAACGCTTGACCTTTCAGTTTCTCAAACGCTTCACGTTCCTCTATCTTGTCTGTATGCAATCATGAACCACTTGGTAACTGATCAGTTTTTTGGGTCCGTGCCTTTATAGCTCCTAATTTCACTTTATTACTCCCTTGGTCCTCCTGGCATTCCCTCTGGTTTTAGTTATACTTCTGTCAAATGGTCTATCTTCCTATGCACCATGGTAGTTTGACCGATCTCCCAAAACCGCCTGCAATCAATCGACAAGCATCATTCAAAAGAAGCAAATTCGACCAATTGAAACGACTATTCCACAAGGAAATCACCAGGTGCACCATCGTCATTTTTTAAGTACCGACCATACTACCTTATCCTCCTATAGGATTGTGACAACAAAAACCAACGATGGAAATTGGGAAGAAACCAGCATCGGAAGTCGAACAGCTTTCCCGGCCGCAACGGCGGAAAAGTAAAGGCTCCAAGCATTCGACGGGAGGGCAGGAAAATTTAAAAATGGAAGTCGTATGGTTTAGACATCGGAAGCGGAAAGACTTTCCCAGCCGCAACGGCAGAAAGGTGAAGACTGCAGGTAAGCGACGGTGGGAGGAAACTCAATCGGAGATCGGATGGCTTCATCCTTCGGTAGCTAAAGGACTTTGAGGGCCGCAATGGCGGAAGGGACAAGAGCTAGAGACATCTGAAACGTCGGCGGGAAAATCTTGATCGGACGTCGAAAGATATTACATCGGAAGTCCAAAGACTTTCCCAGCCGCAATGGCGGAAAGGAAAACAAGAAACAACACGCATCGGCAGTTGGAACGATTCGGACTTTTGGTGCTAAACTGCTTCAGGATACGCAACGATGGAATGGAAAAGGACAAAAGCAGCCGATTTATCATAGTGTGATGCCCAATTTAACAGAAAACTTAGGTGTTCGAAAGATTTTAAAATAAAATCAGCAGAGGTTAAAAACCAATTCTACTTTCGAAACCGTGGACTCGAAGAATACGACATCATCAGTTAGTGAACCAAACACCCATCTGCAATCAATCACAAAATCCAAATACATGCAATCCTTGAAAACAGCTGAAAATCAGTCTTCAAAATCATTCAAAATTAAAACCGGCCAAAACTTCAAAGGATCCAATGATTAAACAATGCAAAATCATGAGGAGGGGCTCGAAATTTAAGAAATTTGGGGAAAAACAGTTGCAGCTGCAACACCACCTCAAGCCAAGTGAATGATATGCCTGAGAAATTCCAGAAGATATTTGAGCAACAGACTGCAGGAAAGATCGTAGATAAGGTTAGTAAACTCAAACCATTCCTCTCAAGTTGTTTGGTGCTAATCCAGGAAAAGGATGCACTTACAAAGTTGGAAGCGCTTATAGAAATGCTTTCAGAGGAAAACTCGCCAGCAAAGAAGGTTAACAGTGTTAAGACCAAGTTCAAAATGGGACGCAAACTCAGGATGTCTACGCAAATTGGTGATTATGACATGGATTATATCATCCTCGACCTGGGATCCTATGTTAACATCTTAACGTGCCAGACATGGGAAATAATGGGCAAGGCACCCTTAGAATGGTCCCCAATTCAATTAAGGCTTTCCAATTAGGCAAAGGTCTTGCCCATTGGTAGATTGAGTCAGGTCCAAGTGGATATTGAAGGATTGCGCACTTTTGTGGACTTCGAGGTCATCAATATAGTAGATGATACTAACCCATATCACACACTGCTGGGGATCAATTGGGAAATGAGATACCAAACCATTATAAACTTCAAAATAATGATCGTATCATTTGAAGATGATGAGAATTAGGGTAGTTGTGCCCCTCGACACACTGGAAGGACAAAGATATATTGAACTGGTGTTCAATGAAGTGTAAGGTGATCACCTTAATAACATCTATAATGTCACTTCGCTTAAGGAGGATTACATTAATCCTACTCTGGATGGTAACCTGAGTTGGAGATGTGCGAGTTCATGTACATCAGACTTAGGAGAGGCACTTGAGAACTGGTAGAACAGATTACATGAAGTCTCTATGGGGAGATGTGCTAGGATAACTAAGTATGTCTGATGAGTAGGAACTCAATCGCAGTCACTGCCTACATACGAAGGACTGCCTAACTTGGTAATGTTGTTGACTAAGTTTGAATAATTAGTAACAAAGCCGCAATGACTAGCTGCACTGGAATTTGCGCTGAAATATACACCCACGAGATGGTGGGGTATGCACAAAAGCTCGATAACTAAATGGCCGCAGTGCAGACAGCTACTGGAAGTAAAATTCAGAGATGAGGTCACAATGGTGACATCAAGGTATATAGGGTTATTAGACCCTGTTGAACACTTGGAGCTATGTTCTGTAGCATTCTCGATCTACCCGCACCAAGAGTGGTTTCACCAGTTCATCCATACTCTCGAAACAAAACCTAGAGGCTGGTACGTGTCTATGGAGCTATGCCAAGAAACAAGGGAATGGGAAAAGGTTCTGTAGAATTTTACATACACATTCCATTTCGCAGACGAGAAAACAAAAATTGATATTGCACTGAAGACTATTAAGGAGAATATATTCGCTAAAATCCCACTAGAGGTTGTGTATTCTCAACCCTGCATTGCGCATTCCCACCCGTGCTGTGAGACAGTTCAGCACTGGATGACATTCTATAACCTCTCTTGAGATCCATAGGATGACCCGACTAAAATCAATATTCCAGGGTCGAAAGGATCGCACGCATTAGAAGGAAGCAGCATTTCCAGTGAGTAATTCATTAAGCCACTAAAAGTCAAGAAAGTTAACAAACTGTGATGACTGCGGAGGTGCACAACAACAAAAAAACATCTAAAGGGAGGAAAGCAATGAAAGAGGCATCTCTAGTGCAACCTGGTGTAGAAAGAGAAAGTTGCACTGTAAACCCGCCTACAAACCAGCTAAGAGACAAATGGCAAGAAGTGGTAGACACTTGGCAGACACCGACGGATCGTTAAATGCACGAGGATTCCAAAAAGATTTGGCACTAACTACAGCTTAGTAGCATTAATTTGGAAAGTATGAGGAGAATGGTGGCGTGCGTTTTGGTCCCATCCGCTGTATTAACCTTAAATTCCCTAGAAAGTACATAATTGAACCTAAGTGTGCGAGTAAAGATGATGAAGGATGAGCCCATGTGCTTTGTAAGATGGCCCATCATTGCATCTAGTCGCAGCTTGGATGCTTGATATCCTATAAATAATAGTTTCCTCTATCATTGTAGCCTTTACATTGCCTTATAAAACCAAGAAAACAGAGATCTGAGCCAGCTGAGTGAAGTAGAACCCTCCCTCAGAGCCGAATCCCATGATTGTTGAACTATCTAGTGACAGTGAAGACTCCACTATTTCACCAGCCTCACCTTCCTCGATACTAGAAGTGCCTTACATATCTGAACCCAGTCGGTTGATGAAGAAGATGAATAAAATGCAGGCTAAAATGAAGGCACCGCTGAGGCCATTATGCTCGCCATCGGTAAGAGGCCACCAGTTGAAATTACCTGCAAACCAACAACTAGGACAACCAGCTGGAGCACAAGTGTTTGCAGCTAGAGCTCCATTGAGTGCAGATCTACCCGCTTCCTCTAGCCCCCCAGTGAAGATACCCAAGGCCCGCAGAGCTGACCTGGTTTTGCCACCACCACCAGTGAACACAGAGTTCACTAATGAAGAAAAGAACTTGCTTCCCCCATATGTGTCATCAAGGGTCCCAAGTATCGCAAAAGTGATAGTGGAAACGTATGAACCTTTGGAAGAGCCCACCATCCCAAAAGGCATCCCACGGTCCCCGGATACAATCACTCCCAAACTTCAAGACTTGCAGTTTAAGGACTATGATTCCAAGAAGCAAGAGGAGTTGGCCAAAAATTAATTCATGGTCGTGGTGCTCAGTGAACCGCCAAATGCAGATGTAGTTTCTGCAATAGAATGGGTGCACGGATTGGAGCAATTAGGAATATTAAATCTACTCCTTATGCGACATTTCGACCGCACTTCCTTGGTCGCGATGTATGTCAAGCAGCTTCTCATATGTTTCCATGGAGGCTACCTTTGGCTAGATAAGCCATGTGAGGTAATGGTTGACCTAGTATAATCTATCATGGTTCTACCACGATAAGGATTCAACCTGACCCTATACCTGCACAAGGACAGAGAAAACCTAGATAAAAATCACTTGAAGGGAAAGTACCAACTTGTCTCTAGTGGAAAGGGATACCTAATTAGCTCTATCGATGACACTGTTGTAAGTACTGTAGCAAAAATATTGTGCGGTAAGGTTCTATGCAAGATGTGGCCTACTGAATACACCACCGTAACAATAGAGCTAGAAAAGCAGTGCACGCAAGGAGTGTACATTAACTGGTCCTAGTTCATTCTGAATGAACGGATGGACAACGCACTTGATAAGTAGGAAATTCTCACGGTGAAGTTCCACTTCTCATGGATTTTGATTTTGATCTCGTTTATAGCCTGGAATCCTCCACCAGACTATCAACCCATGGACATCCCAATGAAGCTCCTTGGTGCGCAGTTCCAGAACCTCTGGGACCATAAAGACAGTAAGCACAAGGTTGATGCAAAGGCTGAATTCTTTCTCCAAGGAGAAAGACTTAGATAGATCGTGCGCCACTAGTGTATATTGTTCCCTACGATGGTGGCCAAGTATCCTTTCATTAACTTCCACATGGGGCTGCACAATATCATCTTGCATCCATGCAAGGACCCTAAGAAACAGGCACTCTCAACCTTCTTCATCATCAAAGATGCAGATATCGAGAGGGAAATCAAATACTGGACTAAAGAATGGCTTAGCCAGTGTGAGGAGGTTCCTGCAGAGAAGCAAGCACCGCAGGGGGGTCCAAAAGAGAACCCGTCCCAGGACTGTGCCAATACTAGCACCTAGGAGCATCAGGATGATTCCAAAGAAGAAGAAGAAGAAGAAGAAGAGTGAGACCCACCCAATGTCAATGAATAATTCAACCCTATTGATGAGGAGGTGCAAGTCGAAAGAACCAGGAAAAGGAAGGGTAAAGAGCCCATGGAGGACTATGCAACAATATTGGGCATCCCGCATAGGAAAAAATAGAGGGCTAATTGACCCCAAGTCATGAGCATAGCAGAAGAGGATCTGACTCTTCTTAGAGAGGTAGTCACAGAAATAGCCAAGTCTACACTAGGTAATATCACACGCAAGCAAACTAATTGGATGACTTTGTGCAGTGTGCAAGTTACCCAACTGGAAGAGGTCATCATAGACATGTGTGAGACCGTGCAGGCTCAAATCTATGGTGTAGACCCATTAGACACTTTGGTGACGTCGGTGCTGCTCCCACCCTTGTGAATAGAAATGCCTATGCATGCATTTTCTACAGATGCAGCAGAAAAAGATACAAGTGTCCATAGATTGGACACATTAACTTTGGATTTCTCTAAGTTAACGTTGCCGCAAATCTATTCCATTCAACATGTCACAGCTATAGAAGTGAGAATCTAGGAAAATGTGGTTGCATATCGAGAAACCAAGGCAACCAGAAAAACAAGGGCGTGCAAACAAGTTATCAAGCACCAACATGAATACTTGGAATCCCAAGCGCAGAGGCAGGTTTCAGTGGAAGAATCCATAAAGGAGGCAGTCGCGCAACTGTCAGATGATGAAGAAGAAGGCGAGGAATAACTTGTGCACCAACTAAGGTGGTTATCCAAACTGGCCACAAACCTAAAGAAACACGTTCAACAGATGAAAACCAACTAGCAGCGGAGCATGCCCCCCGAAGTTCTGCAGCAAAAGAATGTTGGAATATATTATATTCCTTGGAAGATAATAATGTCTTTGTATTATGTCAGAAGTTGTCTACAATTTTATGTAAATGAGTAATACATTTAACCCATAGTTCTATGGTGTTGTATTTACTTGTGTAGAGTATTTGTCCATGGTATTGTATTAAGAGGTGTTATTTTGGAGTAATTCCTCCTCATCTCTTAGTATATAATAGGGTCAAGTGAGTCTCTACATATAATATATTCTTGATGTAGTAGTGGTACTATTATGACACTGTTGTACTTCATCTATATTCTTTGGGGTCTTTGTGCATTTCTCTCTTGTAAGATTGGAGAAGACATTCTAGAGATAATATAATACTACCTTCTTGTGGATGTAACCCATTAGGGTGAATGATGCATATCGATGTTCTCTTATCCTTTTCTTTTCCTGTTCTTATCTTTTATGATATGTTGTTGGTTGCTGAGATAGATTAACTAGTTTAGCTTGACTCTACTATTCTAACATGGTATCAGAGTGGGTTTCTATGATCTAGTACATTTTATATATTTCAATCAATAATGAGTATCATTTGGGCATTGTCATTTTGTTGTAGATTTTCTTTCTATCTGGTAGCCATTAGGCTTCTCTTCAGATCTAGGCATATTTCTGCATTTTTTTTTACCCTAACCCTAACTTGTTGCATAAGCTTTTTGTAGATTTTTTCCAAGGCTTTCTTGATGTTTTTCTGTAGATATACATGATTTTAGGGCTCTCCTCAAGGATATCTTTCTTCCGATTATAAAAATGGCAGTTATAAAAAAGGGCCCATAACTTGGTCAGTTTTTACTGGTTTTTTTATTATAACCAATTTTTGGAATTGGAAATTCCCTTCTAGATCCACCTACACAACCAGAACAGAAAATCGGGTATTTCTAAGCTTCCTTTCGGTAATGAAAATAACAATTATACAAAAAGGATGTAAGTTGGTCAATTTTTACCAGTTTTTTTATCATAACCTATTTTTGGAATTGGAACAACCATTTTGGATCCACCAACATGACTAGAACAAAAGCATGGGTATTTCTGGGCTTCCTTTCGGTAATAAAAATGATAGTTATAAAAAAGGGCCATAACTTGGTCATCGTTACCAGATTTTTTATTATAACCTGTTTTTGGAATTGGAACAACCATTTTGGATCTACCTACAAGACCTGAACAGAGGACTGGAATTTTCTAGGTACATTTTTTTAGAGGGTTGTAAGTGAAAGTTTCTCCTCTTTTGTTTACTGTCTTTCTAACTGTGCTTTTGTAGATTTAGATGAGTAAAGTGTAACTGTTTTCAAGTTCTTCACTATTTTTCTGTGTTTTTTCAATATTAGAATTTCTTATTTCTTGACAAAATTTCACTCATTATGACTTCCGAAGTAGCTTCTATTCCTGAATTAGTTGGTTCTACCTATCTTGCCTGGAAGAGAAATATGATTGATGTTCTCAGGAGTAAGAATCTTTGGAGGCTAGTTAATGATGAACACAAGACACCTATTGCTGCTGATGATTTGTCTATATGGGAAGCTAAAAGTGATCAAGCAAGGGGGCTCATTGGTCAAACTGTTGCAGATAGTCTTCAGGTAAGTATTGAGGCAGAAGACAGTCCAGTTTAGGTATGGAAAATTCTTTCCTCTTTATTTGATAAATCTGATTATATTTATGCATATTATCTTGAAAATAAGATCTTTGACCTTGAACTTGCTTACTTTGAAAGAGTTGAGTTATTTCTTGCTGAATTAAAAAATTTAAATGAGAAATTAAATCGTTGTGGTAAAGATTACAAGAAAACTGACACTGCTCTTATTATTCTTGTAGAACGTAAAATTCCATCTTGTTTTGATATTTTCATCCAAACTAGGAATAGAGCTATACAATTGTCTCAAATTACTACGAAGCAAACTTTTGATGATTTTTGTAAAGGATTGATCAATGAGCAAGAAACATTAATTGTTTCAAGACAACTCACACCTCATAAAGCTCTAGCTGCACTTAATAAGCATCATAAAAAAAGTCTTAATAATGCTAAAGGTTATAATCCTTCTAATACCAATTCTGGACATGCTTCTCATGTTTCTAATGTAAATAGTAAACAGAAGAAAGTATATGATCCTTGTAAACATTGTGGTAAAACTAACCATCCTGAAAATAATTGTTTTAAAGAAAAACGTTTAATGACTAAATCTAAAAAGGAAACTTCTCATGACTCTCAAGTAGCTTTCTGTGCATCTGTTGTTTTACCTAATAATTCTTCTTCTAACATGGAATGGATAATGGATTCTAGTGCATCTAAACATATGACTCGTGATGCTTCTTCATTTACTTCCTATGACAATCGTAAACACATATGTCAGAAATTTTCTATAGGTGATGGTAAACAACTTTTCGTAATTGGTTTTGGTAATGTTAATATTACTAATGGTCAATTGGAAGATGTTTTTCATGTTGAACACATACCCATTAAATTACTTTCTATTTATCGTGCTTGTCGAAAAGGGTTTAAATTTGAAGCATGGATTGACAAATATGTTGTTAAATATATCAATCAAAATTTCAAAGTAGTTTCTTCTGGTCCTGTTGATCATACTGTTGGTCTATATAAATTTGGTGGTTTTAACTCAACTAAAAGACAACCCTTTTATTGTTATGTTGCCCACGCTGATGAACAAAGTAAATTATGGTATGAAAGATTAGGTCATTTGAATTATGGTAAAATGCAATTGTTAACTAAAATGGTACATGGCTTGCCTCATATTTCTTCTACTAAAGGTGTTTGTGAAGGTTGTGTTCTTGGTAAACATCATAGAGAAATGTTTGAGAAAGGTAAAGGTTGGCGTGCTAAAGAACCTTTGCAATTAATTCATAGTGACATTTATGGTCCTCTTGAATTTCCCTCTTTATCTCATACAATCTATTTTCTTACTTTTATTGATGACTTTAGTAGAAAATCATGGGTTTATTTCTTGAAAAATAAAAGTGAAATTTTTTCAATTTTTCAAAATTTTAAATCTTTGGTTGAAAATGAGTCTAGTAAGAAGATTAAGACTTTAAGATCAGATAATGGGGGGGAATTTGTTAAGATTGAATTTGAATTTTTTTTATCTCAACATGGTATTCAACACCAAAGGACTATACCTTACACACCTCAACAAAATGGTGTTGCTGAAAGGAAAAATAGAACTTTAGTTGAAATGGCTAGATGTATGCTTTATTCTAAAGGATTACATAAAAAAATTTGCGTTGAAGTTGTAAGTTGTGCAATATTTATTTTAAATAGAGTTCCTACAAAATTCGTTAAGTCTATTACCCCCGAGGAAAAATGGAATGGTCGAAAACCTGATATTAGTAACTTTCAAGGTGTTTAGTTCTGAATGTTGGGCTCATATTCCTGACGATAAATGGAAAAATTTAGATCCCAAGTATCACAAATGTATATTCATTGGTTATTCTGAGGATTATAAGGCTTACAGGTTATTTTCTACCTCTACTCAGAGTGTTATGATCTGAAGGGATGTTGACTTTGCTAAAGTACGTCACCACCTGAGTCTGTCAAGCCTCATGTTACACTGAATATCCCATTGTCTCTTGTTACTCCTATCTCAGTTTCTTCTTCCAGTTCCATGCTTATTGTTGATCCTATTTCACCCTCTTCTTCAAGTATTCCACCTGAATGTATTGAAGTTGAAGAAACTTTTGTTTCCTCTAACCTTCCTATTTGGGCCCAAAAAACTCTTGAATATGCAAGTAGTGAGGTGGGTAACCCTTCCGACCCTCTTAGAACTAAATGTAACTTTTCCCTTATTATTGGAGACATTTACCACCATACGCACTCTTTTTGGTCAATTTGTTCTAGTTAAACCGCTATCATAAGTTATTTTGACTTAATTGACATCAGAGGAGCACTAGATGACATAATCTAGATCACACCCATGCCTACCTTCAGTCAAGGAGGCTAACTTAGCCTTCTCCTACATTTGGGGAGACTGACTGGAGCAATCGGGGGGTGATCTGAGTGTCATTAATGCCCTATATTGCTAATTGATGGTTACAATTAGTTAAATAGAGTAGTGAAGGAACCCTCCATCATTAAATTGATTATTTACTGATTATTTAATGAACTAGATTCAACATGGCGCCTCCAACCACTTCTGATGTTCAGTTACAATTCAGTTAACCTCATCGGGGTTCATTGCAGTCACTGATGCACTACCACTTGATGGTTGGATTACTGTGACATGTTTCTGACCTACTTTCAGTTAGACTCAGTCATTTATTGCACTTCGACTTCAGTTAGGGCTCAGTTGAGTCAATTAGGGTTTTGATCAGTGGTTAACTTGGGTGTTGACTATGGCTTACATTCAGTTAAGCTAGACTCACTCATTCAAATCAAATTACCTCCTTGGGAATTTGAGTTTCTTTGTCATTCATGCTTACAGCATGAGCTTGTATTGTATTACTCATTCTTTATGTGAATATACAGAGCAGCTACTCATTTTGTAGCACAATTACACCATTTTCATGTGTTATTGTTATTAATCTTTGATGAGACTGTGTTTAGTCCCTAGATTACTGTGAAACATTAATATGGTATCAGAGTTCATGGTAGGATGAAGCTTAGATATCTCAAAAACAAGGCTTTTGACAGATCTTGCATGAAAATTGAACAGTAGCTCAAAAATCCAACACTGCACTAGAAGCCAAGGATTACCACTTAATACCCCAAGTAAAGAACTTGTTGATCAAGCTTGCTTGATTGACTATGCTGGGTGTGATGAAAGCCTAAAATGTGTAGGTTGTCCGACCTTACATTGCCCCTTTTGTTGCGATTTTTAGGTTTTTGATAGGTGAAAGCATTCGCTTCAGCATATTCAGATGGCTTCTTCCATAGATCTTTTGACTCCGTTCAATTTCCACTCATGGAAATGAGACATGGAGATCCAGCTACACTCCAAAGGACTCTATAGGGTCACCATGGACACTAAAGAAGATCCTGGTTCTGCAATAGACAAATCAAGATTCTTGAACAAGAAGGATGAAGCATTCAGATTCTTGTGCCTCTCTATTTGTCGGGATCTTCTTTTCCACATTTCAGGATTGAAGACTCCAAAGGAAATTTGGGACAAATTGGAAGCCCTGTATGGAAATCAGGATGATTTGAGAGTTTACCAGCTTGAAAAAGAATTGATGTCTCTCCAACCTTCCAATTTTTAGACCTTGAATGACTTTTTCACAAAGTTCAAGCACATTGTCTTACTGTTGAAGCAATGCAAAGTGGAGAAAGAGGATGATCAACTCATCCTCTCCATACTATCCAAAATTGGAGCTGATTATTTAGTTTTTGTTTCTACATTTCATGCAGGGAAGATCACAACCCTTGGATGGAATATTCCTACACTCAATTCCTTCATTGAGTCCCTAACAAGTGAACATGATAAGCTTTTCCAGATTGGGATCATCAAATCCTCCCATGATCAAGCCCTCCATGTCTCGGGGCCCAAATATCTGAAGGGTAAAGGAAAGTAGCAGAAGAACCTGAAAACTAAATTCGAAGCTCCTAAGCCTAAATTTGAAAACCAGTAGCATGAGGATTCTTCCAGCTCAAAGAAGAACAAAGGAAAAGGGCATCATGGAAAGGAAAAAGTCAGATCGAGAACCACAGCATGAAAAAGGTCATGCCCTCATGGCAAGCACTTCAAATTCCAAAGCACTCTTGATTGATTCTAGAGCGTCAAAATACATGATGGTTGAAAGAGACTCCTTTTCATACTTGGAGACCAGCAGATCCATCCCCATCCACATGGGAGATGACTCCACCATCATTTCAGAAAGGACAAGGTATGGTTGATCTTGGGAATGGCTATTTTTCAAATGTTTTGTATGTATTGTCTCTGGCATCAAATATCCTTAGTTTCTATCAGATGACACATATAGGAGTGCCTAAGAGAGTATCTTTCAGCTCGAATGATGTTGAGATAACGAAACTTGCATCCGAGAAACTCATTGCTAATGGCCTTGTAAACCATCATGCAAAAGCCTATGAGTTCTCCCACTTTGTGGTGGATGCAAAGACCACCGCACTGCTAACTCATGGAAATGAAGTTAGTATGCTATGGAATGAAAGGTTTGGCCTTATAAATTTCAAATATTTGCAGAAATTACAGAAAAAAATCCATGGTTGAAGGCCTCCCAGTCATCAAGGAAACCACTGGAATTTGCAAGGGTTGTGTGGTTGGAAAACACCATGAGCACAAGTACGATCCGGGGAAGGAAAATCGAGCTAGATGTCCAATTCCTGTCACATCCATGAATAGATCAAGGTATCTTATAAATTTTATTGATTATTTTTCAAGGTACACACGGGTCTTCTTTCTCAAAAAGAAGTCTGAAGTATGTGAAAAAAAATTTGAACTGAAGGCCTTGATCGAGAATGCCTCTGGGCTTAAGATCACAATCTTGATATCTGATAATGGTAGGGAGTATGTAAGTAATGTTTTTCTATACATATGCTCCCAAATTTGTATTTATTTCCAACATTCAATTCCCTACACTCCCCTACAAAATGGTGTAGCGGAAAGGAAGAATCGCTCTCTCAAGGAGATGACCACCTATATGTTGGAATCGAAGAAGTTGGATGCAAATTTGTGGGCTGAAGCCATGCATGCTGAAAAACACATTCAAAATAGAGTGCCACACTCATCCATGAAATATAAGATCCCTTTCAAATCATAGTTTGGACACAAGATGGATGTGTTGAACCTGCGGGTGTTTGGGTCCACTGCATGGGCCCGAAATCCACTTGATAAAAGAAGGGATTTGCAAATGCAAAGCATAGAATGTCTGTTTATTGGGTATTATAATGAATCAAAAGGTTTCAATATTTTGGATATCAAAACAAAATATATCATCATCTAGAGAAGTGTCAATTTTGATGAGCCTCTTTAGGAGGTGGAACTAGCGAAGGAGAAAACTGCTGAATTTCCTTCCTATTCTACTAATTATTTGGATGAATAAATTGGGGTCGATGACCATGATTTGGATCCTATGATTTCTGATATCAGTGTGCAACAAAAATTATATGCTGAATCAGAACCTGAAGTACAAAATAATCTTCCCACATGGGCCCAAAAAACACTCTCCTCCACAGGAGATAACATTGGAAATATGGATGATCCAACGAGAACCCGGTCTGATTTCCAAAGAGCAGGTATTGTGCTCTCTTGTCCTGATAATTTGATGTCCAAAAATTTCTATTTGATGATTATTTCAGACCCAAAATCCTACTACCATGCTCGAAAGGATCTGATATGGTAAGTTGCCATGGATGAAGAGATGAATTCTCTTCAGAAAAACACTACTTGGGAGCTAGTTTCTCTTCCTCCGGGAAGGAAATTGGTTCAATGCAAGTGGGTTTTTCAAAAAAAGGTTGTTGATGATGGAAGAAACTGAAAATATAAGGCAATAATGGTGACAAAATGTTTCTCTCAATTCCAAGGAGTGGACTACCATGAGACGTTTGCACCGGTTGCAAAAATGGACTCCATCTGCCTAGTTTTGGCAATTTCAGCATCTAAGCACTGGGAAGTGCATCGCATGGATGTTAAGTCAGACTTTATAAATGGATATATTCATGAGGATATATATAGGAAATTATCCTAAGTTCTACATCTCTGATCCATGTTTTTTTTGCAAGCTAAAGAAGTCACTATATGGGTTAAAACAGGCCCCAAGAGAGTGGTATTCCAAGATGGATGCCTTCCTTCACTCATAAAACTTCCAAAGGTGTAGATCAAATCCAAATGTGTATATAAATTAGTTTGATGGTAATTTGATTGTTATTTTTTTATATGTTGATGACTTACTAATCATAGGTAGCACAGTTTCTTTTATATCAACCATCAAAACTGCTCTCCACAATACCTTTGAAATGAGCGATTTGGGGCTCCTAAAACAATTTTTAGGGCTCGAAATTGAGAAACATTCTGATGGAATAATGGTAACTCAGTAAAAATACATATCAGAAATTTCAATCAAGTTTAACATGGCTGAATGTAGGCCTGCACCATTCCCTTTCCTTTCAGGGATTAGCCTTGAAGAAGGAAAAAACACACTGCACTATCTATCGACAATTGATTGGTAGCTTGTTGTACTTGACACATTCTTGGAATGATATATGTTATGCCATGAATACTGTATCAATATACATGCAGCAGCCTCATGATATTCATTGGAAGGCAGACAAGAGGATCCTCCAGTATATTCAAGGAACCAGGACCTATGACATTCACTATGCTGCAAACTCCGAGCTAGAGCTGGTTGGATACACATATTCTGATTGGGTGGGTGATTATATTGATTGGAAGTCTAATTTTGGATATGTATTCATGTTTGGTGGTGGCCCCATTTTCTAGTCTAGCAAAAATCAGGCTTCCATAGCATTATCTTCAGCAGAAGCCGAGTATCGAGGAGCGGTGAATGCTTCCGTCTAAGTAGTTTGGTTGCAAGGAATTATTTCAGAGTTTGATATTGGTAGTAATTTGTCCACTATCCTCCTTTGTGATAATCAAAGTGATATTAATATATCCATAGATCCAGTTACCAGGAAGAGGACCAAGCATGTAGAGATCCACATGCACTACATCAGGGAGCTAGTGCATGACAGGACCATCATTCTGCAATACTACCCAACTGATGAGAATATTGTAGACATCTTCACCAAGAGATTTTCAAAAAAGAAGTTCACTTACCTCCATTCACTATTGGGGGTGAGTCCATTAGGGTGATCAGACTACTTTTAGTGTTCATCTTGAGGGGGGTTTTTCCCACTGGGTTTTCCCTCTTTTCCTCACTTAGTTTTTTTTTTAGCATTGTTTCAGTTTCATCATTGTACAGGGTGACCTATGGACTTATTTGCTGGGGCACTAGAATTTTTATGCATTTTATGTTTTCTAACTCCTCCTGATTATAGCTTAAGGGGGGGTGTTGGAGACATTTACCACCATACACACTCTTTTTGGTCAATTTGGCCTAGTTAAACCACTATCCTAACTATTATTGACTTAATTGACATCAGAGGATAACTAGATGACATCATCTAGATCACACCCATGCCTACCTTCAGTCAAGGAGTCTAACTTAGCCGTATCCTACATTTGGGGAGGCTAACTGGAGCACTCTGGGGGTGATCTGAGTGTCATTAATGCCCCTTATTACTAACTAATGGTTACAATAAGTTAAACAGAGCAGTGAATACACCTTCCATCATTAAATTGATTATTTATTGATTATTTAATGAACTGGAGTCAACAGGGGCGCCTCCAACCACTTCTGATGTTCAGTTACACTTCAGTTAACCTCATCGGGGTTCATTGGAGTCACTGATGCACTACCAATTGATGGTTGTATTGGTGTGACATGTGTCTGACCTACTTTCAATTATACTCAGTCATTTATTGCACTCTGACTTCAATTAGGGCTCAGTTGAATCAATTAGGGTTTTGAGCAGTGGTTAACTTGAGTCTTGACTGTGGCTTACATTCAGTTGAGATAGACTCACTCATTCAATTCGAATGACCTCCTTTGGAATTCAGATTGCTTTGTCATTCATGCTTGCAGCATGATCTTGTATTGTATTACTCATTCTTTGTGTGAATATATAGAGCGGCTACTCATTTTGTAGCATAATTACACCATTTTCATGTCTTAATCTTTGATGAGACTATGTTTATTCCCTAGATTACTGTGAAATATTAATACTTATGACCAAATTTTTGGCCATAGATGCTCCTACCTCTTATGCTCAAGCTTAAGGTCAGCCTTAATGGGAACAAGCTATGACTGTTGAGTATGAGTCTCTTGTGAAGAACAAGACTTGGTCTCTTGTTCCTCTTCCTCTTGGTAAGAATTTAGTTGGTTGTAAATGGGTTTATAAAACTAAGTTCACTATAGAATGACAGATTGAAAAGTATAAGGCTAGGTTAGTTAAAAAAGGTTTTAATCAACTTGAAGGTATATATTATAATGAAACTTTATCTCCTGCTGCTAAAATGAATACAATAAGAACCATTTTATCTATTGCTTCATCTTATAAATGGGAAATACACCAGATGGATGTTAAAAATGCTTTTTTAAATGGTGATCTTAATGAAGAAATTTATATGCAATAGCCTCATGGTTTTATTAATTTTGAATCATCAAATTTAGTATGTAAATTACACAAGTCTTTATATGGTCTCAAACTAGCACCTAGGGCTTGGTATGATAAAATTGATGCATATTTTTTGAAGAATGGTTTTAAGCATTGTATATCTGATCCAAATGTGTATGTTTAGAAATTTGGTACTAATATTCTCATTGTTTGTTTACATGTAGATGATCTAATCATCACAAGTAGCTAGCTTACATTAATTCAAAATCTAAAAAGTGATCTTCAAAAGCAGTTTGAAATGACTGACCTTGGCTTATTGCATTATTTCTTGGGTCTTTGAATATGGCATATGGTAGATGGTATGTTTCTCTCTCAGCCAAAGTATGCTACAGATCTGTTGGCTTGTTTCCATATGAGTGATTGTAAATATGGTCCTACGCCATTTCAGTCTAGTGTAAAGTTAACTGTTGAGTGTACCACACCACTTGTTGATGCTACTCTTTATCGTCAGCTTATAGGCAGTTTGATATATTTAACTCACAGCCGACTAGATCTCTCTTTTGCAATCAGTTTGGTTTCTCAGTTCATGAAACAACCTCATGAAAGTCATTGGTAGGTAGCCAAGAGGATTCTGAGATATTTACAGGGGACATTACACTATGTTTTTTTTTATTCGAGCAGTACTACAGTTTCACTCTCTAGCTATACATATTCAGATTGGGTAGGCGACAGTTTTGATCAATGGTCCACTGGAGGTTATGTATTTCAACTTGGTACAGGTCCAATTTCTTGGTCGATCAATAAGGTGAAGACCCTTTCTTTATATTCATGTGAAGCAGAATATAGAGCAGCCAAAGAAGCAGCTAAAGAAGTAGTTTGGTTATGACATGTTCTTACAGAGCTTGGTCTAGCTCTGAAATCGTCCACTGTGTTGAAATACGACAATCATGGTGCAACCTAGCTTGCTTATAATCTAGTATATCACTCCAAGATAAATCATCTCAACCTTGACACTGATTACATTCACAGAATTGTGGCAGATGGTATTCTTTCTCTTTAGTATTGTCCTATCAAGCAATAGGCAGCAAATATCTTCACCAAATCCTTCACTGGGGTGAAGTTTGTACATCTTTGTTCCTTGCTTGGAACGTGGGAAGTTGTCATAAAGGGGGAGCAGTAATGACTCCTTCCTTCCTTAGTGTTAGTATGGGCCCTTCTCCCATGTATTATTAGGATGGAGTGTTGGAATATATTGTATTCCTTGGAAGGTAATAATGTCTTTGTATTATGTCGGAAATTGTCTACAATCTTATGTAAAAGAGTAATACATTTAACCCATAGTTCTATGGTGTTGTATTTACTTGTGTAGAGTATTTTTCCATGGTATTGTATTAAGAAATGTTATTTTGGAGAATTATGTTATCCCACATGTAATATGTGAGAGTAATTCCTCCTCATCTCTTAGTATATAATAGGGTCAAGTGAGTCTCTACATAGAATGTATTCTTGATGTAGTAGTGGTACTATTGTGACACTATTGTACATCATCTATATTCCTTGGGGTATTTGTGTTTTTCTCTCATGTATGATTGGAGAAGACATTCTGGAGATAATAGAAGACTACCTTCCTATGGATGTAACCCATTAGGGTGAACCACGTATATCATTGTTCTCTTGTCCTTTTATTTTCTTGTTCTTATTTTTTATGATATGTTTTTGGTTTCTTAGATAGGTTAACTAGTTTAGCTTGAATCTATTAACTTTTCATATGCTTAGCTAAGCATTAGTATTTCATTTCATTTTCATAACAAAAGCATATAAGCAGGAACACTAAAAGAAACAGTATCACAAGAACAACATAGATTTATCCTGGGAAAAACCTAGCAAAAGCTTCCTCAATATAGATGCCCCAAAAAGATAAAAGACAAAAGATAAAACCAGCAAGGAGATCAAAGCCTGATCCTCCTCCTTCTCCAGCTACTTCTCTCTCCACTAATGTGCTACAAAAGTGAGAGTGTGTGTGTGTCTCAAATGAGGAGCACCACACCTCTATTTATATTCATCCGTTCACTTGAATTGACTCATTCGACATGTAGGCTCAAGTTACACATGTAGACTCAAGTAACCACACTGGGGTGCTAATGACCCACCTTTACAATTAGAGGGGACTACCTCATGACTCTTATTAGTTCTTCCGATTAGAAGCATCAGGGTACAAGATAATACAAGTGGTTCTCCCGATAGGACCATCAGGGACCACAAAAGATACATATAGAATATTCTTCGAAGTTACAATATTTCAGCATTCCCCCTTAACCAGAAGGGTATTCTACAACAACATCAACAACAACAATAGTAGGAGAGAGATAGAGGACATCATCAGCATCATTAGGGTAACACATCTATAAATCATTGGAATCTTTTCAACATTATGTAGTCTTCATCTTCAATCTTCAGTCTTCATCATCATTAATACTTTGATTGCTTCGATCAGCAACATCTTCAGCGCTTTGACCTTTCTATCAGCAACATCATCTTCAGCACTTTGACCTTTCGATCAGCAACATCATCTTCAACACTTTCACCTTTAGATTAGCAACATCATCTTTGGCACTTTGAACTTTCGATCAGCAACATCATCTTCAGCACTTTGACCTTTTGATCAGCAACATCATCTTCAGCACTATCATATTCATCATTTTGACCTTTCAATCAGCAACATCATCTTCAGCACTTTGGCCTTTCGATCAACAACAACATCATCATCATACTCTAATTTTTTGATCAGAAACATCATCATCAAAACATCATCATCATCAAAACATCATTATTATCAAAACATCAACATCATCAAAACATCAACATCATCATCATCAAAACATCATTATTATCAAAACATCAACATCATCAAAACATCAACATCATCATCATCAAGACATCAACATCATCAAAACATCAACATCATCATCATCGACATGACCCTTCCTTTCAGAATTATGGGATCAACATGTCTGTGGTACTCAAACGGTCCTTCCTGTCAGAATTATTAGATTTAGGTCTTTACGGAGTTACTAATGATCCTTCCTTTTGGAATTACAGGATCAACACATCTGTGGAGCTCAAATGATCCTTCCTTTCAGAATTACAGGATCAAGTCTTTATGGAGCTACTAACGATCCTTCCTTTCAGAATTACGGGATTTAGGTCTTTATGGAGCTACTAATGATCCTTCCTATTGGAATTATATGATCAACACATTTGTGGAACTCATACAATCCTTCCTATTGGAATTACGGGATTAACACATCTGTGGAACTCAGGCAATCCTTCCTGTTGGAATTACGGGATCAAGTCTTTATGGAGCTACCAACGATCCTTCCTTTTGGAATTACGAGATTTAGGTCTTTACGGAGTTACTAACGATCCTTCCTTTCGGAATTATGGGATTTAGGTATTTACAAAGTTACTAACGATCCTTCCTTTTAGAATTACGGGATCAACACATTTGTGGAACTTAGACAATCCTTCCTATTGGAATTATGGGATCAACACATTTGTGGAACTCAGACAATCCTTCCTATTGGAATTATGGGATCAAGTCAATGATCCTTCTTTTCGGAATTACAGGATTTAGGTCTTTATAGAGTTACTAATGATCCTTCCTTTCGGAATTACAGGATCAACACAGATGTGGAACTCAGACAATCCTTCCTCTAGGAATTACGAGATCAACACACGTTCTTGAGTACCGAAGTCACTGTATCTATTTTGAACCGAATTTCAAAGATGATACAATCCTACCACCTTCTCGATGACCGAAGTTCACCAAATCCATTCTAAACCAAAGTCCAAGGATGATACAATCTTGCCACCTTCTCTATGATTGAAGTTCACCGGATCTATTCTGAACCAAAGTCCAAGGATGATACAATCCTACCACCTTCTCGATGACCAAATTTCACTAGATCCATTCTGAACCGAAGTCCAAGGATGATACAATCCTACCACCTTCTCGATGACCGAATTTCACTAGATCCATTTTGAACCGAATTTCAAGGATGATACAATCCTACCACATTCTCAATGACCGAAGTCACCGGATCACTTCTGGACATATGTCCCGGGATGATACAATCCCTCTTCATTCTCAAAGACCGAGGTCTCCGGGTCACTTTTGGACATATGTCCCAGGATGATACAATCCCACTGTAACATCACTACTCCCCCTTTCGGGGAAGGTCTTTTTGAAACACACCAAGCTTGTCTCGAAAGTGTTTGAACTTTACCTGAGATAGAGGCTTTTTTAGTGCATCATCATCTAAACCATCTTCATCTACATTTTCAGTATGTGAATACTGAACTATCACCATCTGTATCTCCAGTATGTGAGTACTGAAACATCATCTATATCTTCAGTATGGGAATACTGAAATCATCATCATCTATATATTCAGTATAGAAATATTGAATCACCATCATCTGTATCTATAGTATGTAAATACTGAAACATCATCATCTGCGTCTTTATCTTGAATGTAGAAATACCAGATTTCTATGTGTTACGACGAAGCATAGGGTTCTCTGTTATCACAACTCTCATTATCACATAGAATCAATGTAGTATCCATCTTTAGTTCAAAGATACCTGATATCAGCTTTCGAATCCATATGGCTTCACAACTTAGTAGAGCAATCTGCTATGTATTCTGCTTCAGCCATGCTACGAGAAACACTGGACTGTTTCTTGCTAAACCATGAACTCATAGAAGACCCCAAACAAAATCATCTACCTGATGTGCTTTTCCTATCTGAGATACTTCCAACCCAATCTACACTTGTGTATAGAATCTATACTCATGGCTACCATCATAATATAAACCAAATTCTATAGTCCCTTTCAGATATCTCATCACATGTTTTGTAGTTACTAGGTGAACCTGTCTTGGTTGAACAAGATATTGAATTAAGGTTTTCATAGCAAAACAAATGTCTGGTCTGGTATTTATTAAGTACATCAATGACCCAATGATCTGTCTATAATGAGTCATATCCACTAACTCTGATGAGTCATCAGCTAATAGCTTCATGTTGGAGTCCATGGGTGTGGCCATGACTTTGCATTCCAACATATTGAATCTCTTCAATATCTCTACCGCATACTTTCCTTGGTTGAGAAATATTCCTTCTGAGCTTTGCCACACTTCCAGACCTAGGAAATAATGCATTAACCCAAGGTCTTTCATCTCAAATTCTTCTGCTAGTTTCTTCTTGCTTTCTATAATATGTTTCTCATTCCTTGTCAAGAATAAGTCATCCACATACAACAACAGGATGACAGGCTCATCTTTTACAACCTTAAGATAAATGTTAGGATCAGCTTTACTCTTAGTGAAGCCCATGCTTGACAACAAACTGTCTATCCTTTCATACCAAGCTCGAGGAGCTTGTTTTAGGCCATAGAGGGCCTTCTTCAACTTGCACACATGAGTATGTCTATCTTCAAATTCAAATCCTTATGGTTGTTCTATGTATACCTCTTCTTCAATCACATCATTTAGAAAATCTGTTTTCACATCCATCTGGTGTAAGTCCCACTTCAACATGGATGCAAGTGCCATGATAGCTCTAATCAAAGTATACTGTGCTACTGGAGCAAATGTCTCTTCATAATCAATTCCCTCCTTCTGAGAGAATCCTCTGGCCAGAAATATTTCTTTATACTTCTTGATACTTCTGTCAGCTGCATGCTTTATTTTGAATATCCATTTGGAGGATACTATACTCTTTCCTTCTGGTTTGGGAACTATATCCCATACATAATTCTAGTATCATAACATCTTCCATGAGTTTGTCTTGTCAGGTCATCAACATATCCTAGTCTTCTTCATTCAACCTTGAAGGTTGGAACCCACTTTACTCTTGGTAAAGTCTCGATCCATCATGAAGCTATCCATCATGTTGCACCACGTCGAACTTAGATATCTTCTGTAGTCACTCCCCCTGAAGTGGAGTATCATCTTCCTTATTCATTCTGTACAAGTGGTTCTATGCTTGATATATACTTCTAGTAGGTTTGGTCAATAGAGTATGTTATGTCATAGTCTATTCTTTCAGAGGAAAATCATGAACCTTGCTTTGTACACTTGTTCTTGTAGATCCATAGATACTACGTACTTCCGTTTATGTCTCGAAATCATATCGTATACATCATTCCCCGTGATCAATTGTTATTCTTTAATAATCGCTTCTTTCATAGTATTCTTTTCTTCATCATGAGTTATCTCTCATACCCATGGTGGTCTTCATCCTTCAGGGTGGATCTACCGCTTTCTGAAGCTCTCTCTTCCGTCATGGTGTCTCTGACCCTGGGAGCTTCAGATTCATGTTTTTGGAGTGAATTTTGAATTGTCATCACTTGTTCTTCGGAACAAGTCTCATCCTTCTTTTCTTATAGGAGGTTGTACAAGACCTTTCCTACAATTCAAATGCACCAGTTGCATGGTAAAAACTATTTCATAAAACATATGCATAACGAAAAATTCTTATGCATCATGCAACTGTTTAGCCAATACAACATTCATCCATATCTCATGGAAACTTTTCTAGATGCCTTCCATCTATACCAGGACAACATTGAGATTGTGCACTAATCCAATATGTCAGCAAAGAGGTTTCATTCTATATAAGTAGCAATGGAGAGTTGTATAGCACCATGAGCTACTTACCCATTACATGCATATTAGTAGTATACAGTCATTAATGCAAACAATCTATCATGCATAACACATCAACTAAAATCAAATGCATAACAAAACAATATCATGCAATGGCAATTGAATACTTATCTTTTATTCGTTCCATGGGTAGACTCCTTGATCCTTCTACTTCATCATCTTCTTCATTCATGACATCATCATTTCTTATCCAAATGATAAGATGGATAATATTTCTTCAAGAATTGAGTTCTTCACATTCCTCGTTGCTTGAGGGATCTTCTTTGAATGGAGAGAGCTTGATCTTCAATTGCTCCCATCTTCTTCTTATTAGAGTTAGCTGAAAGTAATCACTTCCTTCTGGCACACATTCCTCACATGAATGAATCCCATGATCCTGGGAGGCCATTCAAGGTGGCTATCACCACTTCTGCATTCTCCACTTCTTCTTCTACCGCTTCAAGTTGTTCTGCATTCTGGATCTTCACATTCTTCAATTGTTTTCTCAAAGCCATCTTCTGATTTAAGTTCTTATATTGAAATAGATTGATCAAGGAATAAAACATATTCAGTGTCTTTAGGGAATAAAATTGTGGTACAAGTTGATCCATGATTGAATCAACAATGATCTTCTTTTCCTTAATCAAGTTCTTCTTGTGTGAGGCTTTGAGCCCCATCTCCATATGGAACTGGAACCTCTCTACTCATGTAGGTGTCCAATTCATTTTATTCAGAGAGATCAAATACTTCCATGCTTGGAATTTGTCAACTTCACCAAGCTTATCATCAAGCTGATGTGATAGATCACTTTGGAATGAGAACCTTAAATGCAAATAGCAAAAGATTAGATCTTATCGATTTGAGGTGTCTGTCCTGCTTCCGGAGCTGGCTAATCTAGGGTTTGTCAGAGAAACCATAATTTTAAAAACTTGGAATCTTTCAGATATTATTGGATAGAAGGATATATCTCTTCAAATGGAGCTTTCCAATGTACTCCTTTTCTGAAAATAGTGGAGGGAAGCTCTCAGAACAGGAAGCCCTAGTTTTCCAATTTCTTCTGCAGAAATTCATGTTACTGTTTCCATGTTATCTATGAAATTAATACTCCTCTGTGTCTGAAATTTTGCATTGAGGTTACCTCGCATGTCCCTGATATAACACCATAGGTTTCATCAGAATTTATTTCACCAATTTGGATTTAGGATCCTTTTCCCAAGGTGACCTGTTGCAGGACTGTTTAGAACAACGAAGTTGTACGGCCTACCATGTGTCCCTGTTTCATCTTCGGGTTCTGAAATTTGGACCACAGAAATTAAATTCCGTGATATTTCTGGAACATCTTCAGGAATTCCATTTGGACCTTTGTAGCCCAAGCTATAGAAATTTTCCCCAGGTGTTTTTTTTAGGGATGAATTCTGGAAGAGGCTAGAACCCTAACGTGGAGGGATCATATCTCCTAGAATATAGAGAATATGAGGCTGAATTTTGGGTACAGTGTACATCAGGATATTATATTCTTCTTTTTCAATTTTCATCTCCTGAAACTTCACCAATATCAGGATATAGCGAATTTACCAAAACTTAGCAGTTTTAGTATTTAGGGTTTTTCTAGCTCGGGGTCAAACTAGGGTTTGACTTTCCCGGAGTTTTACCCAACCAAAAATATTTATCCAGGTCTCTAAAATTTTATTTTGATAAGGAGAGAAATCCTATTCTAGGCTCAATAAAAAATTCTTCTTCTACAAGAAGCCCTAATTTCCCGCACCGAAAACTAAAAATGCTCGGAATCGAATTCCGCTTCGATAGAAAGATGTGCCCTTCAATGGAGAGTCAGCTTGGCCTTCTTTTGCTGATCGATGGTGGAGAGAGAACCAAAAAGTAAAAATACCTAGATTCTATAGCTTGTGAAGGCTGTCCTATTCAAGGTGGCTCTGATTCAATGTTAACTTTTCATATGCTTAGCTAAGACATCAGTATTTCATTTCATTTTCACAACAAAAGCATATAAGCAGGATCACTGAAAGAAACAATATCACAAGAACACCACATATTTATCCTAGGAAAACCCTAAAGTGAAAAACCTAGCAAAATATTCCTCAATATAGATTCCCCAAAAAGATAAAACCAACAAGGAGATCAAAGCCCGATCCTCCTCCTTCTCCAGCTACTTCTCTCTCTCCACTAATGCGCTACACAAGTGAGAGTGTGTGTGTGTTTCAAATGAGGAGCACCACACCTCTATTTATATTCATACGTTCACTTGAATTAACTCATTCAACATGTAGGCTTGATTTACACATGTAGGCTCAAGTAACCAAACTGGGGTGCGAATGACCCACCTTTACAATTAGAGGGGACTACCTCATGACTCTTATTAGTTCTTCCCATTAGAAGCATCGAGGTACAAGATAATACAAGTGGTTCTCCCGATAGGACCATCGAGACCACAAAAGATACATATAGAATAGTCTTCAAAGTTACAATATTTCAACAGAATCTATTATTCTAACAAGAAAATAATTGACAAATCAAGCTATTGGACGGATTAGGGAAGCTGAGAAGATCTGCACAAAGGCGGTGGAAGTAATTTCTACGGCATGAGAGAAATTCATCAACGATGAGACTATAGATCAGCTTATCGAGCAAGCATGGAAAGTATACCTACAGGTATCATTGGTAAAGGAGTAAATTAAGAAGCTACCAACAAACGAGAAAATATCCAAAGGTGCTGAGCTCAAGTAGCTCCAAGATAAGGCAAACAAGCTGAAGCTGAAAGGGCGACAGAGATAATTCATCCTATCTAGAAGCGAATCAACAAATTCACACAGGCACTGGCCAATGCATCATTGGAACACCCTATCTCTAACAGAGTGCAAGAACTGGAATAGTAGGTAGAAGAAGCCTTCTAGGAGATAGAAAGGCTTTCTCCCATTTTTTCCCAATTCCAACAGAAGGTTGGAAGTGTAGAACAATCTACGCTTAAAGATGCACAAAAGGATGTGCAAGAGGAGGAAAAAGAAGAAGAGAAAAAGGAAGAAGAAGAGGAAAATGAAGATGAAGAGGGATAGGAAGATGAAGAGGATCAAGAAGAATTCCATCAAGAAGACCCGAAGCACACACAAGAAAAATCTATGGAAATAGACTCTTCAAATGAGGTCGAAGAAGAAATTGTACAACTCCAATATTCATCATCTAAAATTTCTCTAAGTATGGGATGAGACTGTGGTGCAGGAAACATTGCCACAGGTGAAAACACACACACACACACACATAAGTGACAAAACATGCAAGAGAGGAAGCATGAGAAAGGTGAAAAAAAAGAGGGCTACGCATGTTTCACCACCTTCTATGTCCACTGCTTAGTGGCTCGAGATGAGCCACATGTGAGTGTTGGGGGCCTGCTGGGCCTAGGAAAAGAGCACAAGAAATAAGAGCAAATGAAGAAACGTCTAAGAGTCAGTCCACTGCTTAAGCACAAATAAGGAAAATGAAGCATGTGGTAGGAATAGAATAAATATGCGCAGATAAAAAAATATGCACGATTAAAGGAAACTACGTGGAAGAAGAAAGCTGTGTAGAAGAAGGAATAGGCGCAAGAGATGCCACCTATATAGAAAAGGGAAACTGCATGAAAGGAATATGCTAAAGGGTAAAACATTAGCACAAGTGTAGAATAACGGCCTAAAGCGAGAGGACGATTGTGGGTGCTGAATTCAGCTTAAGTTGGAGGGTGCCACACGAGTGAACACATGCTATATGTAAGGCCATTAGTGCCTCATGTCAAGTCATGATCACCACAGTTATAGATTGAGGGGTGATTGATGGTGACACTTAATGGAATTCCTATATGCAGTCAACCCTGCATGGTCATGTAAAATAGTATAAATAGGAGGGATTCAATAGTTAGAAGGTTTCGTTTTAGTTGGTTTTTCGATAATGGTTGGTTGTTGTTTACTTTTAGTTTCTTTTGAATGGTTAGTAGAGGGAATATCTATGAGATCATAGTGAAGTTGTGAGATATGAGTGGTAGAGTAGTCATAATTCTGCAAGATGTAGTCGAATTTAGTGTAGTAGAAGAGAAGCTCTCCTAGAGAGGTGTAGATGCTAGAGGAGTCGATCCATGCCATGTGCGGATAAATAGATGGTACCAGTAGTTAGGAGAAATAAGACAAAGAGCATGAGAACAAGAAAGAGTATGAGCTGAAAGCTATATCTAGGATAGTCTACAGTCAAATGCAGACTGAAGGAACCATATATTTCTCATGCCAAATGAAGAGCGCCTTGTGGTTTTTCTGAGATGGGTCTCCACGTGAAATTTACTATGTGCTGATGATTGAATGTGTATATTTGCTTATTTTTATCTTTATGATTATTCTTATGATGCAGGTCCTATCATGGTTGAATGAATTTCATACTGTCAATAGAAGACTGAATTCATGATTAGGTTATTATGTGCTTCTGTTGAGTATTAGTTTATGTTTACAGTGCAATTGTTGTTGCGTGTTTGTATGTGCACCTGTCTGTTAGCTGCTTTTATTTTCCATTATGTTTAAAGTACTAAGGATAAATTTGTGTCTCGCCATTAGTAGTTGATAAAATATATGTGCAATGTGCGCTACAGTTCGGTGTAAATGACTCCATCCTCACGACTTGGTCGCACTCCAAGGGACTATAATCTCTCGACAAATTGTGGAAACATGGTTTCGACGGTTACCCATCGAAGAGATGTCTTGGGTGATATTGTGCCTGCTCTATGGTCGTTACCGACGGGGCTTTCTTTGTTGGGCCGATATCTCGGGTGTTTTTTGGGTTGATGGGTTGCATAGAACCTGGGTTGTGTGGGTTAGGAAAAGTGGCTAACAATGAGGATGATGATGATAATGATGGCCCAAACCATCATGCATGAGAGTGCCTACCAAGTGAAGAGCATGCATAGACACAGATGCACACACGGTAAGAAGAGGGCCACTCATCCCACAAGAAGTAGAAAGCTGACAAAACAATGAACATGAACACATTGACTAAAGATGATGTGCACGAACTTGCCGATGCTGTTGCTAAGGTCACGCAAGATAACCTCACTAGTCTGAGGAAGTAGAAATTAAACATTGCTACCCAAGTAGAGGGCCATCTCAATAAGTTGATAGAGGCCATTCAGGATGTCAAAGCCACTGTGGAGGCCAAGACATATGGTGTTGATCTCAGTATTCCACTAGTTACACCAGATTTTAATGTCACCAATCAAAGTGATGATTCAGAGGCAGGAACTGGAGGCAGATGCAAAGACAAGTGTAGGTCCTGACGACAATAGTACATAGATAGACTTCTCCAAGCTAGCCTTGAATGAAGTCTATGAAATTTAGTAGGAGGCAGTGTCTGAAATTCGGCTAAGGGAAAATGTTGTTGCTTATCAGGAAACAAAACAACAACAAAAGGAAAAGATGCACAAGGCCCTGTTGAAGGAGAAAGAGCAAGAAATTCAAGGGTGCATCACCCTTCTTACTAAAAGAGAATAGGAAATACTAGTGCGTGAACAAAGCCGCGTCACATTAGTAGACTCTATCAGGAATTCTATTGCAGCATTCCCTCTAGAGGCAGGACAAGAAGATGAGGACTCATTGGCTAAAGTAACCAGGCTCACAAAGATTGCGCAGGATCTTCGGCAACAAGTGGATGAGATGCAAGCCATATATATTCCAAGCACACCACCAGAGGTGCTTGAGGAAAGAAGAAGAGCAGCATTTGAAGCTGCTGAGAAAACCAGAGAAGGCGAAGTGCTTTGTGAAAAGGCTGCAGATGTTGTCGCTACCATTTGGGGAGAGCTTCTCGAAGATGAAAGAATAGATAACATCAGGCAGAGTGCATGAGAGGAAGATGAGAAAATAAATGCTACAAAGGTGGAAATGAGGAAGCAGCCCCTCCAGCAAAAGGTCACCAAAAATGCAAAGATCAAGAGACTACGACAAGAACTGTAGACCCTTCACGAACAAGAACATTCTAGGGAAGATGAGGTAGAGACACATCAGTCAGAAGCAGAGCGACTCATAGACCTTATTCAACCTGTGCAGCAAAAAATTTAAGGCATAGTATAATCAATAGAGGCAGGACCATTGGAACATGTCCGTTCTGACCGTGTTGAGCAGTTGGCTGCACAAGAAGAAAAAGTTCTAGAGGAATTTGCTAAGATTCAACAGATGGTGAAGAAATTCCAAGACAAGGTTCATCCTCCTGCACATCCTTAGATGGATCCAACAACTTAAAATTGTGCAAGGAAATAAAATTTTGCAATAAGACCAGTTTTGTGGAGATATACCTATTGGCTTAGTGGATCAGGATGAGCCACATGTTAGTGTTGGAGGCCTATTGGCCTGGGAAAGGAGCACAAGGAATAAATTTGCACACAAGCAAAAGAAGGTGCTCTGCACATGTGACATAAAGAAAGGAAGGTCGCAAAGGAAGAAAAGGACTAGTGTAGGCATAATGGATATGCACGCGACAAAGGAAAGGCAAGCGCATGGGATGCACGTGATAACGTCTGGAAGATGAAAGTTGCAGATCATGGATGTTTAAGGCAGTGTAATCCTGCGATAACGCACGTACGATGGAATATTTGTAGGTCAAGTTGATAGTGCCTTATGTTATACCCCGATAGCCTATAACCATTTTTTATGGTTGATCATGACCTGTAACTATTAAGTAGTGTGTAGTTGACCCTGCGTGGTCTGAAAGAAGTTATAAATAGGGAGAACCCGTTCTATAAAGGGGTCGATGATTAATAGTTATTGTTTTTGGCTGTTCATTGGCAACCCATAGTGAAGGATGTCATTTTTCTATAATTTTGTAGATATTAGAAGAAGACAAGACTCATGAAGAGTCTCGTAGAAATAGAAGGCTGTTAAGCCACAGATCTGGCTGTTGTGTGCGCAGACTGCTAGGAGTAGAAGTAGGGTAGAAGAACAAACCAAAGATCATGAGAACTAGAAGTCTGAGGCATAAAGACATATCATAAGATCAGTATGCATCTTACATACTGCAAGGTGCTATATCCTTTTTTCATGCCAGATGAAGAGCACCTTGGTGGTTTTTCCCATATGGGTTTCCATGTTATCCCTTGTGTTTGAATGGGTGATTGATGCTATGAATGTTTATGTGAATGGTTGTTATTTGCTTATTGTATGATGATGAATTATTTATTAAATGCATGATGTTATATTGTAATCAGTAGATGAATGTTTGAGAAACGATCATTGAAATATATACATATATCGGCCTGTGTGTAATGTCTTAAGTCACAATGTAAGTTGTAGACGGTCTATTAGTATGAGTAAGTTGCGCCAATTGTGAGGTTGAGAATATGGTTAGGTTGAGCATGTTGACATATAGTTATGCTCAGTCGTGCAAGACTGATTCCCGTCTAGCCATCCTGTTGCCTTCGTCGAGCACATTGGATGTGCGTCAAGGGACTATAACACCTCGCCAACTGCAGAAACATGGTTCTAGTGGTTACCCATCTTAGAGATATCTCGGGTGAGACTGCACCAGCTCTGTGAATGTTTCCGATGGGGCTTGCCCTATTGGGCTGATATATTAGGTGTTTGTTGGGTTGACAGGCTACGCAGAACCTGGGTCGTGCGAGTTAGGAAAAGTGGCCAACAAATGGTTCTGTTTCCAGGAAAAGAACCATTTGTTGGCCACTTTTCCTAACTCATGCGACCTAGGTTCTGCATAGCACGTCAACCCAACAAACACCTGAGATACCATCTCGACAGAGCAAGCCCTTTTGGCAACACCCACAGATCAGGCACAGTCTCACTTGAGATATCTCTTCAATGGGTAACCATCGGAACCATGTTTCCACAATTTTTTGAGTGATTATAGTCCCTTGGTGCACGACCAAGGAGCTCGACCAAGTCATGAGGATTGAGTCTTTTATGCTGAACTATCATTAGATGAAATTTGGGTTCTAAAATGGGCCTTACAATAAAACGCGCCATCAATAAATTTTGTGAGTTGGAATTCAAGAACCAATTGAATTTCAATAAAATGAGTCAACCATAATGGTTGAATTGACATATTTGTCATAATATCTCCCTGTGTTTTTACTCAAATTTTAAGTGGGAGATCTCGTTGGATGTGGAATTTAATTACGGATCCAATGAGTACCCACACTGCATACTTTTGATGGACCTCGCTACCCCAAAACCAAGAAATACCTGAAAAAACATGATGATGATGTCATCATCATGTTTTTTCAGGTATTTCTTGTTTTTGGGTTAGTGGGGTTCGTCAAAAGTATGCAATATGGGTACTCATTGGTTGTAGAATTAAATTACGCATCCAACAAGCTCTCCTTCTCAGAGTTTGAGTAAAAACACAGGGAGATATGTTGAAAATACAAACACAAAAACTAGTTTTTTTCAGTCTTCCTCCAAAATTAATAACTATTATTTTATTATTTTAACTATTATTTTATTATTTTCCTTAGGAGGCCCATTTTAGACCTCAAATTTCCTCTAATGAGCCACATTGTGCATATATTTTATCAACTACTAATGGCGTGACACAGATTTAGACTTAGTACTTTAAACATAACAGAATATAAAAGCAGCTAATAGATAGGTGCACCTATAGACAAACAACAACGATTGCACCATAAACATAAACTAATACTCAAAAGCAGCACATAATAACCTAATCACACATTTGGACTTTTATTGACAGTACGACATTCATTCAACCATGACAGGACCTACATCATAAGCATAAGCATAAACGTAAACATAAACAACCATACACATTCAGTCATCATCACAAAGGAAAGTTCACATGGAAACCCATCCAGGAAAAACCACAAGATGCTTTTCATCTGGCATGAGAAATATATGGCACCTTCAATCTGCATTTTACTGCAGACTGTCTTAGATCTAGATTTCATCTCAGAATATTTATTTCTCTCATGCTCTCTGTCTTATTTCTCGTAACTACTACTACCATCTACTGATCCACACATGGCCTAGATCGACTCCTCTAGAATCTGCACCTCTCTAGCAGAGTTTCTCTTTTACTGCACTAACTTTGAATGCATCCTATATACTTCTGACTACTCTACCACTCAAATCTCATAACTTCGCTTTTCTCTCTTAGAGATCTTCTCTCTACTAACCATTCAAAAGCAACTAAAAGTAAACAACAACCAACCATTACTGGAAAACCAACTAAAAATCAAACTTCTAACTATTGAATCCCTCCTATTTATACTCTTTTACATGACCATGTAGGGTTGACTACATACAGGAAGTCTGTTAACTATCACCATCAGCCTCCCCTTAGGCTATAGCTGTGGTGATCATGAATTGACACAACTAATGACATTACTTACAACATGCATTCACTTGTGTGGCATCCACCGACTTAAGCCAACTTCAGCACTGTTGGAGGAGCAAGTCGGTATGTCGACTTGAACGACAGCTAACTTAGTCGATCAACTGACTAAGTCGGTCGGCCACCTAAGGTCGTGTCATTTTATTGAACGGACAGGTAGTTATTTTGTAACTATTTTGTGATCATATATATTAGGCTGTTGAGCCGGATAATAACTCGGTTTAGTTCTTTGTGTTGTATGGACCCACTCTTGTTAATATAATCTGTTATTTTCCTCTACTATGTTCTTATCTCTTGTCTCTATTATGTATGTATGACTGGTATGTATTTTTGGTAACCTTATGTGATCTGTGAGATTACAACATTGGTTCTGTTGCTGATAGTACATGTCTGAGATGTATGCAAATAGATGATATCAGAACAGGATATTAAGGACTGATGGGAAGGTAAAGTTGCAAATTATTTATAGAATTATGCACAAAGAAACAGATTAACAATTGCACAAGCAAAAGCAAGATTCTTTACAGAAACACATGAGAAGTTTGTAGAATCAGTGCCCCAACTTCTGAAGAAAATATTGGATGAAAAAGCCAGAAGGGACTAAAGTTTAACAGTTGCTAGAAAAACTGATCCAAGGGGGAAGAAAAAAATTGTCGGAGTGGTTCGAAAAAATTGCCGATGAATTCTGCGAGGAGTAAGTAGTAGAAGACAAAATTTCGATGGAAACCGTCAAGGAGAAATTTTACACCGATCTCACCGAGCAATTTTTCCTTACTGACCTTGCTGTTTAAATTCTTGATCGAGAAGGGAGTGGGTCATATTGTCAAACCTCGTCCATCACTTCACGGACCGCCATTAAACCCTAACTAGGAGAACAAAAAAAAGAAGTGGGAAAAATTCATTGCCGAAAGAAAGTGGGAATACTTCCTAAGCAAGTAGACCAAACTATCCGGGCTTTCTAAAAGCATCGGGTAGGCTATGGGGGGGTAGTTGGTCATATGTCCGGATAAAGTGGAGTGGATTCTAGTCAAATAGAAGCAGATACCAATCACCATTAATGAGAATTCGACCAAAAGGGAAATCAAGAAGATAGTATTACACAAAGGTATGTCAGATGTTCAGAAAATAGAAAGGGAAGAGAGACAACAAAGGAGAGAAGAAAGAAAAGAAAGAGCCTTAGCGCTGCACAGAGGAATGAGTACTAGGGCGACCAACCAGGAAAGAAATCTGCCAGAGTCAGGTCATGACCGACAAAAAGAAGGCATGGAAGAAGAGGTGTCCCCTACGGAAGAACAATTGTGGATAGAGCAGCCAGAAGCTCTCCAATTAGAATCCCCCCAAGAAGGAACAACTCTATCTCCATTGAATCTGCATACCAGGATACAAACTATTGTTGAAGAGGACCTTCGACTAGGAGCTGGTGACTTTGGTATATGGATATGACTAGACGACGAAACATACACTGGAAGACACCTCATTATCCATCGACCAGAAGAAGGAAATTGGGTTACCTTTCAAGTGGTACCCTCCAACCGAAGTATCCACTTACTTTTACCAAAACATGAAGGAGCACCCCCCTACCAAATATATCTTTGGAGGACACAGAACATTCAAAACTGCGGATAGGTAACTACATTTGGACATCAACAGAAGAAGTTGAAGTCAACCAACTGCTGGTCAAAGTTGAAACGACAAAAAAATCGACGAAGACGAAAGTTTCATCAACGATAGTTCTACAGAGAGGAATAAGCAAATAACCCCACCACCCCCACCCCCACCTCCACCACCACCACCAAGATTCAAATTTGAAGCCTTCGGAGCCATTCAAAGGCCATTTTACCCTTCATAGAAGGTCAAAAAAAATTTGGTTTAATTTCCAGCCCATCAATAATGAAGTTGAGTAAGCCTTGGTAAATTTGCAACAGAAGGGTAACTACAAAATTTGCCCTTCCAGGTTATCAATGATTCATTGAATTGTGGAAGATTCTGGACTTAGAGTCTCTCTGGACTTAGAGTCTGCCCAAGTGCCCTCAAATAATGGGATCATGGATGAGGATCTGGGTCCCAATGGGCACGGACCACAGTGGGTCACTGTGCTGCAAGTGCCAAGTTCAACTCGATGAGTTGGGACTATGACTCGGTATTTGATGTTCACTTTTAAAGCATTTAATGGCATTTGCTTGCATTACTGATTCACCAACTTCATTAAATATTAAATCTTGGTCTAAGAAAATTCCATCCTGCCAACTTGGTTTTCCATCTGGCATATTCTTGTTCACCGAGTCACCTGATCTCACAACTTACAAGTCACTTGAGTATTTGAGTATATGATGCGAAATTAAATGCTCTTATGATTCATATTTATGGATGGTGAATTGATTTGACATCCCTCCATTGTGAAAAATTCGTAAGGAAAAAAATAATGGTGTTTTTTGAGTTACAACTTTCAAGTTGTAATTTACAATGCATTGAGCAGTCTTTGTCGAATTCGAACCTAACCTGATCCAATAGGTCTCTAAGTTGACAGACCAGCACACGACTAGGATGACAAATATTTGGTAGCAAGCTAACAACACGTCGCCTTTTGTTTGTGTTCATGAATCGCATCCTATACTAGTTAGTCCAGTATTCCAAGATTTATTCCAATTTCCATTCATTTACTAGGGTCAGAATCATTTGAATCAACATTCCTAGTCTCGCACGGTCCACCTAGGCTGCTTAGTCTTCCCATCTCATCGGAGGAAGAGGGTTAGGTAACAAAGACAAAGGAAACTGGAACAGAGTGCCAACCAGAGAGAAGGTTTGTATAATATGCATATAGTAAGCTCTAAAAGAAACAAAAGAATTCGTCATATACCCAACTTGAGATTACCATTACTTAATTTTTCTGGATGCTTACACAGTAACTCCTCTGCCTGAGTTGATTATGAGGGCGTTGGCCATGGATACGATTTGGAGAGGCTCGTTCCCATCATTATACCACCAATGGGATGCTCCTGCAAATATCGCTATTATGTCTCCCCTCCTCACTTGCCTCACCTTTTGACTTGAGTCCTCTTCTTCTTCCTCTTCCTCCCATGGTCTCTCTGATCTGCACCCTGAGTGCCCTCAAAACAAAAAGTTATTTTTGAAAGTCTCCGAACACCTCGCAAAAACTATACCCAATTTTCCCTCACTTGTACAGATATATCTATGCTATGTAGAAGCAATTATAAGCTGATTTTTTTGTAATCATGTGAAATACATAAACATGCATTCATTAGAGGAAATTTCAACTCAAAATGGGCCTCCTAAAATGAACTTATAAAAAATAGTTAAAATAATAAAATAATATTTTTTAATTTTGGAGGAAGAAAAGAAAAAAACTACTTTTTTGTTTGTGTTTTTGACATATCTCCCTGTGTTTTTACTCAAATTTCGATCGGGAGAGCTTGTTGGATGCGGAATTAAATTCCGCATCCAACGAGTACCCACTCGGCATACTTTTGACGGACCTCGCTACCCCAAAAACAAGAAATACATGAAAAAATGGAATGATGACATCATCATTCCATTTTTAAGGTATTTCTTGTTTTTGGGGTAGCGGGGTCCATCAAAAGTATGCCAAGTGGGTACTCGTTGGATGCGGAATTTAATTCCTCATCCAATGAGCTCTCCCAATTGAAATTTGAGTAAAAACACAGGGAGATATGTTAAAAACACAAACAAAAAAAGTAGTTTTTTTTTATGATACCTATCTCCAAATTTATATTAAAAAAGTGTTTAAGACCTATACGGTATTTCAAATTTAAAGCAATTTCATTGGCTAACACATGATGACATGGAATTTGCATAAAAGTTAAAAGGCCCATTTTGAGTTGAAATTTCCTCTAATACACCTAACTTGAGCAATGTAAACCAACTCAGGAGCGTTGAAATATTGGGGAATTGAGATGGTTTTGCTTTCAATTGTATTTTGTAGAAGAAAATAGCTACGCATTCTAATTCCTCATTTCTTTTGTGGTGCACAACTCCAAGGTTCCACCTATGTCACATGTAGGAGCAAAAGAAGCAAAGGTAGAACGTTGGGTAGGCTAGATTGAGCTTCCGTGAACTTAAATAGATTGGAGAAGTCTCTGGGAGAAAAAAACATTATCCTAGGTTTACAAGTATAGAATAGTCAAAGTTCGAGACTCATACTCTCAACTCTCAAATTTCATGTTTCAGTGTCTCCCTAATTTCTATTTCCTCCAGAAGATTTTGCAAAGCTAAGATGTCGACTTGGTTGTCATGAATTTATAGGTATGTACAGCATTTTGTACTTGTGTTACATTTTATATATGGAGAAATGTTAAATGTGTTGCTTGTTGGAGTTCCTTCTCGTGTTATAAATATAAGGGTTTAAAACTTCTCCATCCAAAAAGTTGTTTGAAATTTGTAATGTATTGTGCGACCACACATCCGCCAGGCTAAGTCTCGAATACTCAATATATCTAACCTTAGAAAACCCAATATATAAGTGAAATCAGAACCAAAATAATGTATACTTTTCATAGGCTAGGACCACAACTTCATTTGGGAAGAGGAGCAAGCAGAAAGAGACTGGTATTTGAGTTCCAAATATGTCAATGCTCTTTATTTGCCATGAATTGTAAACATTAGATTGAAAGAAAGAAAAATAACTGAATACAAATGTTTGAATTATTCCAATTTCCTTAATGAAATCCAAAGGTTGAAAGGATAAAATATTTAACAACTGACATTGTAAATGTTGTAGACTCCAACCCCTCTATTTTCCTGTTAGCCTTCTAATAATGGAAACAAGAAGAAAAAATTGTCTACCAATATATCTAAACAAGGGAATCCTCAACGGACGTTCATGAATGAAGGACTCAAAGTGCAGCGAACTAGCAAAGAACATGGTTTTAACAGCCTCACTGTCGCAAACCTCCCAAACGTTGTTTATGATTTTCCTTCCTTGTTGACTTTGGTAGACACTAGACACCCAACTCGTAGTGATATTTGTTGGATAATTTTAAATTCTTCCTTGTAGTGGACTAATAAATGATTAACCTTTCCGATAGGGTTGATAAAATCAATATAGATTGGAGGGACTATCCATAATCCACCTAAAATTGGGGCTTTTGTTTGATCACATCGAATTGGGTGATAAACTCTATATACATTGGAGGGACTATCCATGATTGACCTAAAATTGAGGCTTTTGTTTGATCACTTTGAATTGAGCATTTGGGGAGGACATGATTCATACATGCTTAATTTAGGGTTGATAAAAATGGTTGCTACCTAAAAGCATTAGGTGTTACATTGTGGGGTTTTACTTTTAGGTAGGCCCAATCGCACTTGACCAATAGAGTTGCCATCAAGTGCAATCAGTCCTCCATTCAAAGGTCCTTCCAAATTCCAATGCCTTATTTTATCAACGACCTAACGACTGACTTTTTCACCGACCCAATAGAGTTGTCCCTTATCTATGTTCAATAAACTATATGCTCTGGGGACCAGGAGATTAGAAACTTCTTTATATATGTATGGACGTGCATTAGCTAAAACAATGATAATGTTGTATGTGTGTGCGTGTCTCCATATTTGTATGAGATCTAGCTCCATGGCATGAATGGAAGAAGATGCCCCAACGGTTGCCAATGTGAATCGTTTGAGGGCCATAGAGATGTGAATTATAGGTTTCCACACAATAATCAAGTGTGTATTATAGTCATCTCTTGTGGGCTCTAGGAGGTTGAATAAATAGTTGTTGCTCCTAAAGAATTTAAGTGGTGGCAATTCTTTTCTTTTTATTTCTGATTTACAATTATTTTGTGTGCATATGAAAACCATAAACCATAATAGAACAAAACAAAATTAAAATTAAAAGTTTAAAATACTTGATATTTGTTGGAGAATTTGAAGTGTTTCGACAAATTAGCTAGGATAATATGTCCATATTGGAGAGACTTGGAAATGATTTTTCTATTTTATTTCCAATTTCTAGGATATTTATATAATTAAGGGTATATAAGGTATTTACTTTTATGAGGANATGTCCATATTAGAGAGACTTGGAAATGATTTTTCTATTTTATTTCTAGGATATTTATATAATTAAGGGTATATAAGGTATTTACTTTTATGAGGATAAATCCTACATTAGGGAGGCCGCATGGACAAGAACCTGTAATGTATTCATTGGATGTAAACCGTTTCAATTTGTATTGACTTTGGTTCTTTCTTTGTGCTCCTTCCCTTACTACAGTCTACCTACTCACCCACTCTTACTCTTTCTTATGGCATGGATAGATAGATTAGTTTATGAATAGTTCATGAATAGATAGAATGAACCATTATAGGCACTACCAACATTCCAACTCAATTTCATTACATTATAGGAACGACAGGCATGGAAAGCAATATAAAGGGAGATGAGAGTTTTCTATTACATAGGTAAGATAACATGTTTTTCATGGTTCATTTCACCTGGAGGGGTATATCTCCCTCTTACTATTGTGACTAGTCTTAATCACTATTCATTTGCGGTACTCACTTATGGCTTAGAAATGATTTTCTTTTCATTTCCAATTTCCAATAAGTTTGTGTACATTTGAAATTGACCATTAACTATAAATCATAATAGGAAAAAAAAATTAAAAAAAGTTTAACTTGGAATGTAAAATTAATCAAAGAGATGAATTGCTAAAAAAAGGTTTTTTTACCATAATTGACCTCATTTAGATTCTTAAAAAAGATGCTCCTCTTCAATTATTGTAGTGTTCTTTAATGAAATCCACCTTAAATTTTATTATAAAAAGCAATACAATATTAAGTTGTAGATCTTAATCTTAAAGTTTTAATTTTTATTAGAATTATGCCTTTTAGGATATACTAGAGTAAATGAGATATGTTAATTTCTGTTGTTTTTTTACATTAAATATTTCCTAGGTTACGGCCAATAACTCCACTAATTATTAAAACATTATCTAAATTATTTTTTTATATAAAAAAATTGTAGTATTTCTAGGTTAGAGTTAGATATTACATTTAGTTTTATAGTTTATAAAAAATAGGTTAAGACAATTTATTCATTAAGAAAAATATTTAATATTAATAAATTTAATTTGGTTTTTTATTCTATTCTAAGTTTAGAATCATTGTAGCAATTCATCGTGTTTGTTTTAATCACAACTTAGAATTCCTTATTATCTGGCTTAACATTTTTAGGGTTTGGATTTGGTCTTAGTTATATATTCAACATTATCATTTTCCTAGTTTTCTCTTGAAATGTGTTGTTAAAGATATATTAATAAATATTTATCAGTTATTCAACTCGACTCATTGTATTGATGATGAATCTTGANTCAACTCATTGTATTGATGATGAATCTTGATAAAGGTTTTTAATGTTGACATATCAAATGGAGTCTACAATTACCTTGGATAACACTCCTCAAACCTATCAACCT
>LPNX010165172.1:4813-90638 GCA_001517045.1 Pseudotsuga menziesii
TTGTGAATATCCTCATGTGTAAGATCTTAGAGGGTAGAAGGTCATTAATAATTGTAGAATCTAGTCATATATTCGTCGTGGTTTAGAAACCACTAATGAGATGACTGAACACCTGCAATGCTTTGTTGATCTATTTCTTGAATTTCTTAAAGACATTGGCAAGGTTAGCAAGTTCTTAGAACTAGAGTAAGAGATTGAGAAAGAAATTTTCAGTCTTCTACTGAAGTTGAGGGGGACATCTATGCAAAAATGAATGTGATACAACACTCAACAATGAAAACTAAAAAAATTACAGTTTTGAGTCAATGTGGTTGAATTTAGTTTCACAAAACGTGAGGATTTTAATCTTGTTAAGGTTTTGGTCTTCTCTTGGTCTGTTAACAGACAAAAGAAAGTGACACTATTGGATTTATTCATCTATTTCAATTAAATCATAGTACATTATTGCTATTGGTTCATCTTTCCATTCTAGAAACATTCTTGATGTTTATAAAGGAATGAAAGATGCACGATATTCAATGACTTTTATGGATACCTATGATCCAATGATTGATGAAGGCAGGTTTGCAATCAAAGAGAAATTTTCCATAACATTGCAATATTAGGTTATTTCCATAGATCAGTGTATAAGTCTGTATAACAAAGCCATCCCTTATGGAAATTCAGATTGAGCCAAGCAATACATTTGTATATCAAAACGAGATATATAATGTGGGATAACTATTGACAAAGGGTGTACTCATGATGCAAAAGTATTAGTGTCAAAAGGAAGACATTGCATCTGCATTTAGCAAAAATGGATCGATGAATATAGGGGATGTTGGATGGATTGACAACGAGGGAAGATTATGGTCCATTTTTAAATGAGAATGCGGTATAAAATGTGTGAATGGATGGGGTGAGGGTGCCAATGGAATGGAATTTACAGCATGAAGGGTGTGAGGGTGGCTTCTGTGGAGCATCGAATGATGGTTGGAGCAAATGAGTGGCTAGAATGGAATGAACCTAACATCAATCGATGAACCTGCACGCTTTTCATTTCATTTCATGACAGTGTCATGAAACCTCCTCGCAGAACCTTACAATTTCAATTGACGGTAAGTTCATCAGGATACAAGGCTTTGTGAAGACCGCTTCTGCAGTCGATGCATTGTGCATAACACTTATTGATGCACTTCATGCACAGAGCGTGGCATCATCCATGCAACCTGTGTTGGATGATGCACATCATCAAAAAATATTTGAACTCGATTGATAAGCCTCATCGCACCAGGAAATATATGTTCGATGGTCACCTTGCAGGTCACGAGCCTACTTCTTTGTAGTCTTATCTACCTCACAAACATACTTATTGGATAGGAATACGATCTACCAAAAATAACTTACCTTCCTGGGTTTAGTCTCTTAAATTTAATCCACTCTTAGCTTTAGGAGGCCATCTTTTCCATTCCTTGTTATCTATGTTGTACTTTAGTACTGGCCTTGTAAGATAATTCGAGTAGAAGATCCAACAAATTTTAGTTGGAAAACAGAATCACTCACATCTCTATGTGAGGCATATCTATGGTTGACTTTTCCATTTAAATAAGAAAATCCATTTTATATGAACTCACATATATAGAGAGCTGAGGTTTTATGTATGCATTTTTGTTTTTGCCCACAACTTGCATTTGATCCAATAGATTAATATGTATCATTGCATATGTTTCATCTTGTTCCCACACTAGAGGTTGGCTTCTACATCCACAATGATATCTTTAGGATGAACTATGGACGACTCCGATGGTTTCTGATGGGTATTTCGACTAAAACAAAACAATTTTAAATTACTCTCCATTATATATATATATATATATATCATGCAAACACAACGATTATATATACTTTCTTTCTTCAATTTATATTTGTGTGCCAGAATGTCACTCCATTGAGCATCATCGGATAGCTATATCATGAACAAACAGTTGGAAAGTAGTGCATTGATCCAATGCCTGTTTTTGTTTTTTCTTTGTCTTAATTTTCTTTAAATTAATGAAGTAACATCTTAATTTGTTTTAATTTAATTTAATGTAATGAACTAAAGTGAATTGAGTTGAATGAAGAATTATGACCAAACCGAGTTAATATTAAATTTGTTGGTGAAAGGATCATTATTTATCTATCATATATGTAATAACCCATCTGCATTTTTCTTATTGGCAATGTGAATTTTGTTAAAATGATCATTCTCATTGTTCAAATTGAATTTTTTTATTGTATAAATAGATTCAAGAAGAAAATAATTCTTAGATGTTCAGGCATTGAAATTCATCAGCGTTTAGTACCAAGATTTTTTTGTTTCTAAATTCAGGTTTTATTTTTAAGCGTATGTTACCAAGGTCCAAGGTTTGAATCGTTGTTGCGTTGTTGCTACATTTTTAAAAGATTTGTTGTTGTGATGTTGAATGCAGCTCCAGCCCCTGGTCATTCTTCTTTGGGACATCTAAACCAACGTGCCCGAGAATTTACACTAGGTCCTTATGTTATGTTGTATTTTTTCAATAGCAATAGGTCCTATTATGCATACTTGTTCATTTGATTTTTTTAACTTGTTCTCACTATATAGAGTTCCATGCCTTGGTTCAAGTACTCGACAACCAGAAAACTAACATTGGAGTAAGGAAGTTAATTTGTATAGTGTTCTAAAACAGTCATTTAAATTTCACATCTTAATCTAAAATTCAAGATCAACATCTATAGATTAAGTGGGAATTATATTTGTAACAATTTCATATAACGATTTAATACAAGGGAGCCACCAACAAAGTGAATGGCTTTCTTCAATGTACTCTAGTGTAATTACTGAGTGCCCACTACATATTAGGATTGGAAGGATTTGTACCCTTTTGAGTTTGCAATTTGGTTCTAGTATTGCAACATTGCAACAAAATACAATCACTAATTAGATTATATTTTGGATTCCACCCTCCAGGATAGTTTTCAATACAAATTTTGTATTCTTAATGGAATCATTCAATTGATTCTTCCAAAAGATACTTTCTCTTCTTCATGTAGGGCACATTTTGGAATCAATAGAACATTTCAGCATCTGCAACATTACTTTTACCAGTCTAATAGCCACCAATAAGAGAGAGCATGTTTAAATGGTATTCACATATGTTCACATTGAAGTAGACTCAATATTTCTATGAAATTGGGATTGTGTCAGCCATTTCTAGTCCCCTCTCATTATATTAAAAAAAAAATGTCCTTGTTAAGTAATTACAATTGTTTATCATCTCTAGAACTTCAGGTCAACTTTACATTCAATAAATAAATTGCTGTGAAATATTCGATAGACCACATACACACGTTTACATTTATCTACAGGCTTAAGAGAGAATTGAAAGAGCTTCAGGTTGCCTAAGAAATTCATACAATAACTGTGTTCAAAATACATGCTTATTTTCTTTTGTTACTGGTATAATAAACTATAGTTGCACTGTACATTTTTTCCTCATACAAGCCATAAAGGTAGAGTATGATACCTTTAGAACAGTTGGATCTAATCTCAACAAAATACCAAAAAAAATTATGTTTGCATTATTTTGTTGACATTGATTCAACCACCATACATGCTCCACTATTTCTACTTAAGCCCTCCTCCATCAAGCCTTTTTCTCATTTTGAAGCCGAATTTGTTCGTGAAACCTAGCAATAAATGCATATGCTTTCTTGTTTACCTCATCAGGGCTTGGGCTCAGACAAAAAATTGATGATTGGCATTATCTAGAGAAAATTGATTTCTAAAAGCAAACACCTGAGCGCGTTCAGACTCAGGCTCGGTCTCAGGCTCAGATTTATCTAATTCTACAGTGGAACGCCTTCTCTTTTACTAGTGAATGTTTGGGATCATGGTTTCAAAATTTTGAAGTGGGCATGCCATTTTCTAAAACTGTGATCCATGAAAACTTGGAAGGATATGGAAGGTGTAAATGGGTGTAGTAGGGCACAAAAGTGCTAATCTTTAGAAAGGTGAAAAAAAACCACCATGGTGGCTAATTTGTTGCCATTTTTGGGAAGTTCACTATAAAATCCATAGAACTATCAATCAACATAGTAGTACATGCAAATACAAAAGTCTAGATGTATTTTTTCATTCCCTCCCAAATGGAAGATTGCTTAGTGCCTTCATGGGTTTTTCAAAATCAAGAGTGACCCTCTTTAGGATGTAAATGCAAATCCTCTAACACCCTTTGTTCAAATTTGAATTGTATATTATAAAAATTCACTCTTTGTTCAAATTTGAACTGTATATTATAAAATTCACACTATATACTTTAAGGCATATTGTTTCCAAGTATATCCCTTAGGGGGATTGGGTCTTCTTGAATCTTTTGGATGAGTTGAACTACGACATCATTTTCCAACTATTTTTTATAGGTTTCGATGAGCTAATCAAGTATAGGTAAGGATAATGGATATAAATAATTATCCTCGTTGTACTTTCTTCACGACATTCTCTATGGATTTCTTATAAATGATCTCATAATCATACCCAAAAATATTATTGGCCCATTCCCTAAATATATTTAATGGTTTTAGGGTAGAGGATTGTTGAAGGATTACCCCCATTATTAGTTCACCTAGACATGCCAACATCATTGTTTAACTTTAATGTAATTTAATTAAATAAATTGAAGTAAATTGAGTTAAATAAAAAATTATCACTGAAGTGAGTTAATATTAAATTCATTAGTCCAATGCTATATCTCTATCAAATATTATCAATTTAGTTATTTATGCTTATTTAAATATGGGATCATTTTTTTTTCCAAAGGAAAAAAAGCTGAAAATTTTATAATATTCCAGAAAAGTCTGTGCAATGATTGTATGCAAATGCATACCATTGTTTATACAACCGGTACGTTGTAACAACCACTATTCCCAAAGGAAACAGTATATAATCTGATCATCTCTATCCCAAGATATTATGCCAAAAAGAAGGCAAAGCTAAGGACTCTGATGTTGCTGAATATGTTGCCCTTGGAATGAGTTTGAAAAATGTTCCAAAATATAGCCAGGCATGTGTCTTATGCGTCTTTTGCTGAGCCAAAATTCTGAAATATCGATTCAAAAAAGTCTATTAACATGAGTGTTCAGTAGAATCATACAATTCTCCTTACAGGAAGGGCTTCCGCAAAAGGTATATTGTAAAACTCATAGACTTCCCCTTCTGTATGTTCAAAAAATTTCCAGGTGCCAAAGGCCATCCCCACTCCTGGTTTTGAAAGTTGGTCTGCTACTGCATTTCTTTCCCTATATACATGACAACATGTAATGTGATCAAATGATGTCCAGAGTCTGATTACTTCTGCATAAAGAGTATTTAGAGCAAGGTTTCTACACTGCTGAACTTTATTCACCCAATTAATGATAATGAGTGAATCTGCAACCCTTTTCTAGAGAAAATTGGAGAAGAAGTTTTAGAGCCAACAGTTCTGCAAAATTGTTTGTGCCTTCCCCAAGGCCCATTTGAATTTGGAAGGAGTGATTTTGGGATAAGTAGAGGACGCCTCCACCCTCAAAGGCATGGTTTTGTGAGGCTACATCAAATAAGGACCAAGGCATGGAGTGGTCTACCTGTTCAGCTAAGATAATTCTTATAGGAGAACCTTCCTTGGTTTGAGGAAAATATGAAAGGATATCCAGGCCATGGGATGCTATTACCTTTGGAGAGGATGCCCTGTTTTGAAACACTGCTTGATTTTGAGCAATCCATATCCCCTAGATGTGAATGAGAGGAAGAGATTTTAATTTGGCTAACTGAGGGGTGTTGATCCAATATTTCCAAGCCTCTTCCAGCGAGGGACCATTCCACAAATACCTTTGATTTGTCTTTTCTTGCGAATGCTTCCAAACCTGGGTGGAAAAAGGACAGTCTAGGAAGAGATGATTGATAGATTCTTAGTTATTTTTACATAGGGAGCACCATCTAGGTACCTCTATATCCCTTTTCTTCATTCTGTCCCAAGTTGGAGTTTTATTTTCCAGTGAGCACCACATAAAAAATTTTGCTTTCAAAGGGCATTTAAGCTTCCAAATCCATGTCTTCCACCATTTGGGCTCGTCTTGGAAGAAAAATGAGCATAAATACTGATAACCAGTTTTTGGAGTGTAAAATCCATGAGCAGCATGTTCCCAAACTAATTCATCAGCTTTGTTAGTGAGTCTGATATGACCTATACGAAGGGATGAGGTGTACCTGATCCAATCTTGGGTCCACTGGGGTGGGATGCCAAGCTCCCTTCCTCCCTTCCACCCCTACTGCCATAAATTGGTGGTAGCTGGATTAGTAATTTGGTTTAGATGGAAGATACCATTTTGCTAGAGGTGTTGAACTAACTTAGGAGGAAGAAGGTGATTTAGCTGACTGTTCGGCCAAGAATCTGCTCCAATTCTTACATTTGAACCATTCCCCACCTTCCATGAGAGGCCATTCCGAACTAGAGAAAAGGAATTGCAAATTGCTTTCCATATTATTGAGCTTGTTCCAGCTGGGGTTGTTGCTGAGTTTCTGATTCAGTCCCAAAGGGGTACTGCACTGATGTATTTATGGTAGACCAATTTTGACCACAGACTGGTTGTAGCGATGAGACTCCAACCTGCTTTTGCTACCAATGCCTTGGCAAAGAGATTGATGTTCTTTAACCCCCACCCTTCCAATGATTTTGGTCTGGCTAATTGGTCCCACCTTACCCAAGGGAGGACTACATTTTCTTTCTTTCCAGTCCAAAGAAATTTTGCGCAAATTTTCCTTGTTTTTCCAAAATGGATTTTGGAATCCATGCAAGAGACATCCAATAGATCGGGATTGCCTCCAAGACTGATTTGATCAGAATTAGTCTACCTATCCTTGATAGCCATCTGTTACACCAGTTGTTTATCCTTTTCTCCAATTTTGCCACAAGACAGTTCTAGCCTTCTTTGTTATAGCAATTTGGCTTGAGCCTAAACCCTAAGTACTTCAGCCCTTCATTTAAATGAGTGATTGAGAAGGGAAAAAAGTTGATGAATCTCCTTTTGATGTCTTCATCCAGGTTGAATGTGGTGAGAGAGGATTTCTGTTCACTTAGGATCATCCCTGTTTCTTTGCAGAAGGTCTTCAGGATTGCTGAAAGCTTCTCTGCCTCTCTGATTGAACCATTACAGAAAAGCAGAATGTCATCTACAAAAAGAATATGAGTAATGATAATATTGTTTGAGATTTTGATCCCTTCAATCGATCTCGTTCTTTTTTCATCCAAGATGGTTCTGTTGAGGCCCTCTGCAATCAGCAAGAAAAGAAGCTAGGAGAGGGGGAATCCTTGTCTAAGCCCTCTTTCTGATGGTAATAAAGAGGAGGCAGAACCGTTTATGAGAATTGCAAAGGATGCTGTGGTTATGCATGAAAAAACCCATTTTATAAAGAAGTAGTGAAAACCCAGATGAGTGAGGAGCATCCTTAGGTAAATCCAGTTTTGTCTGTTAAAGGATTTTGAAATATCAATTTTGAGAATTTCTCCTTTTTTTTTCTTGACTTTTACTGTGTGCATACCTTCCTGAGCAACTCCCATTGCCTCATGGATTTGCATGTCCTCTAGAAAGCCAAACTGTTCAGAAGAGATGAGCTTTGAGAGGGCCTTCTTTAACCGCTGAGTAATCACTTTTGCAATCACTTTGTAAGTGATGTTGCAGAGGGAGATAGGCCAGAAATTTTCCAGATTGGTTGGATTGTCTATTTTGGGAATGAGAGCCAGGAAGGTTGAGTTGAGGGGAGGATGAACAAGTCCATTTAGGCAAGATTCTTCGACTAGGTGGAGAAGGTCAAGTCCTATATAGGAGGCCAGGAAGAATTCAATGGTCCATCCATTAGGTCCCGAGCTTTTATCATTTAGAAAGCTATGAAGGATAGTTTTTAGTTCATCCTCCGAAACTACTTCCATTAGGTATGCATTGTCCTCTTCAGTAATGCTTCCAGGAAAGTACCGAGCAGTTTGGATGACTTCTGCAATAGTAACCCGTTGATCTTCTTTGAAGAGGGATCAATTATTTATTCCATGGAGATTTTTGTTGTTGAATTTCAAATTATTTTTAATTTAAATTTGGTAAATGTTTTTGGAATTGTAGATATAAGTTCTTAATTGCACAAGGCTAGTGTAATAAAATATTATATACATAACGCTAGTGTAATAAAAGTTTTGAAAAGTACTAAATCTATTTTTACATTTAAAAATGAATTTTGAAAAAAATTAAAAATAAATATTGAAAGAAAAATCTGATATAGTAAAAAAAATAGATTACTTAATCTTAATTTTTTTTTAAAAAAAATTATAGGAAATATAAATATAAAAGAAAAACCATTTCAAAATTACATTTTGATTATTATTTTATTAAATTTAAACAAAAATTCACATTCAAATATATTAATATCAAATTCTACAACAATATTAGTTTTTTAAATATAAAAAAAAAATTGATTTAAAAGATTGCAATACTAAAGAAAATTGTAATAAACATTCCATCCCCAAATAAGAGCATATAATATATTTATAAGGCACATTCATATAAAATAAGTTTTATAAGGGAAGTTTATTTTTGCTTTTAAATTGTTGGTCAAAAGGCCTGGAAGTGAATGTTTCAATATTTCAAATTTACTTGATTTTAGTAAGTGTGACTCTAGAAACAATGAAATTGATTGCAACTTTATATGTATTAACTTAAACCAACAATAATAAAGCGATAAAACACATAAATGAAGCTAAGTAGACTAGTGAACTAGTCATTTACAAAATAAAACTGTTTCTAATTTCAAAACATTACAACTTTTCTTTTATTTTTTAAATATAGTATATTTCATATTGTTGGATACAAATAAACGTATTAAAGGTTGTTAATTAATAAAATAGATTGAATATTAAAAGTATATATAAAAAAATAGATTGAATATTAAGAATTGATTTACTGATTATGAATTTTTTTATAAAAAATATTGAAGAATATCTTTTATTTATTTTCCAAATATAGTATTTAATGTATAGGAGTATTTTGGAAAATTTTAAAGTTATAAGTTATTTTTATGTTTAAAATATGATATGTTTTATATTGTTGAATGAAAAATAATAAACCAACGTGAACTTACAAAAATAGATTGAATAATGAAGAACATATTTAGTAATTATAAAAATTTCATTGTTTTTAAGTAATAATAATATTTTTCATGTTATCTTTAAAATGAACACATAGAATAATATATTTAAAGTATTAAATATTTTATGTTCTTCACTAAAAATCAGTGATATTTTTTTTTTATAAATCAGTAATGTTAGTTGAAGAAAAATAGAGTAATATTGGTTAAAGAAAAATGAAAACTTGAATATTAACTTCCTGAAATATTTTAGTTTTACATGTTATTATTATTTTTTAAATATTTTATTTCAAGATTTATACTTTGAAAATTTTCAATTTCAGTATTTAGTGATTTAGTAGTGTGTTGGAAAATTATATTGATAGGTATAAATATTATTAAAGTTAATTATTAAAATCAATCACATTTACTGTTTTTATAGATAAGGTGGAAGAAAAAGTCAATGTTTGATATTTTATGATTTACATAAATAATTTAATTTGATTTTATTGGATATAAAAAAGGACTTAATTTTGATTGATAAATGAGGCTTACTAATATAATTAATGAATTGATAAGTTTCCATTTTATGTTGTTGAGTAAAAAAATACCTAATTTTGTTAAAAATACTAGAGTTAGAACTAAGTAGCACATTTATTGTATATAATCTTCTTTAAAAAATTTCAAAATTGGCAAGTTATTTGTGATTATATGCTTTTAAGACCAAGATGTAACATAGCTTTTTATAAATATAAATAATAACAATTTTTTATAAATTTAAAATACTAATAATTGTTCTTAATAATGTATAAAAAAGACAGCACCATAATAACATTTAATATATTGAAATATAATTTATATTATGTAAATTTCCACATACCTAAGTTTTTTACATCATGTTAATTTAAGTTACTTTACAATCTAGACAATCAACTTAAAATAAAAATACACCAACACCCAAATCTCAATTCAACTTGTCCAATGTAACCCAAAAGACAATTTATCCAATGTAACAAAAAAAAATATAAAGACTGATATGATAGTAGTTTGTTTTTTGTAAGAATAGGGAACTTAAATTTAAAAAAAAAAAAAAAACATTCAAAAGCTTCAAAGTCCTTAACATAAATTGTGCTCACGAGCATTACATTATATTGATTTGATCTACTTTATAATACATCTAACAATCATTTGAATAAGTAAAGTTATTCAATCATTTGAAGATGCAAAGTGCATAAGGATTAGGATTGATGTTTAACACATGCAAATCTATAAATTATTAATAAGTTTATCATTTTCTGTAATTTCTTCAAAAACTAAAAATAATTTTTTTACATATATATCGTTAAATCTTGAATAATTTAGATCTAATTAAGTATCGTTAAATCTTGAATAATTTAGATCTAATTAAGTATCCATCGTCATCGTCCTACCCAACATAGAACATGGCTGCACAAGAGGATAAATAACACAGTGAATAGAGATATCGATCTGATCAGATATTCTTCTTGTTACAATCACGAAGTTCCATGATTTTATAATGAGGATATTCACGTAGACTTTAGTGGACTTCTCTCAATGGTATAAATGGTACAAAGATAAAGTACATATCTACGGCAAGAGCTATCCATTGAGTTGCAAAGCATTTAATGTTGCTACAGCAAGCTTGGTGATAGTTAGATCTTGAGCTGCTCGAGATCCAACGGTCAACAAGCTTGTTGGATCTGCATTAAATGCTTTGCATCTCAATAAATAGCTCTTGCCCATATCTACAGTGGGTTGAAGCATATTCTGATACTTTTAGACGTATTCTATTCATAGCATCTTTTGTTACTTTTGGAGGTATTAGCATCTTTTGCTTTTCATCCTCTGAATTTGGAGATCAAATTTGAAGGGAAAATGTAGCACTTTAACTATGAAAAGCTTGAGAAAAAATCCACATATTATTTGATAATATTAAATTAATTATATATTTTTAATCAAATTTATGTCATTAAATAAATTAATAAATTTTTAATTGCCATATAAAAAACCTTATTTCAATATAAACTTTTTAAATTGGAATCTCTTTTCAAAATGAAATAGTACATTTTATTTCCAAAACAAATATTAAGTTTCTAAACAAATACACTAGAAAAATAGCAAAAGGAAAATTAGAGGGAAGATGCACAACTATCTTGAATCTTTACTTAGAAATTATTGGTGTCCAACTTGTAAATAGTTTGAGCTTAAGAATCTAGTGTAGTTAAATCCAAATTTTATTTTCCTTTAGTTTCTTCTTAATTAACCAATACTTGTTCATAAATTCATTATTTGGAACCTTTTATGTGGTAGAACTTATAGTGAAAACCCCATGTCTTCTTGAAACCTTGTATTAATGCATCCATTTATTGAAGATTCTTATTTCAAATTAATTGGAAGTCCCAATCCCAGTTTCTAATATCTAGACTTGAACCTTTATAATTTTTTATAAACATCGAGATATTTACATGGTCAAACCTCATGCTAGTATCTGCAACTTGATACTTTATTCAAAATCTCCTTTTCGATTACACATAACTCCCCCTTTCTCAACGCATTCCTTCTAAGGCAAAGATATTCATACTTATATAACATTTACCCATTTTCAATTTTTTAATTTGCGACATTTGGATTTATGGTTATTTGGTGGGATGATTTAGTGATGCAAAAATGTATTAATAGAAGTGGGGTGAGACTTCTTATTAGCATTAGTGGGCAACATGAGTTTTCGCCTATAAGAAATGCGTACTGTCAAAAGGCAACATGTAATTAAAGAATGTAACTAGTTCATTAAATGAATGTGTGTATCGTAAGTCATGAAAATCTATCATGGCTAATAATTTGGTGGATGATAAAGAAAATTATGACGTGACGTAACCATTATTTTCTTGTAATGGGTGGGCAGAGCATTAAGCCTTGACAATACATGCTGCATGCTGCCTCAAGGAATTGCCTTGAAGTGATATGACAGCCTTCACAACACATTACATATTCAGAAATTAATAGATAGAAAACCACTCGTTCAATGGTATGATCAATAGAAAGTAACTCAGACAGATAAATACAACTAAGACGAACTTTATTCATACTAACAAAATAGTAGGCAACCAAATTAATCACTTTTGGACGATACTGATTTGCCAGATGTGGCTTCAGAGTGACGAAAGCTTTGAGCTTTGATTTCGTTACCCGGCAATTCAAGTCCTCACCTACTAATGTCCCTCGAAGGTTGTCAAATATTTTGTTTTGCTGTACTTAGAATGTAAAAGATCAACAACTTCGTATATGTTTAGTCAAAGTATATCAACTATTTATATATGGATAAATTTTTCAAATACTTTGTGGTACAACATCACCCACTTATGTGGGCAGGTTTGGCAAAATCATCAAAATCTTATATGTTTAGTCACGTCATATCAACTATTTATGTAAATGGATAACATTTTTAAATACTTTGTGGTACTTGGAATGTACAATATCACCCACTTATATGCTACGTTTGGTAAAATCGTCAAAATCTTATACTTTCTGGTGTAATAAGATGAGTAAATATTGATGGTGAAAATAACTCAATATTTTGTGAGAGGAATTGGGTTGTCACAAACAATATTGAGAAGAGCTTAGTAATAATGGTATATAAAATAATTGATAATAGAGTTTATATTAATAGAATATTGTTTATGTTTTTTAAATTGTATTAGAGTGGAATAAGTGTATTGTTTAGGTTGATTTTAGGGTAATAATTAAAATTTTGTAATAAATAATTATAAAAAAATAACTCATGTGATAATTGTATTTAATAACAAAATTAAACAAGTGAAATTAGCAACATAGTTGCTAAGTACCTCCCTTTTAAGAAAAGTTTGAAGAAAACAGTAACAAGCTTCATTTTTTAAGTGGTATAAGGAATTAAACATTAATAAATATATAACCCAAAAGAACAAAAATAAAAATGAAATATAAAAAAAAAATCATACTAATATTAACATTAATAAACTTTAGATTTTTAAATCAAAATAATTAAATATAGAAAAAATAGCATTAAATGCATATTTTATAATATGTAACATTAAATGTATATTTTATATTTCTTTAGAATATTATAATGAGATTAAATGAGAGTTGGAATACTAGATTTTTTTAGAGTGTGGTATACATTATGTATGGGACTTTAGTTATGTTAATGAGAGGTTGATCATGGAGAAAAATATACTCAATAACCATTAATATTTTTTGATGAAGTCTATAAGAACTTGTGAATAGATTATTATGAGTTTTTTAAATATGATCACTAGGTAATAATTTGTGGGTTGGGAAAATTTTGTGTTGTTTGTCTAGAAGGGCATATACAAATGGAAAGTGCCCATACCTTGATTCCAAGGCATATGAGTCATCTTAATGTCGTGATTTGAACTTGGGTGGGGAGAATAACATCCAATCCTCCCAACCACTTGATCAAACTCTAGTTAAGAGTATTCCTTAAAAAATAAAACATCCAACAATTTCTACTGCTTGCTAATTATGATGTGCATCGAGCTTTCCCTTAATCATGGTATTAAAGTTAAGGATTAGATGATGTCAATATATGCACCCAACTGTTATTACAACACATAGATAAATAAATAAATATATGTATATTTAGAGTACAAACTAACTATTATCTATATAGTTAGTTAGTCTATAAATGGAATACAAAATTTTTAGAAACATAAAACTTTATCTTAAACAAAAATCTATTAAAAAGATTTTACATATTTTTGATATGATGATTTGGAACTTAAGACTTAAAGCCTTTTTTCAACACATAGACAAATCAAAACATACTTTAACACTTACCATTCAAAACTCGATTTAATTAGTTCACCTAACCTAAAATTAATAATAATAAAAAATTTTAATCAAAATTTAAAGGAGAAGTCTAGAGAAGGGACAAATTTCCCTAAACCTTTTTTACCAGAATCCAATGTTTTTCTTTTTTTTTGTTGCAAATTTATTAGTATTTCAATGGTGATTTTGAAGGTATAAATAGATTCAACACCTTCAGAAACCTAAGGCACCCAAAATTTTGAAATTTAACAACTATAATCTCATTTTCTAGAATTTTCAACCAATTTTATCTAAAAAAATAGCTCAAACATGGGTGAATTAGTCGAATTTGTCTCTTGGTTAGACTATCTCAAACTTAAAACTCAAACTTATCTGTGAGGTATAATCATAACCCACATACACAAACCCAAATGCATCTTGTATTTTCTTTAATACTCAACATGTAAAACCCCCTTGCTTATTAACTCATTTTTATTCCATTATAAATTCTTTAGTTCACACCATGAATTGAGACTAATATCTTATGAATAACTAGCAAATGGGTTAATAATATTTAGATAAAATAATCAAATACCATTGACATAACCGATATGAAAGATAATTATTTTGCACAACACAATACATTTCCTATAACTATGCATTTACTTTGCATTTCCATATTGATTTAATTACTAACATATTTTCTTTATTATCATTATTTATGTATTGTTACGTAAAAATGGTTTTAATTATATTTATTAAAATGGTTTAATATAACTCATTTAACATAATAATAACATAATTAACTCAATATATTTATTTTTTGCCATTAAAATATTTTTGATGCTTACAAACCAACTTGGATTTCTATCTTTTTCATATACCATTTAGGTAAAACATTGGTAGGTTATAACTTATTACAAAAAGAAAATCGTTGGTTCTTAAAAGTTATATGTTCAACCTATCCCCTCCTCACATCTACCCAACCATATCAATAAAAATATCGGCCACAACATTTAAAAATCCAAAAACTTACAAGTTCCCGAAATTTCGATGACATAAACACAAATTTGGTAATTTAAATGCAAATGTCTGTTAAGGCCGCGAGCGTGAGATGCAGCAATAGAGGCACGCAAATTGGGGAAATTTACGGTATCATGTTGCATGTCACTATAGCCATTGATGTGAAACGAGCATCACGAAATTGACAGGGTTGCGTGGGAGATAGACGAGCCGTCTTATAATTTATTTTAATTTTAAAAAGTTTAATTTAATTTTAAATGTCATTGGTATAATAAATGACATTAAATTTAAAAAAAACTTAAAAATAAGTGTTGATGGACCAAGTACCCACATTAAGTGCATAAAAAAAGAGTTGTACTTAAGTGATGTCATAGCGTCCATGTGTCATCTGAAAACCAGATACCAAATTCCAATGCCGACATCATGTTTGATTAGCCAATGAAAAGTTTACAAATGAGCAAATAAATACATTTTTATTGAAATTAAAATTCATTATTTACAAAGTTCTAAAGTTAAACTTTGTAAATGCTATTTTTAATTTTTGAACTAATGCAAAGTCAAGGGAGGTTGACTTGCAACCGATTACAATATACCTGGTGAGGCAGGTATAATAATAGATAACTTATTTTTTACACTTAACTTATAACTTATAACATTTATCAATCACAATTTAAATAACTATACTAGTGTATAATATAAACAACTTTTAATTTCAATTTTAATAATTTTAAATAAAAAATAAAAAAATCAAAACATTATCAAATTTTAAAATACCTTTTTGAAATTGGAAAATTTTAATTCTAACAAGTTTTTAGCAAATGCATTTGAGGCTTTATGATCTCATTATGACGATGTTACGTAAAATTTGATGGATTTTTATGGCTGTTACATTTAAAACATATTATTAAGGTTAAATAGGTCATTATTAAGTTAATCACAACTATGGTTATGTCTTATGTCTTTTGACATATAATATTAAATATTTTGTAAGATGCATTAACCATAATATTTAATAATATTTTTTTCTTATATAATTAAATTTTTGTTTTTTTATTTTTTTATTTTTATTTTTTATAAAATAATAATTAATATTTCTATTTCAGTTCTTAATTAAGAATCTAGTGTAGTTAAATCCAGATTAATCACTTTTGGACGATACTGATTTGCCAGATGTGGCTTCAGAGTGACGAAAGCTTTGAGCTTTGATTTCGTTACCCGGCAATTCAAGTCCACACCTACTAATGTCACTCGAAGGTTGTCAAATATTTTGTTTTGTTGTACTTAGAATGTAAAAGATCAACAACTTCTTATATGTTTAGTCAAAGTATATCAACTATTTATATATGGATAAATTTTTCAAATACTTTGTGGTACAACATCACCCACTTAGGTTTGGCAAAATCGTCAAAATCTTATATGTTTAGTCACGTTATATCAACTAACTATTTATGTAAATGGACAACATTTTTAAATACTTTGTGGTACTTGGCAAAATCGTCAAAATCTTGTACCTTCTGGTGTAATAAAATGAGTAAATATTGATGGTGAAAATAACTCAATATTTTGTGAGAGGAATTGGGCTGTCAGAAACAATATTGAGAAGAGCTTAGTAATAATGGTATATCAATTGATAATAGAGTTTATATTAATAGAATATTATTTATGTTTTTTAAATTGTATTAGAGTGGAATAAGTGTATTGTTTAAGTTGATTTTATGGTAATAATTAAAATTTTGTAATAAATAATTATAAAAAAAATAACTCATATGATAATTGTATTTAATAACAAAACTAAATAATAGATAACTTATTTTTTACATTTAACTTATAACCTATAACATTTACCAATCACAATTTAAATAGCTATACTAGTATATAATATAAACAACTTTTAATTTCAATTTTAATAATTTTAAATAAAAAATAAAAAAATCAAAACATTATTAAATTTTAAAATACTCTTTTGAAATTGGAAAATTTTAATTCTAACAAGTTTTTGGCAACTACATTTGAGGCTTTATGATCTCATTATGACGATGTCACCTAAAATTTTCAATGGATTTTTATCGCTGTTACACTTAAAACATATTATTAAGGTTAAATAGGTCATTATTAAGTTAATCACAACTATGGTTATGTCTTATGTCTTTGGACATATTATATTTTGTAAGATGCATTAACCATAATATTTGAAAATATTTTTTCTCATTTTTAATTTTTTATTTAATTAAATTTTTGTTTATTTTTTTTGAATTTTTTATAAAATAATAATTAATATTTTAATTGGTTGACATAGAAGACGTCATTCTTGAAATTTGTTGCTTATTCCTTGGTGGCTGACTGATGTAAGGCTCCTCCAGTTCTTAATTAATTGTTTTAAAAGTTTATAGCCGTCATTTGCATGTCTTGAGTGGTCAAAGATTCGATTTTTGCAGAGTGTTGTGATTCAGGATTTCTTGTGTTGTAGACATGATGGTTACTTCTTGAAGTAGCTCTGTATTGAATCCCAATGCAGTGTTATTCACCCCCTTGAATTACCAGTAAGTGGAGGGTTTCTCCCTATAATTGATGCAGGAGCATAGACTACATAGTGAAGCCACGCGTGACTTCACTAAGACTAGTATGATCTTCTAGAAGAGACTTTAAGTCTCTTATGTAATTCTTGTTTTTAATAATAATAAAAAAATACAAGTCTGAATAAGTTGGAGAAAGATACTCGATCCTTCCCAAGTGTAATTAATAGAGATAGAATCAGTTAGAGGTTGTAGAGTATTTCTAGCAGTCAGCTAGTCAAGTCATAGGTAGAGAATAGAGTTCAAATTGGATTTGTAACCTTGAATTGTGGATCTGAAACCAATTCTATTTTGTATTTAAACTCGATAGAATTCATTGGTAAGGGAACTTGGGTGAATAGCTTGCATAGCTTTTGGATAGCTCAATAGTTTTGAGGAGGTCGATAGAAGGAAGGATCACAACAGAAGTTTCCCGGAGCATACAGAGACCAAGAGACTGTGGCACTTTTCTCTCTGTAAATCGACTTTTTATATTGTAATTTAAGCTTTGAAAGCTTTTGTGAATGAGAAAACTAGTTTTCAATAAATTTTGTGATGAATTTATGGTTGATTGAGATGATAATGGCACAATTTTGTTAAATTTATATGTTGGAAAGATCTACGCGTTGTTTTCTCCATTAATTTGAATGAGGAATGGATAAAATCATTCAACAAATTTGTTATGGTATTCACCCCTTCTTTCATGTGAAACTCTTAATCTCCTGAGTTTGAAAATCCTAGAGAGGAGTGGGAGCATTGTTTACACACTATCCTAGTCGCGCATTGATACTCTCAGCTCAAACAAAAAAATCGAAGAAGCCTCTGGAAAATGCAGTCTTGACTTGATATGTAAGACTGAATGAGACCTCACAGCGTCGTGTGTGTCCAAAACTGTTGCGCCACATTCAAGGAGAGACCACATGTGCATCGAAGGATAAACCTCACCATGTCTTCCAGCTAATCGGTGATTGATATGCGTTGTGAATTTGTTGAGAAAGTTATACGAAGTAGTGTGCAAAGGAGACCAGAAAGCTAGAGTGGAGGTAAAGTTAAAATTAGCAAGGTTTTACTAATTTAGCTCTGTACATAATTTAACTTTATTTTGGGCATATTAAGAACAAGTTGAAGGATTTTTAGCCCAAAGGAAGTGTATGAGCTTATATACACTTGTGAAGATCCTCATGTGTAAGATCTTAGAGGTTAGAAGGTCATCATTTTTGGTATCAGAGCGACCATAATAATTTGTTTTTAAAAGGAGGAATTGTTAGTTTATGAGATAGGAGTTTATTTTCTTGTATGAAAGGAAATACCATAATTACTCCTAAGTTGCAAACAGATTCAGAACAAGTTATTACTGACAGGAAGAAAGTATCCACCAATGAGTTATTATGCCAGGAGATGGATGTCAGAGTTGGACGAGGTCAGGGAAAGTGAGGAAGACCTACTTCCAATGCAGAGTTAAGAGAGGAGGTGAGAACTTTGAGAGCAAGGCTTGAAGCCTTGGATACCTCTAGACATCGAGAGCACACTGGAGATACAAGTGAAGAAGAGATACTAGATGAGGAGGAGGAGACAACTACTGAAACTCCTAAGGTAAGAATACTGAAATCAATCTTTGGTGTAGGTTCAAGTTCAAAGGCCGATGTACCATTCTATGGTGGAAGCTTGGATCCTGAGGAACTAATTGATTGGATCAATGCTATGAACAAAAACTTCGACTATGCTGAAGTGAAGGAAGACAAGCAGGTTAGATTTGTTGTCACGAAGTTTAGAGGGCATGCATCCTTGTGGTGGGATGGTGTGCAAGAGGAGAGGATCTTGAAACACAAAGCCAAGATCAATAGTTGGAGCACAATGACAACTAAGTTGAGAGGCAAGTTTCTTCCTAAATATGACCAATTGATTTTGTTTAGGAAAATGTAGAATCTTAATCAAAAGTCAATGACAGTTAGAGAGATTAGTGAGAAATTTTATAAGGTGAATATTAGATCAAGTCATATAGAGGATACACCTGAGAGAGTTGCGAGGTATGTAAATATCTTAAGATTTGATATTCAAGATGAACTAAGCTTTTTGTCATATAGATCTGTTGAAGAAGCATATTGGATTGCTTTGAAGGCTGAGGAGATGTTGATGAGAAAACAGAGTCAGAAAACAAAGGTGAGGCTCTGGAGGAAGGGAACAACAACAAAAGGATGAAGGTAGCAGTTCAAACCAGCAAGCACATCCTGACAGAACTAATGATAACATAGGTGGAAGATTAGCTTCAAGAGGAAGAGTTGGACAAGTAAGGTGTTATACATGTGGGAAATTTAGCCATATGTCATGGTATTGTTCAAAAAATGTGGTAAGACAAAGAGGAGCATGAGTAGTGCAAGCTGAAATAGAGACTCCAAAGGAATTGGAAGTGGCTGAGAACTACCCTGAAGAAGGTGAGGCTTTGTTATTAAGGAAAGTAGTTGTGGGAATTAATGAATTAGTCCAAAGGAGGAGCATGTTCAATACAGTTTGCAAAGATAAAGGTAAATGCTGCAAGTTAATAATAGATAGTGGTAGTACTGATAATTTGGTGTCTATAGAAATGGTGGACAAACTAAAATTGAAAAGGACAGTACATCCAAAACCATACAGAGTTGCATGGCTGCAGAAAGGTCACCAAGTTCTTGTGAATGAACAATTCCAAGTGGAATTTCAAGTTGGGAATTATCACGATGAGGTAAGATATGACATTATAGAAAATGATGCTTGTCATGTTTTATTAGGTAGGCCTTGGTAGTTTGACAGAGATGCAACACATGAGGGTAAGAGGAATATCTATTCCTTTGAAATGAGTGGTAAGAAGCATAGTATTCATCCATTCTGAGGTAATCAAGAGGAAGTCCGTAAGTAGTTGCTGATGATGATTGACAAGAAGTTTGTGGAAGATTCAAATGCTGAAGCAGAGGTAAAGCCAATTTCATAAGAAAATTTGTCAAATGATTTTGAGGTTGAGATGACTAACCAAGTGTGCAATGATTGGTTGAATAAAGGGAAAGACCAATAGAGAATGTCAAATGGAAGTATGGCATTGATGGAAGAGGCACAATATTTAGTCATGAAGGAAAATGAAAGAAGAATGTTTGATGAAATTGCTAAGGGAGGTGGTGTAACCGAAGCAAGGAAAGGGGAGAAAGGCCATAGAATTCATGCAATGAATTTCTGGATGTCATAATTTTTCCTAAAATTGTATTTTCTGTTTGCTTTTGTAACAGGGAAATTGATCTGGTCAAATGCAGATAAAGGTGAACTTTCTGAAAAATTGTTTGTAGGGAAGATGAAACAAAAGTGTTCTCTAAAATCAGAATATGTACGAGAGGAACTAGTATAACTGTCGATGACAGAATGCTGGAAGAGATGGATGAAGGGACTGTTCAATTTGAGGGAACCAACCGGATCAAAACCTTGGGTGTCTGTTGCAATGTTACAGAAAAGAAAAGCAGAGAGGGAATCCATGGATAGGAGCCCATGAACAAATTAAGTTGTGGAGTCTAATGCAGGAGCATAGACTACCTAGTGAAGCCACTTGTGACTTCACTAATACAAGTATGATCTTCTAGAAGAGACTAGAAGTCTCTTATGTAATTTTTGTTTTTAATAAAGAAAAAAATACAAGTCTGAATAAGTTGGAGAAAGATAATTGATCCTTCCCAAGTGTAATAAATAAAGATAGAATCAGTTAGAGTTTGTTGAGTATTTCTAGCAGTTAGTTAGTCAAGTCATAGGTAGAGAACAGAGTTCAAATTGGATTTGTAACCTTTAATTGTGGATCCGAAACCAATTCCATTTTGTATTTAAACTCAGTAGAATTCATTGGCAAAAGAGCCTAGGTGAATAGCTTGCATAGCTTTTACGTAGATCAATAGTTTTGAGGAGGTTTATAGAAGTAAGGATTGCAACAAAAGTTTCCCGGAGCATAGAGGGACCAAGAGACGGTGGCACTTTTCTCTCTGTAAATTGACTTTGTATATTGTAATTTAAGCTCTGAAAGATTTTGAGAATGAGAAAACTAGTTTTCAATAAGTTTGTATTGAATTAATGGTTGATTGAGATGATAATGGCACGATTTCGTTAAATTTATATGCTAGTAAGATATGCGCATTGTTTTCTCCATTAATTTGAATGAGGAATGGATAAAACCATTCAAAAAATTTGTTATGGTATTCACCCATCCTTTCATGTAAATCTCTTACTCTCGGTCAGTTTGCAAATCCTGGAGAGGAGTAGGAACATTGTTTACACACTATCCTAGTCATGCATTGATACTCTCAGCTCAAAAAGAACAAAATCGAAGAAGCCTCTCAAAAATGTGGTCTTGGCTTGATCTGTAGACTAAATGAGACCTCAACACGCCTTTTGTGTCTCCAAACCAATTGTGTGTTCAAGGAGAAACCACCTGCATGTCGAAGGATAAACCTCACTATGTCTTCCAGCTAATCGATGATTGCTATGCATTATGAAATTTTTCGGATAGTCAGACGAAGTAGTGTGCAAAGGAAACTAGAAAGCCAGAGTGGAGGTAAAGTTAAAATTAGCAAGGTTTTACTAATTTAGCTCTGTACACAATTTAACTATGTTTTGTGCATAATAAGAACAAGTTGAAGGATTTTTAGCCCAAAGGAAGTGTATGAGCTTATATACACTTGTGAAGATCCTCATGTGTAAGATGTTAGAGGGTAGAAGGTCATCAATGATTGTAGAGTATAGTCATATATTTGTCGTGGTTTGGAAACCACTAATGAGATGACTAAACACCTGGAATGCTTTGTCGATCTATTTCCTGAATTTCTTAAAGACATTGGCAAGGTCAACGAGTTCTTAGAACTAGAGTAAGAGATTGAGAAATAAATTTGCAGTCTTCTACTGAAGTTGAGGGGCACATCTATGCAAAAATGAATGTGATACAACACTCAACAATGAAAACTAAAAAAATTACAGTTTTGAGTCAATGTGGTTGAATTTAGTTTCACAAAACGTGAGGATTTTAATCTTGTTAAGGTTTTGGTCTCCTCTTGGTCTGTTAACAGACAAAGGAAAGTGACACTATTGGATTTATTCATCTATTTCAATTAAATCATAGTACATTATTGCTCTCGGTTCTTCTTTCCATTTTGGAAACATTCTTGATGTTTATAAAGGAATGAAAGATGCACGATCTTCAATGACTTTTATGGCTACCTATGATCCAATGATCAACAAAGGTAGGTCTGCAATTAGAGAGATTTTTTCCATAACATTGCAATATTAGGTTATTTCCATAGATCAATGTACAAGTCTGTATAACAAAGCCATCCCTTATGGAAATTCATATTGAGCCAAGCAATACATTTGTATATCAAAACAAGATATATAATGTGGGATAACTATTGACAAAGGGTGTACTCATGATGCAAAAGTATTAGTGTCAAAAGGAAGACATTGCATCTGCATTTAGCAAAAACAGATCGATGAATATAGGGGATGTTGGATGGATTGAAAACGAGGGAAGATTATGGCCCACTTTTATATGAGAATGAGGTATAAGATGTGTGAATGGATGGGGTGAGGGTGCCAATGGAATGGAATTTGCAGCATGAAGGGTGTGAGGGTGGCTTCTGTGGAGCATCCAATGATGGCTGGAGAAAATGAGTGGCTAGAATGGAATGAACGTAACATCAATCGATGAACCTGCATGCTTTTCATTTCATTTCATGATAGTGTCATGAAACCTCCTCGCAGAACCTTACAATTTCAATTGACGGTAAGCTCATCAGGATACAAGGCTTTGTGAAGACTACTTTTGCAGTCGATGCATTGTGCATAACAGTTATTGATGCACTTCATGCACGGAGCATGGCAGCATCCATGCAACCTGTGTTGGATGATGCACATCATCAAAAAAGATTTGAACTCGATTGATGAGCCTCATCGCACTAGGAAATATATGTTCGATGGTCACCTTGCAGGTCATGAGCCTACTTATTTGTAGTCTTATCTGCCTCACAAACATACTTATTGGATAGGAATATGATCTACCAAAAACAACTTACCCACCTCGGTTTAGTCTCTTAAATTTAATCCACTCTTAGCTTCAGGAGGCCATCTTTTCCATTCCTTGTTATCTCTATTGTACTTTAGTACTAGCCTTGTAAGAGAATCCGAGTAGAAGATCCAACAAATTTTAGTTGGAAAACAGAATCACTCACATCTCTATGTGATGCATATCTATGGTTGACTTTTCCATTTAAACAAGAAAATCCATTTTATATGAACTCACATATATAGAGAGCTGAGGTTTTATGTATGCATTTTTGTTTTTGCCCACAAATTGCATTTGATCCAATAGATTAATATGTATCATTATATATGTTTCATCTTGTTCCCACACTAGAGGTTGGCTTCTACGTCCACAATGATATCTTTAGGATGAACTATGGACGACTCCGATGGTTTTCGATGGGTATTTTGTCTAAAACAAAACAATTTTAAATTAATCTCCATTATATATATATATATATCATTCAAACACAACGATTATATATAATTTCTTTCTTCAATTTATATTTGTGTGCTAGAATGTCACTCCATTGAGCATCATCAGATAGCTATATCATGAACAGACAATTGGAAAGTAGTGCATTGATCCAATGTCTGTTTTTGTTTTTTCTTTGTCTTAATTTTCTTTAACTTAATGAAGTAACATCTTAATTTGTTTTAATTTAATTTAATGTAATGAACTGAAGTGAATTGAGTTGAATGAAGAATTATGACCAAACCGAGTTAATATTAAATTCGTTGGTGAAAGGATCATTATTTATCTATCATATATGGAGTAACCCATATGCATTTTTCTTATTGGCAATGTGAATTTTGTTAAAATGATCATTCTTGTTGTTCAAATTGATTTTTTTTTTGTATAAATAGATTCGAGGAGAAAATAATTCTTAGATGTTCAGGCGTTGAAGTTCATCGGCATTTAGTACCGAGATTTTTTTGTTTCTAAATTCAGGTTTTATTTTTAAGCTTATGTTACCAAGGTCCAAGGTTCGAATCATTGTTGCATTGTTGCTACATTTTTAAAATATTTGTTGTTCTGATGTTGAATGCATCTCCAGCCCCTAGGCGTGCTTCTTTGGGAGATCTAAACCAACGTGCCCAAGAATTTACACTAGGTCCTTATGATATGTTGTATTTTTTCAATAGCAATAGGTCCTATTATTCATACTCGTTCATTTGATTTTTTTAACTTGTTATTACTATATAGAGTTCCATGCCTTGGTTCAAGTACTTGACAACCAAAAAACTAACATTGGAGTAAGGAAGTTAATTTGTATAGTGATCTAAAATAGTCATTTCAATTTCACATCTTAATCTAAAATTCAAGATCAACATCTACAGATTAAGTGGGAATTATATTTGTAACAATTTCATATAACGATTTAATACAAGGGAGCCACCAACAAAGTGGCTGGCTTTGATCAATGTTCTCTAATGTAATTATTGAGTGCCCACTACATATTAGGACTGGAAGGATCTGTACCCTTTTGAGTTTGCAATTTGGTTCTAGTATTGCAACATTGCAACAAACTACAATCACTAATTAGATTATATTTTGGATTCCATGCTCCAGGATAGTTTTCAATACAATCTTTGTATTCTTAATGGAATCATTCAATTGATTCTTCCAAAAGATACTTTCTCTTCTTCATGTAATGCACATTTTGGAATCAATAGAACATTTCAGCATCTGCAACATTACTTCTTCCAGTCTAATAGCCACCAATAAGAGAGAGCATGTTTAAATGGTATTCACATATGTTCACATTGAATTAGACTCAATGTTTCTATGAAATTGGGATTGTGTCAGCCATTTCTAGTCCCCTCTCATTATATTAAAAAAAATATGTCTTGGTTAAGTAATTATAATTGTTTATCATCTCTAGAACTTCAGGTTAGCTTTACATTCGATAAATAAATTGTTGTGAAATATTCGATAGACCACATACACACGTTTACATTTATCTACAAGCTTAAGAAAGAATTGAAAGAGCTTCAGGTTTCCTGAGAAATTCATACAATAACGATGTTCAAAATACATGCTCATTTTCTTTTGTTATTGGTATAATAAACTATAGTTGCACTGTACATTTTTTCCTCATACAAGCAATAAAGGTAGAGTATGATACCTTTAGAACAGTTGGAGCTAATCTCGAAAAAAATACCAATAAAAATGATGTTTGCATTATTTTGTTGACATTGATTAAACCACCATACATGCTCCACTATTTCTACTTAATCCCTCCTCCATCAAGCCTTTTTCTCATTTTGAAGCCAAATTTGTTCGTGGAACCTAGCAATAAATGCATATGCTTTCCTGTTTACCTCATCAGGGCTTGGGCTTAGACAATAAATTGACGATTGGCATTATCTAGAGAAAACTGATTTCTAAAAGCAAACACCTGAGCACATTCAGACTCAGGCTTTGTCTCGGGCTCGGTCTCAGGCTCAGATTTAGCTAATTCTATAGTGGAACGCCTTCTCTTTTACTAGTGAATGTTTGGGATCACGATTTCAAAATTTTGAAGTGGGCATGCCATTTGCTAAAACTGCAATCCATGAAAACTTGGAAGGCTATGGAAGGTGTAAATGGGTGTAGTAGGGCACACAAGTGCTAATCTTTAGAAAGGTGAAAAAAACCACCATGGAGGCTAATTTGTTTCCATTTTTGGGAAGTTCACTATAAAATCCATAGAACTGTCAATCAACATAGTAGTACATGCAAATACAAAAGTCTAGATGTATGTTTCCACTCTCTCCCAAATGGAAGATTGCTTAGCGCCTTCATGGGTTTTTCAAAATCAAGAGTGACCCTCTTTAGGATGTAAATGCAAATCCTCTAACACCCTTTGTTCAAATTTGAATTGTATATTATAAAAATTCACTCTTTGTTTAAATTTGAATTGTATATTATAAAATTCACACTATATACTTTAAGGCATATTGTTTCCAAGTATATCCCTTAGGGGGATTGGGTCTTCTTAAATCTTTTGGATGAGTTGAACTACGACATCATTTTCCAACTATTTTTTATAGGTTTCGATGAGCTAATCAGGCATAGGTAATGATAATGGATATAAATAATTATCCTCGTTGTACTTTCTTCACCACATTCTCTATGGATTTCTTATAAATGATCTCATAATCATACCCAAAAATATTATTGGCCCATTCCCTAAATACATTTAATGGTTTTAGGGTAGAGGATTGTTGAAGGATTACCCCCATTATTAGTTCACCTAGACATTCCACCATCATTGTTTAAATTTAATGTAATTTAATTAAATAAATTGAAGTAAATTGAGTTAAATAAAAAATTATCACCAAAGTGAGTTAATATTAAATTCATTAGTCCAAGGCTATATCTCTATCAAATATTATCAATTTAGTTATTTATGCTTATTTAAATACAGGATCATTTTTTTTCCAAAGGAAAAAAAGCTGAAAATTTTATAATATTCCAGAAAAGTCCGTGCAATGATTGTATGCAAATGCATACAACTTTTTATACAACCAGTACATTGTAACAACCACTATTCCCAAAGGAAACGGTATATAATCTGATCATCTATGTCCCAAGAGATTATTCCAAAAAGAAGGCAAGGCTAAGGACTCTGATGTTGCTAAATATGTTGCCCTTGGAATTAGTCTAAAAAATGTTCCAAAATATAGCCAGGCATGTGTCTTGTGCATCTTTTGCTGAGCCAAAATTCTGAAATATGGATTCAAAAAAGTCTATTAATATGAGTGTTTAGTAGAATCATACAATTTTCCTTACAGGAAGGGCTTCCGCAAAAGGTATATTGTAAAACTCATAGAATTCCCCTTTTGTATGTTCAAAAAATTTCCAGGTGCCAAAGGCCATCCCCACTCCTACTTTTGAAAGTCGGTCTGCTACTACATTTCTTTCCCTATATACATGACGACATGTAATGTGATCAAAGGATGTCCAAAGTCTGATTACTTCTTCATAAAGAGCATTTAGAGTGAGGTTTCTACACTGCTGAACTTTATTCACCCAATTAATGATAATGAGTGAATCTGCAACCCTTTTCTAGAGAAAATTGGAGAAGAATATTTAGAGCCAGCAGTTCTGCAAAATTGTTTGTGCCTTCCCCAAGGCCCATTTGAATTTGGAAGGAGTGATTTTGGGATAAGTAGAGGATGCCTCCACCCCCAAAGGCATGGTTTTGTGAGGCTACATCAAATAAGGACCAGGGCATGGAGTGGTCTACCTGTTCAGCTAAGATAATTCTTATAGGAGAACCTTCCTTGGTTTGAGGAAAATATGAAAGGATATCCAGGCCATGGGATGCTATTACCTTTGGAGAGGATGCTTTGTTTTGAAAAATTGCTTGATTTTGAGCAATCCATATCCCCCAGATGTGAATGAGAGGAAGATATTTTAATTTGGCTAACTAAGGGGTGTTGATCCAATATTTCCAAGCCTCTTCCAGTGAGGGATCATTCCACAAATAATTTTGATTTGTCTTTTCCTGTGAATGCTTCTAGACCTGGGTGGAGAAGAATGGTCTAGGAATAGATGTGTTGTGCCCCTGCTCAACAGCCTTCTAAAATCATTATTTCATCAAACAAAATCCCATTTTGTTTGATGAAATGTTTAAATTTTAAAAGGGATAAACTCGGCTATTGAAAGGGCGATTTTTCCTTAGCTACTGATTTATTGAAATTCAACATGTTTGAACAACCTTTGCAAGTTACATTGGATCAATGATATCACTATCTCTGAGTTACTGGTTTGGATGAATTTTGATTAGGGATGTTGACACATGAGTGTTCATGGCTTTATGCTTGTTGCTATCTATTCTAGTTGGTGTGTCCTTTTAAAGCATTAGTTTCGTTGATTTCATTGCCATGAATATTAATGAGGTTGTGTGTACCATGGTCTTTATGCAAAGTTTCAGTAATGGTGATCGATGTTTTAATCCTTGTGACTCCATTAAAGCTTAGACACATGATTTGTATGTCATATCCTAAAGTTCGTAAACCATTATTTACATTGATATTGATTTCCATATGATAATATGCAAAGGTCCAGGTTCAAGTTATTTGGTTTATGATAATTCGCCACCTTTGATGAATGGGCCGAATACATTATTGGGAATGAACGTATTATGGTTTCATCGGGAATGATTTATGGCACGAGTCACGCTCATCACGAATTCAGAGTGTTATTATGACACTCATACTTACCCTGTCCTCCACGTACATAGTCCTTGTCGTGGCTGTCTACCAGTGGAGCACCTGTTATTACGTACACCTCAAGCTCTCTTGTCATTTAATTCAGGCTGGATTGAGATAACATCAGTCTTTCAAGGTTTCAACCATCATTTGTGTTTATCACTCTGAGTAGCGATGGCTCCGATCATGCCGAACCCGCAGGGGTTTTGCTTGCATTCGCATATGGCTTATCCTGTGCATTATTTACTACTGCTGAGTCTTGGTTCCAAGTCTTCACGACCTCGTCTTCTGTCTTTGGATCAGTGGTGGCATGTAATCTGTGCATGGTTATGCATTTGTAAACAACCAGCGATGGCTCCTGTTGTGAGGGTGGAACCCTACGAATTAACCCTGTTGAATTCGAACCCTGGGATTTTGCAAAAGGTTAAAGATGTCGGGTGGCTGTCGTTCTTCGAGAAGTTTTTCGATTCTAACCCAGAAGTCACGAGAGTCTTTTCTCTGTCCCTGGTAAACTACCAAGCAGAAGTTGGTGACTTGTGCTTTCGGGTTGATGAGAGGTCGATTGCAAATGCAACAGGTCTGCCTCTTTCTGGGCAAAAGTGGTTCAAGTATCAGAAAATGGAGATTAAGGAATGGATAAGTCTATTGAAGAACCCGACGCAAGAAGTTTCCTTTCGAACAGGAGTTCCACGTAAGTATTTCTTGAAAGATTGGCGCCCCGTGCTAGATTTGATTCATAGGTATTTAACCTGCGAAGGTCGGTTGTCATCGGCCTATGTATACCATCTCCGTTTAATGGCTGTCTTCATAGGGTTTCCTATTAATCTCCCTTACTATCTTCTGCACAGTTTGTTTAAAATGTCAAATGCCATAAAAAAGGGACCGAAGCATATAAGCCACAGTCTGTTCCACCACGGGCTAGTTCGTATATTGATTGAGAATGAATTGGTAAAGTCAGGTCGCTCATGGGAGCAGTTTATAGAATCAAATGGTTTTTCAGGGTTTTGTCATTGTATGTTTGACAGTCCTGATGACTGTAGCAAACATAAATATTCAGGTTCGGCTTCTCTAAGTAAAACTACATCAAACCCTAGTCTTAAGAGTGTGGAACCCTCTCAAGCACCCCTGGGTAATCCAGAGAAAGCTACCCATACCTCCTCACAGTCTAGGCGTGTGAAGAAAATTTCAACTCTATCACTCGTTACTCCATCAAACAGTAGTGATAAAGTTGGAAACCGTCGAGGAAATTTACCCAGGTCCAAGTTGGTTAGAAGGCTAACTAGGAGTATGGCGAAAGCCAAGATGGCTAAAAACCCCGTGAATATTAAGCTTCCAGTCGAAACGGTTGTGATTGATGATGAGGAAATCACTGCTCCTTCACCTGTTAATGGTGATGTGATTCATCGTGATTTTGTTGCTGATCTAGCTGGGCAAAGTCACCCTGTGACTGCTGAAGATATCTCTGAAAATCCTTCTTTGTCTGTTGATGTTCAATCTGTTGAGCCTGACATTGATGTCACCCTTGATCGTGATAATTTTCCAGCAGTGGATAAGAAGGTTCAAGAAGTTTTAGTTGATTGTATGACTGATTCTGTGGTAAAAGAAAAGCCTGTTAAAACAACCTCGGTTGTTCCTCGTGGAATTGGGGAAACTATTCATCCTCTGTTCATTAGTTGTCTGTTAGACAAGGTTCGTCGAATGGAAGACAAGATGAACGAAATAGTAGCAAGTCGGGATTTATTGAAAGCTGATAATGCGGGGTTAAGGGCAAAAGTTGATGAAAGTGATCAGCATCTGTTACGATTAAATAACCATAAGAACAAACTCATAAGGAGGGTTCTTAAATTGCAAGACGAAAATGAAAAGAGTGAAGGGAATCTGCGTGAACTCAACGCCCAGATCGCACTCATGCAATTCAGAGCTCCTTCGCCAAGTCAGTCAAGTGGAGTCAATATACAAGTTTTTAATGCTCCGGTCAATTTGTAGTGTTTTAGTGGCGTGTTATTTTTGATATCAGGTTTGGTGTTTTGATGATCAAGTTCAGGTATTTGATTATTTTGAATTTGTTTGTTAATGATTTTATTTGTTCCTATTTTAATTATATTTTGATTATATTTCTTTTCTTTTATATCGCAGATAGTATCTCTCTTCCCTGATTTTGAGGATTTCAGTTGTTTGAATGATTCCTTTATATCTGGAAACGAATCGATCTTGAAGGGACTGTTTACAGGTGTTGTTATCTCATTCACGTCCTCGATCTTCTGTGATGGATGGGTTAGGTGTGCGTATGGTGAAAAACGACATGTTCCACTTGTCGTTTTTATGTGACATCTGTTAGGGATTGCAATGTTGGTTGTTATTAGCTCTTAGTGGTATTTTGGGAAATTTAAAATGTATTTAAGGGGCTGATAGCGATAATGATAGGGGTCGATACTCTGGGGAAGCAAGAACAAAACTGCTGGTTCGTTCTATCTGTGTTTCTAGGCAGTTAGCTGTCAGTAACTACAGCATTTGGACTGGTGATGTTTTACACACATTTACAGTTTTAAAACTTTATATGTGGTTTATAATATCTTTCAGTTTTGCTATTCACTCTCCTATATCATGAATGTTTGTGATAATTTCCTTGATGAATTGCGCAAATGTTATTTATCAGGTATCGGCTGTTCCTGTTTTTTACTGTGTCGGTATGTCATGTTTTGTAGTTAATAATTGGTATTATTGTTACATAGTGTGTAATGATGCATGTATGAATTTGCAATATTTGAATTTTTTTAAATATCAGCAAAGGTTTACATACAGTATCTTTATCAACATCAGTCGGTTACAGGTTAAATTAATTATTGCTCCTGATTAGGATAGGTATTAGATCAGAATTATATTTTATTTATTTTCTACTTTTGTACTATCAGAAGAACCTTGTTGAGTCAGATCTTTTCATTAATTACATTCAGATTATTCTTTTTGTAATTACTGTACATGTGTATATAATTATAATATGACTTTGTAGGATACGAACTCTGTCTAGGTTTACATTCTATCCATGTATTTAGGGTTAATTGTTTTATTTTTAACAGTTTGTGATTCTTGTAATATATAACTTGGATTAATCTTTGTAATTATAAGCATAGGGCTAACACTGATTATCAGTAGCATTAATTGTAACCATTAGTCTTCTAGGATCCCAGGCCAACAGAGCCTTTAAATCTGTCAAGAGCGACTATTCCAAACAGCTTGGAGCCTGCTCTAAGGATCCCGGACTGGTTCGTTTTCCCCCGTTGCGGGCTTAGTCGAATACGCCCGTCAAAAATGGCGCTAGAAGGAGGGCGAGCGTAAAATGGCTGATGACAACAACCATGTTAAAAAAACTAATCAGCCAACTACCCCTCAAATACAATCAACTACACAACCACGAACACGCCAGTCATCACGACTAGGCGACGATCCTTTGACCGACTCAGTTCGAAACCTCATCTCCCAATTTGATGCCAGTGGTGCTCGCCGTCCAGAAGATCTAGATCAAATAGAACAAGCCATAAATGAATCTCAAAGAATTTTAACCAGAGCTTATTCAAGTATTACTGGGCGCCAGCCTACTGAGCTACCTCTCCCTCAGGTTACCCGTCCTCGCACCCGTCATTCTGGACCTGTTGTGGGAGAACAACAGTTGCCTTTAAGTCCCACCCCGGATCTTCAGGTGCAACAACCCCTAATAGAAGTAAATCAGCCTTCCTCATCGGCAGGACCACATTTGTCAGGAGGATCTGGGCAACCACCATCACCGCCTCATTCCCCTCCTCATACTCCACCAACATCACCATCACCACCTCCGACTCCTAGGAACATGGTAGCTGCCAATCCGCCTAACCCTATGCCTTGGATGGCTCAGGATGCTGTTGCTGTCCCTAGTGTTCAGCATCCTTTGCCTAAACATCCTGAGAAGCTTCTGCCTAAGTTCAACCCTAAGTCGAAGGAGCCAGCTGAAGATCACGTCAAGAAGTTTATGCTGGCAGTCCGGCTCCTAGATGTGGAACACGAAGATGTCGTATGTCGACTTTTCCCTTACACATTTGAAGGAAGGGCTTCGACATGGTATTTTTCCTTGACAGCTGGGTCCATCACCAGCTGGAACGAATTTGATATCGCATTTATAAACAAGTTTGGAGATGACAAGTCTCTGGCAGTCTTAGTGTCAGAACTGTCTAAAATTCGCATAGAACCCAAAGAAAAGGTTAAAGATTTTAACCAATTCTTTCTGACCTTAAGGAATAGAATTCCCGCTACTTCGAGGCCCACTGAGGATGTAACTGTTGAATTTTACACTTCAGCCTTACCTGGAAAAATAGCCATGTTCGTCCGGCAAAAGGCCAAACTTACTCTAGCTAAAAATTTCGAAGAAGCAATTAAGGTTGAGAAGGATGTGTCTGCCACAAAGGCAAATTCTGGAGTAGATACCGATTCAGCGTCTTCTTCTCGTAAGAAGACCGATAGTTCTGCCAAAACCACAACTGGTTCTGACAAAAGAAGTCAAGATGCTTTAGATTTGGATAGTATCCAACGAGTTATCAAAAAATTTTCTAATGAGATCATCGATTTAAAAAAAGGCACTTCTAATAATACCCCAAATAAAGAACCACCCAGACAGTTATTTAGAAGACCTTTTCAAAATCCAGCTGCAAAACAAAATACAGCCTCTAAAGCCAACAGCATTGAAGAAATTAACAGTTTTCTCAAATCAATAGTTTCAGATTTGGAAACAATTACTGAAAATGAAGCCCAGTCTTCTGGACAGAGTTCTCAAGACAATAAAAAAACAGAGGATAACAATGATGACAAACCACCCAATGTCATCAGTCATTTCTGGGACACCTCAGAATTAACTGATGACGAAGAGGTGGCTGTTATCAATGTGAATCAGCATAAGTATAACACCAGAAGTAAGAAAGACCAGCCTCGAACTGAACCTGCTACAACTGTTACAGAAAACAGTACAGCTGCAAAAAACAAAGATCAGCCTGCAAATCGTAAATCTGCACACTCCCTTGAGCTGGAATATGACCTGATTGAAGACTTAAAAAAGAGCAGAGCTAATATTTCTCTATATGAACTCATAAAAATACCTGTGATTCGAGAGAAAATGGTGCAAGGGGTCCCCCCAAGTAAAGCTAATAGGACTTCTTCTAGCCAAAACAGTGCTGTCAATAATAAAGAGGATTCACAAAAGTCTTCAGTCAACGCATCCTCCATAGGCAAGAAATCTGATTCTTCAACTCCACCTTTTTTACTTTCGTTTGAAATATTTAATCGCAAAGTACATAACTGCATGATTAAGTCAGGGGCATCCAAAAATGTAATGCCTTACTCGGTGTTTAAAAGGCTTAATGCTGTCCCTCAGCCTTGTGATACCAGTATTGTACAACTGGATCGCTCAAACGTGAAGGTAATAGGTAAACTGAAGGAAGTGCTGATAAGGTTAGCTGCCAACCCCCAAGTCCATTTTGTTATCGATATTATTGTTGCTAATATACCAGAAGCATATGATATTTTTCTTAGCAGGGATTGGTCGCAGAAACTCGATGGATATTTCGCGACAGACTGGTCACACTTATGGATACCTCATAAGGGTCATCCGAATAAAATCAGAATCGATAGAGACTGGTATATGAAGCATACCGTCACTGAAATTGATGACTCGAATGAACCAATTTTGTTTACCGATACCATAATGGGTAACTATATGGCTGACTCATTTTTTGGTAACTTTGAAGCTAAAATTTCAGAAATTCCAGATTCAAATCAGCAGTCTGAAATTTGTCATTTTACACTACTCCCACCTGAAATTTCAGTCTCTGAAACACCGCATTTAGATCTTAATAACGGGTTCTGGTCTCTATATTTTGACGGTTCTAAGTCAAAAGAAGGGGCTGGTGCAGGGTGCTTGCTGATAGATCCTTATGGGAAGAGATACTTTATCGCTTGTAGGTTAGAATTCGAATGCACCAACAATGTGGCCTAATACGAAGCTCTGATTCAAGGGCTTAAAAAAGCAATCGACTTAGGTGTAAAAGCATTGTTAGTGTTAGGAGATTCAGAAATCGTTGTGAGACAGGTACGTGGTACAATACACTGCATTGCTGGTCACCTAAAAAACTATCAGGATGAGGTATGGAATTTACTTTTGGCATTTGAAGCATTTAACATAAACTCCATTCCTCGCTATCTAAATCAAGAAGCTGATCTTTTGGCTAACGTCGCTTCTAGATTAATTCCTTCCGAAAGAATGCTTACTGATGCTTTTTTGGTTGAATTGCTTTTCAGGCCTTCTGTCCCAGACAACATAATGAACTGGAGAGTTTTCAATGATGATGAACAGCTGATCGATTTTCTGACCTTCAAGGACACTTTTAAGGATGCTATCATAGATGAAATGACTCACAATGAGGACCTATATAACTTTGCAGTAATCCCTAAGCCTTTATCAATTCAAGAAACTCTCGATCAGGTTAGTCCACTCCCTAGATCAGTGATCAAACTTGAGAAATTTTATGACTTGAAGGATAAATTCAAGGCTGCGTGGAATAGTAAAATAAATAGCTCCATTATGCAATCTGATGTTGTGAATCTAGGAACAGAAAACAACCCTCAACGTATAAACTTGGGTAGTTCCTGCACTCCTCAGGAAAAAAGAGCCTTTGTCAAACTCTTCAATGAATTCAAGGACATATTTGCATGGACCTATGAGGACCTGAAAACATTCGACCCTAATATCATGCAACATGTTATTCCTACGAAACCAGAGGCTAAGCCTTTTCAACAAAAATTGAGGAAAATGCACCCCAGCCTAGAACCAGCTGTCAAAAAAGAGCTAAATAAACTCCTTTCTGCCAGAATAATTTTCCCTGTTCGGCATGCCCAATGGGTAGCAAATCTTGTACCCGTAAGGAAGAAGAATGGTGACATCAGATTGTGTGTTGACTTTCGAAACCTGAACAAGGTTTCTGATAAAGACAGTTATCCAGTTCCTACAATGGAGAAAATCTTACAACAGGTCTCCGGATATGAGATGTTTTCACTACTAGACGGTTTTTCAGGATACAACCAAGTGTTGGTATCCAAAACTGACCAGTTGAAAACAACATTTAGGACACCTTGGGGAACCTATGCGTATAGGAAAATGCCATTTGGTCTCATAAATGCTGGAGCAACATTCCAGAGGGCAATGGACATCGCCTTCAGAGGTCTGATTGGTAAGTTTGTCATGATTTATCTTGATGATGTTACCGTCTTTTCAAAAAATAGGACTGACCATTTAACTCATCTCAGAAGAGTCTTTGAGCGTTGCAGGAAGTATGGGATTTCATTAAACCGTAAAAAGTCTATCTTTTTAGTCACGGAAGGTAAGTTACTGGGTTCTGTTGTTTCTAAACAAGGCATCAATATTGACCCAGAACACACCTGTGCCATATCAGAGATTGCGATGCCATGATTCAAAGAAGTCCATGCAGTCGTTTCTTGGAAAGATAAATTTTGTTTCCAGATTTATTCCCGGGTTTACAGAAATTGTTCGGCCACTCCAGAAAATGATAAGAAAGGATGCTGAATTTAAATGGAACACTGATGAGAAACAATCCTTTCATGACATCTTGAAAGCGATTGCTGAAGCTCCCACTCTCATTAGCCCAGATTTTTCCAAACCTTTTATTTTATATACCTTTGCCTCTGATGCCTCTTATGCTGCTGTTTTGACACAGAAAAACCAGGAAAATAATGAAGCTCCTATCGCTTTCACGAGTTCTGGTCTAAACGGTTCGGAATTAAATTATCCAGAAGTAGATAAGCAAGCTTTCGCTGTTTTCAAATCAGTTAAACATTTCAGGCCATATTTACTAAAGTCCCACACCAAAGTCGTTGTACCATATTCTGCAGTTAGAAATCTTTTGGTACAGAAAGATCTTGGTGAAAAAAGAGCACACTGGGTCACAGCACTTCAAGAATATGACCTGGAAATAAAACCTTTGAAGATTGTTAGGGGGCAAGGAATTTCCAAACTAGCAGCTGGCTCTGTGGACAATTCTAATCCTGATCTGCAGTTCTTTGGCGACCCTTCTTTGTGTGAAAGGGAAGTTTTTCCAGTCTCCACTACTCCTGATCCTTGGTATGACGATATTAGGTTCTTCTTATTACATGGGACTGCTCCTGAACATTTAGACCCATGTCATAAGAGAGATTTAAGATTAAAATCAATACCTTATCAGCTTATTGATAATGTTTTGTTTAGAAAGAATTTCGAAGGGGTTCTCCTTCGCTGTCTAGAAAGACATGAGGATGATGAAGTGCTATCTCAACTACATACAGGGCCAGCTGGAGGCCACTTCAGTGGATAAAATACTGCTCATAAGGTGCTTAAAGCTGGGTACTACTGGCCCACATTGTTCAAAGACGCATATTCTTTCGCCAGAAAGTGCCAAGAGTGTTAAAGGGCAGGGAGCAGACTGAAAAAGGAAGCATTACCCCTTCAGCCGGTAATTATCGAGGTACCATTTCAGCAATGGGGTCTAGATATTGTGGGCCCAATCAAGCCAGCCTCTTCACAACAGCATAAATATATTCTCACAGCCACAAACTACTTCACTCGATGGGTTGAAGCCATCCCGTTGAGAGTAGTCAATTCAGATCAGGTGATAGCTTTCCTTGATTCCTTTATCATCACTAGATTTGGCCTGCCTGAGTCTTTAATCTTTGATAATGCAACTTATTTTTCCTCTGTTAAATTAACTGAGTATGCATTAGAAAAAGTGATAAAATTAAAATATTCTGCCAATTATTACCCACAAGGTAATGGGTTAGCAGAATCGTCTAATAAAAATCTGATCAAGATTCTGAAACGTACTGTGGCTAACCATCATAGGAATTGGCATACTGCTCTGTCAAGCGCTTTGTGGGCTGACAGGGTGACCCCTAAAGCTGCTATTGGAAACTCTCCATTTTTCCTAGTATATGGCAAGGAAGCCATTCTACCGCCTCACTTGTTCCTGCCTTCTTTACAACTTGCCCAGTCAGTACAAGAAATACCTTGTTCCTCCATGGAACATCGAATTAACACCCTGCAGAAGTTGGAAGAAGATAGGGAGTTAGCTCGGAAAAAATTTGAGAAACACCAGCAGACTGTCAAGCGCTGGTTTGACCGCAAGAAGTCAGACAGTCGGGATATGGAAGTAGGTGACTTGGTGTTGAAATGGGACAAGGAACATGAGGATAAAGGAAAACACACAAAGTTCCAGTGTCTATGGCTAGGGCCATTTATTATCGCTGAAAAACTCGGTCCAGGTACTTTCAGGTTACAAACATTGGAAGGTGAGGTTGATGACCTTCCAGTAAATGGTCACTTAATCAAGAGATACTTTTGTTGATCCTCCTCAAGGGATCATCCTGTATATATCACTGGTGTGGTGTGCTTGTTTGAATGATTTTATTTGCTCTTGGTCTGTGTGTATATTCCTTTTTATTTGCCATTTTGTTTTTGTGATCTGAACCTGATATGTTCATCAAATCCCAAAATTGATGATTGAATTCAATTTCTGAAATTTATCTGAAAATCATGCACAAAGGCATTATTTTTCTGGAAACTGTCATTCTGTTTTACTTCTCACACAGAGAAGGGAATTATCACTGTCCTGAATATTACTAGCAACCTTTAAAACATGTTAATATTAATTACTTATATCAGTTTCTGCAAAATTCTGTCTAAAGAGATTAGGGCAGTGTTTGGTAAAGTCATCTATTAAATCTCTTACGCCATCCCTTCTCGTAAAGAGGAACAAACTTTCCTCCCTATCTACTAAGATAATCTCATTTGGGATTAACTTTAATTACATTCTGAACAAAGATAGACTTGAACATTTGAAAAGGTGTCTGAAGGACAGAAGGCCTTGTAATGAGCCGGTCTGTTTAGGATCATAGGTTTACACCCAGTAACATTGTCGTCTCCGGTTACCAAGCCTGGGCAATGACCCTTAGACATAAAACTCTGAGGGGTGAAAGGTCTCATCACGAGCCGGTTCATTTTACTGTCATGTAGGCTGGTGACTGACATGATTACTACCAGGTTATCAAGCCTGAATCATGGCCTTCATGACTAAAAAAAAAAAAAAAAAAAGATAATGGTAACAGTTTATCTTGCCCAGAATTGTAAACTTTTCACTAGCAGGTTGGATACTGGTGGTTTGTGGGTTTTAAAGCAACACTGTCGAGGCTATGGACGCCTGCTGGCAGCAGGGCTATGCTTGTGGTATTGTGATTTTATCTTTTAAGACTAAACCATTTGCTGTTCTACTTTTTAAGGATTGATTTTTGTTAGAAGTCTGATGTTTGTCAAATAAATAACTGGAACTGTAATCCGCTGGTAATGTCTAGAACTATGAAATTTTTGAATCTGGTTGGGATGTTAAAGCAGTGTTATCTGTGCAATGACTCAGGTTAAGGGTTTAATTCCTTTGCTTACATGATTTCAGGTAAATGAACAGAGATAACTGTTTCGTCCAGCAAGTCGCCATCTGTTGTGCCCCTGCTCAACAGCCTTCTAAAATCATTATTTCATCAAACAAAATCCCATTTTGTTTGATGAAATGTTTAAATTTTAAAAGGGATAAACTCGGCTATTGAAAGGGCGATTTTTCCTTAGCTACTGATTTATTGAAATTCAACATGTTTGAACAACCTTTGCAAGTTACATTGGATCAATGATATCACTATCTCTGAGTTACTGGTTTGGATGAATTTTGATTAGGGATGTTGACACATGAGTGTTCATGGCTTTATGCTTGTTGCTGTCTATTCTAGTTGGTGTGTCCTTTTAAAGCATTAGTTTTGTTGATTTCATTGCCATGAATATTAATGAGGTTGTGTGTACCATGTTGTTTATGTAAAGTTTCAGTAATGGTGATCGATGTTTTAATCCTTGTGACTCCATTAAAGCTTAGACACATGATTTGTATGTCATATCCTAAAGTTCGTAAACCATTATTTACATTGATATTTATTTGCATATGATAATATGCAAAGGTCCAGGTTCAAGTTATTTGGTTTATGATAATTCGCCACCTTTGATGAATGGGCCGAATACATTATTGGGAATGAACGTATTATGGTTTCATCGGGAATGATTTATGGCACGAGTCACGCTCATCACGAATTCAGAGTGCTATTATGACACTCATACTTACCCTGTCCTCCACGTACATAGTCCTTGTCGTGGCTGTCTACCAGTGGAGCACCTGTTATTACGTACACCTCAAGCTCTCTTGTCATTTAATTCAGGCTGGATTGAGATAACATCAGTCTTTCAGGGTTTCAACCGTCATTTGTGTTTATCACTTTGAGTAGTGATGGCTCCGATCATGCCGAACCCGCAGGGGTTTTGCTTGCATTCGCATATGGATTATCCTGTGCATTATTTACTACTGCTGAGTCTTGGTTCCAAGTCTTCACGACCTCATCTTCTGTCTTTGGATCAGTGGTGGCATGTAATCTGTGCATGGTTACGCATTTGTAAACAACCAGCGATGGCTCCTGTTGTGAGGGTGGAACCCTACGAATTAACCCTGTTCAATTCGAACCCCGGGATTTTGCAAAAGGTTAAAGATGTCGGGTGGCTATTGTTCTTCGAGAAGTTTTCCTATTCTAACCCAGAAGTCACGAGAGTCTTTGCTCTGTCCCTGGTAAACTACCAAGCAGAATTTGGTGACTTGTGCTTTCGGGTTGATGAGAGGTCGATTGCAAATGCAACAGGTCTGCCTCTGTCTGGGAAAAAGTGGTTCAAGTATCAGAGAATGGAGATTACGGAATGGAGAAGTCTATTGAAGAACCCGACGCAAGAAGTTTCCTTTCGAACAGGAGTTACACGTAAGTATTTCTTGAAATATTGGCACCCCGTGCTAGATTTGATTCATAGGTATTTAACCTGCAAAGGTCGGTTGTCATCGGCCTATGTATACCATCTCCGTTTAATGGCTGTCTTCATAGGGTTTCCTATTAATCTCCCTTACTATCTTCTGCACAGTTTGTTTAAAATGTCAAATGCCATAAAAAAGGGACCGAAGCATATAAGCCACAGTCTGTTCCACCACGGGCTAGTTCGTATATTGATTGAGAATGAATTGGTAAAGTTAGGTCGCTCATGGGAGCAGTTTATAGAATCAAATGGTTTTTCAGGGTTTTGTCATTGTATGTTTGACAGTCCTGATGACTGTAGCAAACATAAAGATTCAGGTTCGGCTTCTCTGAGTAAACCTACATTAAACCCTAGTATTAAGAGTGTGGAACCCTCTCAAGCACCCCTGGGTAATCCAGAGAATGCTACCCATACCTCCTCACAGTCTAGGCGTGTGAAGAAAATTTCAACTCTGTCACCCGTTACTCCATCAAACAGTAGTGATAAAGTTGGAAACCATCGAGGAAATTTACCCAGGTCAAAGTTGGTTAGAAGGCTAACTAGGAGTATGGCAAAATCCAAGATGGCTAAAAACCCCGTGAATATTAAGCTTCCAGTCGAAACGGTTGTGATTGATGATGAGGAAATCACTGCTCCTTCACCTGTTAATGGTGATGTGATTCATCGTGATTTTGTTGCTGATCTAGCTGGGCAAAGTCACCCTGTGACTGCTGAAGATATCTCTGAAAATCCTTCTCTGTCTATTGATGTTCAATCTTTTGAGCCTGACATTGATGTCACCCTTGATCGTGATAATTTTCCAGCAGTGGATAAGAAGGTTCAAGAAGTTTTAGTTGATTGTATGACTGATTCTGTGGTAAAAGAAAAGCCTGTTAAAACAACCTCGGCTGTTCCTCGTGGAATTGGGGAAACTATTCATCCTCTGTTCATTAGTTGTCTGTTAGACAAGGTTCGTCGAATGGAAGACAAGATGAACGAAATAGTAGCAAGTCGGGATTTATTGAAAGCTGATAATGCGGGGTTAAGGGCAAAAGTTGATGAAAGTGATCAGCATCTGTTACGATTAAAGAACCATATGAACAAACTCATAAGGAGGGTTCTTAAATTGCAAGACGAAAATGAAAAGAGTGAAGAGAAGCTGCGTGAACTCAACTCCCAGATCGCACTCATGCAATTCAGAGCTCCTTCGCCAAGTCAGGCAAGTGGAGTCAATATACAAGTTTTTAATGCTCTGGTCAATTTGTAGTGTTTTAGTGGCGTGTTATTTTTGATATCAGGTTTGGTGTTTTGATGATCAAGTTCAGGTATTTGATTATTTTGAATTTGTTTGTTAATGATTTTATTTGTTCCTATTTTAATTATATTTTGATTATATTTCTTTTGTTTTATATCACAGATAGTATCTCTCTTCCCTGATTTTGAGGATTTCAGTTGTTTGAATGATTCCTTTATATCTGGAAACTAATCAATCTTGAAGGGACTATTTACAGGTGCTGTTATCTCGTTCACGTCCTCGATCTTTTGTGATGGATGGGTTAGGTGTGCGTATGCTGAAAAACGACATGTTCCACTTGTCGTTTTTATGTGACATCTGTTAGGGATTGCAATGTTGGTTGTTATTAGCTCTTAGTGGTATTTTGGGAAATTTAAAATGTATTTAAGGGGCTGATAGCGATAATTATAGGGGTCGATACTCTGGGGAAGCAAGAACAAAACTGTTGGTTCGTTCTATCTGTGTTTCTAGGCAGTTAGCTGTCAGTAACTACAGCGTTTGGACTGGTGATGTTTTACACACATTTACAGTTTTAAAAATTTATATGTGGTTTATAATATCTTTCAGTTTTGCTATTCACTATCCTATATCATGAATGTTTGTGATAATTTCCTTGATGAATTGCGCAAATGTTATTTATCAGGTATCGGTTGTTCCTGTTTTTTACTGTGTTGGTATGTCATGTTTTGTAGTTAATAATTGGTATTATTGTTACATAGTGTGTAACGATGCATGTATGAATTTGCAATATTTGATTTTTTTTAAATATCAGCAAAGGTTTACATACAATATCTTTATCAACATCAGTCGGTTACAGGTTAAATTAATTATTGCTCCTGATCAGGATAGGTATTAGATCATAATTATATTTTATTTATTTTCTACTTTTGTACTATCAGAAGAACCTTGTTGAGTCATATCTTTTCATTAATTACATTCAGATTATTCTTTTTGTAATTATTGTACATGTGTATATAATTATAATATGACTTTGTAGGATACGAACTCTGTCTAGGTTTACATTCTATCCATGTATTTAGGGTTAATTGTTTTATTTTTAACAGTTTGTGATTCTTGTAATATATAACTTGGATTAATCTTTGTAATTATAAGCATAGGGCTAACACTGATTATCAGTAGCATTAATTGTAACCATTAGTCTTCTAGGATCCCAGGCCAACAGAGCCTTTAAATCTGTTGGGAGCGACTATTCCAAATAGCTTGGAGCCTGCTCTAAGGATCCCGGACTGGGTCGTTTTCCCCCGTTGCGGGCTTAGTCGAATACGCCCGTCAACAAGATGATTGATAGATTCTTAGTTATTTTTGCATAGGGAGCACCATCCAGGTACCTCTATATCCCTTTTCTTCATTCTGTCCTAGGTTGGAGTTTTATTTGCCAGTGAGCATCACATAAAAAATTTTGCTTTCAAAGGGCATTTAAGCTTCCAAATCCATGTCTTCCACCATTTGGGCTTGTCTTGGAAGAAAAAGGAGCATAACTACTGATAACCAGTTTTTGGAGTGTAAAATCCATGAGCAGCATGTTCCCAGAATAATTCATCAACTCTGTTAGTGAGTCTGATATGACCTATACAAAGGGATGAGGTGTACCTGATCCAATCTTGGGTCCACTAGGGTGGGATACCAAGCTCCCTTCCTCCCTTCCACCCCTGCTACCATAAATTAGTGGTAACTGGATTAGTAATTTGGTTTAGATGGAAGATGCCATTTTGTTGGAGGTGCTGAACTAACTGAGGAGGAAGAAGGTGATTTAGCTGCTTGTTCGGCCATGGATCTGCTCCAATTCTTACATTTGAACCATTCCCCACCTTCCATGAGAGGCCATTCCGAACTAGAGGAAAGGAATTGAAAATTTCTTTCCATATTATTGAGCTTGTTCCAGCTGGGGTTGTTGTTGAGTTTTTGATTCAATCCCAAAGGGTTACTGGACTGATGTATTTATGGTAGAGCAATTTTGACCACAGACTGGTTGTAGCGATGAGCCTCCAACCTACTTTTGCTGCCAATGCCTTGGCAAAGAGATTGATGTTCTTTAACCCCCACCCTTCCAATGATTTTGTTCTGGCTAATTGGTCCCACCTTACCCAAGGGAGGACTACATGTTCTTTCTTTCCAGTCCAAAGGAATTTTGCGCAAATTTTCCTTGTTTTTTCCAGAATGGATTTTGGAACCCATGCAAGAGACATCCAATAGATCAGGATTGCCTCCAAGACTGATTTGATCAGAATTAGTCTACCTTCCCTTGATATCCATCTGTTACAGTAGATGTTTATCCTTTTCACCAATTTTTCCACAAGCCAGTTCTAGTCTTCTTTGTTATAGCAATTTGGCTTGAGCCTAAACCCTAAGTACTTCATCCCTTCATTTAAATGAGTGATTGAGAAGGGAAAAAAGTTGATGAATCTCCTTTCGGTGTCTTCATCGAGGTTGGATGTGGTGAGAGAGGATTTCTGTTCACTTAGGATCATCCCTGTTTCTTTGCAGAAGGTCTTCAATATTGCTGAAAGCTTCTCTGCCTCTCTGATTGAACCATTACAGAAAAGTAGAATGTCATCTACAAAACGAATATGAGTAATGATGAGATTGTTTGAGATTTTGATCCCTTCAATCAATCCTGTTCTTTTGGCATCCAAGATGGTTCTGCTAAGGCCCTCTGCAATCAGCAAGAAAATAAGCCAGGAGAGGGGGAATCCTTGTCTAAGCCCTCTTTCTGATGGGAATAAAGATGAGGAAGAATTGTTTATGAGAACTGCAAAGGATGCCATGGTTATGCATGAAAAACCCCATTTTATAAAGAAGTAGTGAAAACCCAAATGAGTGAGCAACATCTTTAGGTAAATCCAGTTTTGTCTGTTAAAGGATTTTGAAAGATCAATTTTGAGAATTTCTCCTTTTTTTTTCTTGACTTTTACTATGTGCATACCTTTCTGAGCAACTCCTATTGCCTCATGAATTTGCATGTCCTCTAGAAATCCAAACTGTTCAAAAGAGATGAGCTTTGAGAGGACCTTCTTTAACCGCTGAGTAATCTCTTTTGCAATCACTTTGTAAGTGATGTTGTAGAGGGAGATAGGCCTGAAATTTTCCAGATTGGTTGGATTGTCTATTTTGGGAATGAGATCCATGAAGGTTGAGTTGAGGGGAGGATGAATAAGTCCATTTAAGCAAGATTCTTCGACTAGGTGGAGAAGGTCAGGGCCTATTGTGTCATAGGAGGCTAGGAAGAATTCAATGGTCCATCCATTAGGTCCCGAGGTTTTATCATTTTGAAAGCTATGAAGGATATTTTTTAGTTCATCCTCTGAAACTGCTTCCATTAGGTCTGCATTTTCCTCTTCAGTAACGCTTTCAGGAAAGTACCGAGCTATCTGGATGACTTCTGCAATATTAACCTGTTGATCTACTTTGAAGAGGGATCAATTATTTATTCCATGGAGATTTTTGTTGTTGGATAAATTTCATGAAGACAAAGGAGATCATACTAAGTTTTAGAGGCTTTGGCTAGGCCCCTTTGTTATTGCTGAGAAGATAGGTCCAAGTACCTTTCGATTACAAACACTTGAAGGCTAGTTCGAAACATTCCCAGTGAATGGACTGATCCTGAAAAAATATTTCTGTTAATATTTTTGTCTTAAAATGTATATAATTTGTTTGTTGTTTTTAAATAAATTTATATTTTTATATATAAACCGAATTATAGTTTATAGAATTTAAGGATGATGATAAATTCATAAAACTCATGTAATTTTTAAACATCATTCAGTTATTGCAGCAAGTTTTAATTCTGTTAGTTAAATATTTCAGACTGTCAAATTTTGTATATAATCAGTCAGTAATTTTTTAAAGATCAACTGAAGAAACAAATATAAATAAATAAATCTTCTAGTTGAAAAAGAGTTATTTTGCACATGAGCTTGAAAAATTATGATACTAGATGGAAATATTTTAAAAATTTGTTCAGGATGATCAAGGTATCTTAAATATATAAAAGACCTATCATTATTTTATTTTTAAGTGTTACTCAGATTATTCCTCACCTTTTTATTTTTTATAAAAGTTGGAATAACTTATTAAATGTCCTTTTCAAAGCTTGTACTTTTGAAAAATTCTCACAGATCTCTACCATCAGTCTTCAAAAGTATTTACAATATGAAAACTTTTTAGAATTTGTTCCGGTCAATAAAATGCTAAAATGAGAGATGGAAGGTCTTAGTAATAAGTCGGTCTGTTCAGAATCATAAATATCACTAGTATGACATTATTAGGAAACTAGTAATGGCTTTTGGTTTAACGAGCCAAGAGATAAGGGGTCTCATCACGAGCCAGCTGATTCATTTTCTGGTGATATTAATGACTGACATTACCATTTGGTCACCATGCTGGGTAATGATCTCTCATTTTATAAAATTTAAAAGTTGAAAGTGAATAAAGAAAACATAAATTTTGACTGAAGAATAGGAGGTCTCATCACGAGCCGGCCTAATCATGATCATCAGTGCTGTCTAGAATAAGTTCATTTCTGATCACCAGGGTGATGGCTTTTGATTTTAAAATTAAAAGACAAGAGGTCTCATCACGAGCCGTCTTGCTTATTCTAGACAGTTCTCATGAATGATACTATCACATTGGGATACCATACCTAGATAGTAGTCTTCAGTCATGATTATTGTTTAAAGAGAAGAAAAGCAAATAAAAAGAAAATTATTATGTTTATGGAACAGATTCTAGAAAATTTTCAAAAAAGTAGATTTATATATCCTATATTGATGGTGCAGGTCATTTTTTTTACTATAAAGTACTTAGTTTCAATCAGGATATTTTTAAGTTTACCCCTAACTAGATCTCTGTTTCAAAAGGTGGAATATTTCTGAGTTATACTTATGAATATGAATAAAAGAGTGGTTTTTATTTAGATAAAGAATTTTTTATTGTTTTAAAATAATTTTTAAGATTTTGTTTATATCATTTATAAGTCGTATGAGTAGATATAACTGGTTTTCCCAGGTTGTCGCCATTTTTTGGCAGCCAGCAACAACCCCTTCATTTTTCATTTCAGATGAAGGGGGATCAGCTCTCTTTTATGGTTTATCTTTAAAAATTATAAAAGAGTGCTTTCAGAATATTCGATTCTGAAGGTACTCTCAAAACCACTTATACTATGAAACGAGAACTTTATACTAAGAACGAGAACTCTAGGGATAAAAAAGATGATTTTTGCAAAAAAAAACACCAAAAACACCCCCAAATAGAAAAGTGTTGATACCAGTATACATGTTTTTTTTTCAGGGTAAAAAATAGAGCCACGGCCTAAACATCCCATAATGTTGCTTAATAAAACTTTAAAATCAACCCCTAAATTGGAAAAAAAAAATTCTCCAAAAGATAAATTACAAATTTTTTGAAACTTGCATATTAAACAAACAAAAATATTTCATAAATAATTTCACCACTCTAACCATATAAAATCAAAGAAATTATGATGTGATTCATAATGAAAGAATATATTAGACCATTCAATAACAAATGATTCATATAAATATTCAAAATCTCCTTTAGAGTTTCAATTAAAAATGTCTCCTCCCCCTTCGCCTTCAGAGTTTCATATAAATATTCAAAATATTCACCTCCCTTCCCCTCCACCCTCCTCCCCCTCCCCCTTCCACCTCCTCCATCGTCATATTAAGGGGAGCGTCGCTCCCTTGGGAGCTAAAGGGATGCCCCTCACTGGCAATGCAATTATCAGAACCACGCTGCCAATGAGGGATGACCCTTTGGCTCCCAAGGGAGCGGCGCTCCCCTTATTGCAACGAGGGAGAAGGTTGAAGGGGGAGGCGAAGGGGGAGGGGAGTGGAGGGGGTGGAGGGGGAGGAAGGGAGGATGGATGAGGCGGAGGAAGAGGGGGGAGTCTCTTAGGGAAACCCATGATGACTCGGTAAATAAAAATGATTTATATTATATTGTTTTATTTACTAGCACAACCACAAGTAAAGTGGTTGGTAAATGTCTATAGGCACAACAAACCACTTAGTTTTGTCAAGATATTTGACTATTAAACAAAGTCTAAAATATATAATTTTATATCTATTATTCATACCATATTCTTAGAGTTAATATAAACACAAAACAAATACTATTTAATAATAAATAAAACTAAAAATCCGTCTTCTACAAATAATAATATTATTTTATTTTCTAAATATATAACTTACTCATGATATTGTTTTATTTTATTACCTTAACAAAACAAAAATATTGTTTTATAATAATAATAATATTTTATTATCTAAATATGTAACTTATTAATAATATTGTTTTATTTTATTCTATGGAAAAAAAAGAATAGTGTTTTATTTAATTCTCTAAACAAAAACCAGAATAACTTACTAATGTTAAAAATATATCCTTATTCTTTATAATATTATTAAAAACTCAATTTAATGAGTTAGGTCAAATGAATATGTTAGGTTAAGTGAATCACATTGGAATTTTTTATTAAAAATGTAATGCATTGAACATTTTTAAATAAATAAATTGAAAATTCTATAAAATTTATATCATTATTAAAATAACAATTTAATGAGTTATGTGAAATGAATAGGTTATGTTAACATACTAGAATTGAACCCATGTAATGTGAGTATGAACCCCAACCTAAATACCAATCTTCCTAGTAAAAATATTTTCATTTCTCTTCATTTCAAACAATCATATAATTGATACATGTATTGAGACATAAGAACCTATATTTAGTGCAAGCTAACAAGCATGTTGCTACCTCATTTTAATTCAAATTATCAAAAACAATGGTTAGGAAAATGCACATAATATTTATGTTATGTTATAGAATGATTCTTATATAATTTTTTTCTCAAATGTATCAAAGAAAATGTTCACAATATTTATGTTATGTATGTATATAATGATAATAACTTTTCTATATAAGTGTAGGAGAATTAAACAATGTGAATAACAAATCAAAAGTAATATCTATTAAGATATATTTAGCTTCTCCCATAGGATAAAAGCAATTCTTCAACATTTGAGAATTGACATGATAAATAGTGTTCAATTAAGAGAGAATGAGGAAATATCATGATGTTTAGCTTTTGGCATAAGATAAAAGTAATTCTTAACATTTGAGATTTTGACATGATAGATAATGTTCAATTAAGAGGGAATGAGGAAATATCATGATATTTAGGCATAAGATAAAAGTAATTTTTCAATATTTCAGAATTTGATATGATAAAAAGTGTTCAATTAAAAAGGAATGAGGAAATATTATGATGTTGTATTTGATAAAAAATACTATCAAAATAAATATATATAAAATAATAATTTAATGTAATAAAAAATAAAGTATTAAGTATTAATTGGTTAAGTATGGGTTTCATTTTATTCCTATTTAAATTTTACTTTATTTTACTACTAAAAACGAAAAACATGCCATCATAATCCAATCACATTTATTTACAATTTCCAAAAGAATATCATTATAAACAACAATCTACAATAAATCAATTATGCAAAAAAAATATCTTATATAAAACCCCTAACAAAATATGATAATCTAAAATACCATTTACCACAAACATACACATGATAGGTTTTTAACATGTATCATCATTGCTTATTCCCCTCCTAGTGAGTGCAGGAACTGTGTTTCGTATGTGCAATGACAAGGGGAAGGTGGGATTCGTGATCTGCCCTTTGTCAATGCCATTGCCATTGTTCATCGTTCATTGCCATCGCTATTGCCATTACAATCACAATTGCCAATCAACATCAACATTGACCTCGACATGCATGCATCGTGTAACCTCATTGGTAACCACCTCCATCCTCGGTAAGCAAACCTTATTGGAAACACGTACCTCAACAGGAACACCTCATTGTATAACATCAAGCATCGAACACATCAAGCATCATCGAACCAGCAGCAATCTAAAACTAGGTTTAACTCACGCAACTAACAACTTATTATGACGCCCCTCATGATCACTAACCACTCGATCATCATGATAACCAACAGATTCAAGGCTTGCAGCCACTTGAACTACAAGATCAAGAGACAACTGAACTCGATTGCAATCTATTTTTTCAGATTAATCACAGATCTTCATCATTTCTCAACTTGATCCAATCTCAATATGTACTCGTCCACAGCACGAAAATTCCCCTGTCAGCCATTCCTGTAGAATTCTCTTCACCACTATCACATTACAGTGTGCCAGACATTTTAGGTTTAGGTTTAGGATAGGGTTTTGATTTATAACATGAAGCTAAATGCACATTGCAAACCGTCGTCGTTGGAAAACGATAATGGGTAATACTGATCTCATTGTGCTGATTGTTCCCAGAATCCTCCAATTGAAGAGCACGCAGTTGCTGGCAACCAACGAGCCACCCCTTACTGGCGACGCAATTCTCAGAATCACTCCACTAGTAAGGGGTGGCTCGTTGGCTGCCAAGGAGCGGTGCTACCCTATTGCAACTGTGGAGGAGGTGGAAGGGGGAGGTAGAGCTTCACTTTCCACCTCCACCCATGGCCTCCTCCGGGGTTGCAATAGGGGAGCGCCACTCCTTGGCATCCAACGAGCCGCCCCTTACTGGCGGCGCGATTCTCAGAATTGCGCCACCAGTAAGGGGTAGCTCGTTGGCTGCCAAGGAGCGGTGCTCCCCTATTGCAACCGTGGAGAAGGTGGAAGCTAGGAATGTAGAGAAACAACCTCCAAGATAAGCTCGATTGTGGGTCTGGCAGTGTATCTTTCTCTGCTGGTAAGGCTAGGCTTCGCGGCACGGAATAATGCAAGTTACCTTGATGCATATCCCAAAAATGTTTGGTGTTTATTGTACCACAATATAGAGGACGAGAGCACATTAAAATATGCAATATCATGATGCGCCAGCATATTATAAACTTAACTTATGAACTATTCCCAGATCATAGTGAGAATAACCATTGGTAGAATTCAGGTTTACATCAAGTTATAGGGCGCATCAATTGAGGATATGCATCTTTATGAAAATGGGAATGTGGAACTGATATATGAAAGTGCAGAGTGGAATGGTATATGCTAGCTAATGTATTTTCAGTTAGTGAGAAGACATATAGGCACATAAGTTGTCTATTATATTTATAATTGCAGAGATTTGGCAAGAAAAAGTAATTTACCTACATCAAGTGGGGGCGACCAACCTGGAGATTGATTGCATGACCTATTAAATGCAGCTCATAAAAATAAACCATTTGAGCTACCCATTGGGATAATTAATTTTATTACAAGTTAGTTACAGGGATCTTAGTAATTTTATTGTGTCAATATAATTCCTTGACTGTTATTACGGTGCTATCACAATGGTGATGTTTCTTGGTTGTAAACTAGTCCCAACTCTAGTTAAGGGGCATCTACAGGCCTATTTTGATGTTGTTTTGGCATTTTTCCTTGCCCCCTGTATATACAGGCCTATTTTGATGTTTTCTTGGCATTCTACCCTGCCCCCTATAGCTACAGGCCTATTTTGATGTTTCTTTGGTATTCTGCCCTATCCCATGTAGCGACAGATTGGTGATCTAGATCCTTCAGCAGAGCATAGTATTTTACAGCATGCGATGTGGCTGGAGACTGCATAAAATGGTTCATACACCTATGGTTGGAGATGCATAAAATTCCTGTAACTGCGGTTTATCATGCATCTTTTTAGTGGCACCTGTGCCACCCTTGTGTTTAGGACACTTCCCAACACCCGGACCCACTTAACTTACTCTAAAGCATCCATTTCTTCAAGCATCTCATAATATCTCAAACTGAAAGCGCTCCTACTGATAAAAGGAGAGCTATGGGAAGATAGGGTGGGATTTTTGTCCTATTATTAGCGGGGTACTGGAGAAAGTTTGTTCGGAACACTTTTTCGAATATCATAATCTCCAGTTTCACGTAAAACTCTATGTTTGGATCTTTCTGATAAGCAAGGAGTTTTGCTTCTATATATAATAGAAAAGACATTGTCTCTTCCTTGATCATAGCTTGGAGAGGCTTTACAATCTTGTCTTGCCGAAGTCAGAAACAAATCTTCTACAAAGTTTAGTACTCATCTTTTCGTACAAAAATCCTGTAGCGACTCTGATGACAGAAGATACATAAGAAATTTTAAATATTTCCTTTTTGGATTATTACTGTATTTTAGTTTTGGTTAAGGGACATCTACAGGATTATTTTGATGTTTTCTGTATTTTAGTTTTGGTTAAGGGACATCTGCAGGCTTATTTTGATGTTTTCATATATAGTCTACCGTAAGACTGATAAATGATAGAGATTTTTTTTGTTTGGTGGTAGGACTTATATTTTTTTGAACATTGTGAAATGTATTTTTTCATTTTTTTAATATAAATATGGTATTTTTCCTGCTTAAAAAAACTAAATTATCAGTAAAGTTATTTGGTGTTTGTTGTACCACAATATAGAGGACGAGAGCATGTTACGCCTCATATTGACACTTTCACACCACAAGCCTTTCCTTATATTTGATATTATTGAGGGACGGTGACCTATCTATTATAAAGAGTATTAGATAAATAAGAGAGAAGATAAATGTTTCCGGTAATAATTAAGAAACTGTTAGAATTACAAACTAGTGACTATTTGTTTTGTTTCTAAAAATATACTTTTTCTTTAAAAGATGGAGCTGAAAGCATAATGAGCATTGGGAGAAATAATATATAAAGTTCTTCTGAGCCAAAGTTTATAAATATAATTAGATGCTCACTTTGATAAAGTAGGAGCATTGGGAGAAATAAAAATATATGAGCCATGAATTAAAAAATAAAGTAGAAAATTAAATATATGAATCTTTTTAAATGAATATTCAATTTAGAAAATGGAATACTCAACGGAAAGAGTTTAATGATTATGGGGTTGATGGTAGTTTCCCTTAGAAAATGACTTCTTTTTCTATAAGTATTGATTAAAATATATTTCATAAATAAGTTGTTTTGGTCACTTAAGGTTGCTTTGGTCACTTAAGATAGAGACTCCACCAATTAAGTTGTATATTTTTAAAGTGAAAAAAAGGTTTTATGGTTTTATAATGAATTGATTCAATGAAGAAAGGCACCACATGCTTTCCTCACTTCCATATTAATATAAAAATAAATAGGTACATTGAGTATGAAATAGGTAATAGGAAATTAAATGTGTGATAGGAAGGTATGAGTAATTATTATATAGGAGAAACATACTTTAAATTTAATTATGTGAATTTTTTTATTATTATCATTGATAGTGACATTTAAAGCATACAAAATTCTTGCATGATTTGTTGAATGCATGAAATAAAAATGGATAGTAAGTTATCATAGAAATGTGAGTAAGAGATTATCATTGCATAAATTGTTGAGTTTATGTTGGGAAGTTTGTGAATATTTGTACATGGACATGATTATGTATACATGAATATGTTTGACAATTTAATTATGACGTCTGTATCAAATTGATTTAAAAATGTTTGTTCTATATATAGATTATGTAAATGAATGCGAGATTATCAAGGGTGACCTAAAGGAGTAGAAACAATATGAAAGTTGTTATATATACCCATTATGTTTTTGAATACTTATAAAGTTAAGTATATATATAAGATTTCCTAGGACGACCTAAGGTATTGAAAATTATGGGGGGTAGTGTTTAAATATTCATTATGTTGTATATGGGTCAAAATTTTATATATCCATTGTGTTTATTAAATGGATTGTGCAAAGTGTAAATAGTTTTTGTGGAAGGATAATGCAATATATAGTATGACTGTATATACATGAGATTCACACCAAAGTTAATTATTCTAAGAATCACACCACCAGTGAGGGGCGGCCCTTTGGCGCTCAAAAGGAGCGATGCTTCCCTTGATGCGATGACGGAGGAGGTGGAAGGAGGAGGCAAAGCGAGAGGAAGGTGGAGGGGAAGGGAGGCGGAGGTGGTGGAGGGTTTAAGGGTTTTTTTTTTTAAAGAAAATGTTAAATTTGACAACCTTTTGATAAGATATATTAGTACTGTTTTGAATTTCGAACTTTATTTTAGAAATAAAATCTCTTAATATATTGTTTTTAATATGTCATTTATAAATATATTCTATAGTTTTTCATGAATTTATGTGAACCGTAACATTTTGGAATATATTATGAAATAGTATCATTTTTATACACAAATTCTATGAAAACCCCTTGAAAACGGTTGTAAATGTCTTTATTTTCTAGAATTTCTTAGAATTTTGTCAATGAAAAAGTCTTATTTTTCCTATAAAAATGTCATATTTTAAAAAAAAAATTGCAAAATGTATATGTTTTTCAATATAACTTGCTTTTAAATCTATGTTATTTTGTTAAATGTCTAAAAAACACACTTGAAAATAGAAAGTAATAATATTTTACAACAAATATGATTCAAATGCCCAAAACATGCCTTAAAATGAAAATGTGTGATACTGGTATAAACCATTTTTTAAATGGAGGTAAAAATAGCTACTAAAATTAGGAGAGAGAAAAATGAGAAGTGTGTCGAGTTCTCGTTTCATAGTATAAGTGGTTTCAATTGTAGAAGAGTCAAGTGACATATTAGAATTTTATGAAAATATGTTCATAAAATTGATAATTAGTAGCTGTCAGTTTCATAAATTTTATATATAATCAATTCTATAATTAATTAATCTATCTGATTATATATGTTGATTTAAGAAATTTTAAAAAGGATAGTATGTTAATTGGGGTTCAATGATAACACATTTTGAATTTGTTTGAGGCTGGTTATTGATAAGATTTTATAAGTTCTTAAAATCCCTAGAACTTAAGGTGAATTATTAAATTAAAATTCTAATTAGACCTAAAAAGTTCACATTCCATAGGCAACTTGATATCATATCATTATTTTGTAAAAATTGTGTATATATAGCTAGTGATAAAGCAAATAAATGAGTATCATTTTGAAATCTTCATTTGTCATATAGCTTGGTATCCTATCAAATTGGATTTGGGATATTAATGGATGTGATTTCATAAAGGTTTAAAACTATATTTCAAAATGAGACTTTATACATATACATGGCTTAAATGTTAATGCGAATCATTAGTGAGTTGTATTGCAAAAACACTAGGGGTTATTATATTGTCATGTTAATAAACACGACCACCTTCTATGTCTAATCTGGAGGAGATCATTGATTGATCGTTTTTATGAGGATACATGACCCATATGTCAAATAAATAACACCTGTTACTTGGATCACTGCGTTGGCATGAGGATTTGGCTAACACCTTTCGTTTCAATTGACAGCTGTGAATATACTAATGAATTGTATCAGTAGGATTTAATGTTGTATATGACTGATAACCATTCCATTTCGTAACACTGTACGAGCTCATCATGACAAACTATGTAATAAATGTCTTGATTTACGATTCATCAATCGAATGATCCCTGATAGGTAGAATTGGTTAAGATTTACAGTTAGTCGTGGTTAGTCATGCATTTGTCAGAGCAAAACACCGGCTGTAGTATTCATCATCTCTAAATCCGGTTAAAATGGCCAAAATTAGAGCCCTCATCTCTGTCAGGTATGAAGCATGTGAGTATTTGACATATCACATCATGTCTTACACCTAGGTGCATATCCCTTCCCTCTTCACGACTCCATTCATTTCATTTCGTAATCAGGATAGCGGTGAGGAAGCCATGGATCCGCTTAGTCGTTTTGAAATCTAAGGGTTAGAGCTTGTCGAAGCTGATGAGAAAGTTTCCCTGCTATTTGAAAAGATTGGATGGGGGTAGTTCTTCAGGAGCTTTAGTGGCCATAACACACAGGTGACTAAATAGTTTTCTTTGAGTTTGAAAGAAAACATAGCGCATATTGGGAATTTTAAGTTTATCTTTGATGAAGACAAAATCGCAGAAGCTACAAAGCTCCCACAAACTGGAGAGCGATGGTTCAAAGGTGGGAAAGTGAATAAAAGGAAGTGTGAGTCCTTGCTGTTTCCATTTCCAGCTAGTGCAAAACTAAAAATTGGGGTTTCAGTTAGGTTTATGAAGCCAGAGTGGCAAGCATTCTATGAGATCTTGGTTAGGTACATATCATGAGATGCATGCTTCTCTCACCTACATTATTATCACCTACGACTATTGTTAGCATTAAAAGGCTATAAAGTTAATCTACCCTTCTACCTATTGCATAGTCTAAAGAAAATGTCGCATTCGGTTCAAAGTTTCAGTAATCCTGATAGAAGTCTATTTCATCATGGTTTAGTCAAAATTATAATACAACATCAACTATCTCTTATTGGCAAATCATGGGATGAGTTTTTGATTGAATGTCAATTAGGGCCTAATCAATGTTGGCCGAACCCTTCCCCAAAAACTCGTAGGAAACAAAAGGCTACTGTAAAATCCGAAGAGGCTGAATCAAAGGATAACGAGCTTCAGGAAGCCAATCTACCCTTAAATACTGGTATTAGTGATGATGGGGTCGGGAACGTAGCCCCCTGTTACTTTGAAACTCCCTTGAACCAATCCCCATCTGACAAATGCTGTAGTACACCTGCAAAGACAGGGGACAAATTAACCAAAAATGAAGATGTTAATGATGTTGATCATAAAAACCCTTTGGAGCTAAATACTCCTGATAACCATGGCAGTGAGTCCATGCATAAACTAGAACAATGAGCACAGGTGTGCTGTGATAGAAGGGGTTTTGAATCAAAAAATCGTTTGTTTACTCGAACAAGGATAATTACTAGAAGCATGAATAATACACCTACAGCCTCTGTTTCTATGGCTACTCAATAGAGTAGTCAGCTAGTGGTTGTCCATCTTGAGGACGATGTTCCACCATTTGTTCTTTAAACTACGCATATTGATGAGCCTACTCTTATAAAGAATGAAAGTGCAAAATTGGCTAAAGACATTTCTGAGTTGGGTAAGGTAGAAGTTGCTCCATCGTGTATGGACGCCTATGGTTCAGGTCCCGAGCCATCTTTCATGAGTTTTCCATCACCTGGTCAAGACATAGACCATCATGATTCTTCTCAAATGGATGACTCATGTCATGATAAAAAGGAGGAAACTCTCCAAGAGGTTCTGGACAGGGTATACGAGACAAAAATTATAGAACTGAAAACTGAACTTAAACAGTGTCAAGCTAATGCAGCTTTGATGGAGGTGGAAAACAAGACGTTCAAGGAAGAATTGTTCAACTGGATTAACAGGTGGAAGGAAGTAAACATAAAAAATAACCAATACAAAAAGGCAAAGGAATCAATGATAGGTACAAATCAACATTTACTTGAACAAGTAGAAAAGCAAAAGCTAGTGATCATCAGGCTCAAAGCCAAACTAGCCGAAGCCAGAAGAGTGGTCGATCTACAAAATAGAACTTGATGATTATTTCCATTTTCAGTTATATGGTTTGTCTCTCTATCAATAGGTAATAAAAGATTTTTTGTGCATGCTTGTAAAATCGTAGATTTTACAGGCACACATTTAAATTATGTTTTCTTTTTTTATTTCTGTTATAATTGGTTTTTAATAAGATGCTTTTGTTTGTTTAAAAATAGGTGGGCATGTCATCGCTATCCTCTACAGTTTTAGGACGTTTCTAATATTTGGGATTTCAGTTGGAAGACGTGGATGTTTAGTGAAGACTGGAATTTCGACACAGCCATGAATTTGCCAGTTCCTTTAAACCAGCAAATGTTTCAGGCTAGTAGTTTTTATTGTTATCCTCTAGTGACAAGTGTTTGTTGAAAAGAGTTGATGCTCTTTGATAGCGATAGGACTCCTATAGTCTTGCATATAGAATTTATTGAAAAACTGAATCGAGAGACTAGTAGTATTATATAAGCTAGTAATTTTTAGGAGAGAAGAGGAGGAAGTGACGGAAGAGAAACATATTCGAACTATTATTTTGATACTAGTTTTGTTCTTGGCTGAAGTTTTATCTTTGGAAATGGGATCTGACTGGAAATATCCAAGTTGATATCGTGGTTGGTATTATTTTGGATACTCTTTATATATTTCAGTATATAATCTTCTATTTTTAACATTAATGCAATATACTTGGTTATGCTTGTGTTTATTAATCATTATTACACTTTGGCAATGCAATATTATATTTGAATTAGTATGTTATTGTGACTGAAATAATCGATGTTTCTACTGAAAATTCAAGATATAATGATATACATATTTATGTCTGTTTGATCTCATTTGTATGTTTACAATGATTTCATTTTGAACATTATATTTCTTTTCAAATATTTAATGTTGTTCATTAGTTGTTAACTAATTCAAACTTTTTTCAGAAAATTTGAAGTAATTGTTTATTTCCATTTCTCTGTTAAGGTAATTTATAGCAGAATGCTTTAGAATGTATGGTTTAAATATTGTCATTTAGATCTTACTTATTTATCATTCTGTTCATCATTATATTAATTAATAATTAATATAAATACTAAAATCGCTCTCAGCTGAGATAGGATAGTTAGGATAGTTAAGTTAGTGTTGTCATAAGTATAGTTTATATTTAACAGTTGTTAAATAGTATTTGTATAATTCTTTTTAAGTAATATTAATAGTCTTTTATATTTAGAATATTAAATATAAAATCCACAAAATCGAAGACTTTCCTTAAGCAATCAAGTGTAGGATAATTTAGGTAGTTGAAAACTAATTTTAGGGTTTAGTTAGGTAGATATAACTTTAGGATAGATTTTTACTGAATTTTAGTTTCTCCCTAAGAGAAAAATTTAGTTGGTAGCAGGACCATAACCTGCGAGATTTTGCTATTCCAAACACACCGGACGCTGCTTTAAGTTGATTGTGTGGGCATAATCTCCTTGTTGGCCTAGGTCAGAAAATCAGGCCAACAAGTTGCTAGTTCCATTGCAGCACCATTTTGCCAATTTTATGATTATCTGTATGTATTCCTTGTGAGAATGTGTTTTTCAGTTCCTAGACCACTGTGACAAATTAATATGGTATTAGATCCCATGGCGAGACGAAGCTCAGATCTCTCAAAAACAATTTTTTTGATAGATCTTGCATGAAAAATTGAGCAAAGCTAAAAAATTCCAGCACTGCACGAGAAACCAAGGCTTACCACTTAATACCCCAAGTAAGGAAATTGTTGATCAATATTGCTTGATTGAATATGCTAGGTGTGATGAAATCCTAAAGTGTGCCGGCTGTCTAACCTTACAGTGCCCCTTTTGTTGTAATTTGCAGGTTTTAATAGGTACAACTTTGAATGGACTCATCAGTCCCTCTTCTCACCCCATTCACAATATATTCAGAATGGAAGTTGAAGATGATTGCATATTTGAAGAGACGAGCTCTCTATGAGGTGTCTATTGGACTTAGAAACGAGTCTTATCAGAATGATAATGACTGGCTAAATGACGGTGATAGAAATTTTGGAGCAATATGTATGGCCCTTTCTCCTAGCTTGCGCTACCTTATTGGTTCTGCTGAAAACCCAAAGGATCTCTGGACAAAATTGGACATAGACTTTGGCAAGCACAATGAGGATCATAATAGCACTTTGGAGATCACATCCAACACCAAAAGTTTTCTTTACTCAAAATTATCGGCCTCTACTCTCTCTGATGAAGTTGTTCAAAATGAGGAAGAAGCAGAATCTTCTACGCAGTCAATTTGAATTGAAGAAACTCTCTTTGCAGTGACTCCTCTTGATGCTCAGGAAGTTTGTGAGATCTATGATATCTCATCTCGTCATATGTCTGAAACAAAAGAAGACATTCAAATCTCTGATATTGAATAAAAAAACTGCTGCACTTTCATGCAAACATTCACTAGTGATTTTCCTTTGAATTCTGTGCAAAATTTGCTAGTAATTGCTTCCAAAGGTGAAGAGAAATTTTATTTTTATCCCTCTAATGTTGCTGCTGGTGTGAAAATATGTAAAAAATTTGATATTTTGGAAGAAATATCATATTATAAAAGTGACACATTTTCTCCCCATGATCTAGATCTTCCAACAAAATCCTGCAGGATTGCATGCACCAAAATTCAGAATTTTGAAGAAGAAGAAAGTTGTGCATCCACCGTCTCAGTTGACCATTCCTTTGGATCTGATATGAACCTTATTGGATATGATATGATCTTATTTTTATCTGATTTGATATTCCTTGGTTTGAAATTTCAGGTTTATAAACCTTTAGTACCACTTGTAGTTGTTCTCATCAACGGTGTGAAGAAACAACTACCGCAAGTCTCCTTCGAAACTGCTGCTGGGGATTTGATTTAATTTCACAGTTTTGGATATGTTGTGAACCTATTTGGATCTGATTTAATTTTTGATATGATATTAATTGGTTTAAATCTTAAAATACAAGAGCTTTTAGTACTGCTTGAAGTTTCTCTCACCAATTTTGGTGTGAAAAATCAAGTACCGCAATTCTTCTTCAAATTTGCTGCTGGGGATTTGGTGTTAGTTTCCTCTTATGAGGTTGCTGATATTTTATTTTCTGAATAATTAGATATTTCTAAAACTATATCAGATTATGGATCTTAATCATTTTCTCTCCACAGTCCCAGGGCTTCTCTACCTTTGGTCACATGCTCATCTCCTCACAGAACTAGTAAAGAGGAAGACATTCTCAATCCGCTTGGACACTTGCTCCTAAGATTTGGGGATGATTTTACCACTCATGGTTTGCTTTTCAAGGCTGAAACATATCAGTTTCTTGAGTGTTCCACACATGGTTCGAATCCTCAAGCACTTTTTCTCTCTTATCAATTGATTTCAGTTGCTCTACATGGGTCCAATTTTCATCCTACAACTGTCTATGTTCCTGATTCATTTGAGCACATTATTCTTCTTCCAAAGAGGAAGATTCCTCCAGAAATATTCATTTAATTTGGATTCAGAGGTTCACATGCATAGTCTTAGAATGTTGCTGCATAGAAGAACCAAATTTTTTTGATTTACTGCCTAGCTTGAAGGGGGGTATTTTTCCCATGAGGTTTTTCACATTTCCTTGGTTATATTAAGCAGTTACTTTATTGTACAGGGTGACCTATGGAATTTGTTGCTGGGGCCCTATAATTTCATGCACTTTATGTTTCTACTTCTCCTAAGTATAGCTTAAGGGGGGGTGTTGGATACATTTACCCACCATGCACACTTAATTTGGTCAATTTGTCCTAGTTAAACCACTATCCTAAGTTTTATTGACTTAATTGACATCAAAGGAGCACTATATGACATCAACATGAGCACACCCACGCCTACCTTCAGTCAAGGAGGCCAGCTAAGCCTTCTCCTTCATTTAAGGAGGCCAACTGGAGCACTCCGGGAGTGATCTGAGTGTCATAAATGCACCTAATTGATAACTGATGGTTACAATAAGTTAAGTTAAGTGGTGAAGGCACCTCCATTCATTATTTGATTATTTTTAATGATTATTTATGAATTGGAGCTAACACAAGCACCTACAACCACTTCTGATGACCAATTGAATTCAGTTAACCTCATAGGGGTTCATTGGAGTTATTGATGCGCTACCACTTGTTGGTTGGCATGCAGTGACATGTGTTTGAGATAATTTCAATTATACTCAGTCATTTGTTGCACTCTGAATTCAATTAGGACACAATTGAGTCAATTAGGGTTTTGATCAGTGGTTAATTGGTGTGTTCACTGGGGCTTACAGTCAGTTAAGCTACACCCATTCATTCAATTCGAATGACCTCCTTGGGAATTATAATTGTCTTGGAATTCATGAATCTTACATGATCATTGTATTGTATTATTCATTATCCATTTGATTATACAAAGCTGCTACTTCCATTGCAGCACCATTTTGCCAATTTTATGATTATCTGTCTGTATTCCTTGTGAGACTATGTTTTTAGTTCCTAGAACACTGTGACAACCTAATAGCAACAAAGTGGTGGGAGATCTGGATAGGAGATGACTTCCGCAGGCGCAGAGGAGAACGTATAGAAGCTTGACAGCTACGCGCAATCGACAGGATGGCTCTATGATGAAAATGACAAGTCACAAGCTCAAAACAGTTTTATAAACCTTGACCAGGAGTGAAAAACTAATACTAGTGGGAAAAAAAATTTAACCACTCACCGAACCTATATTCCTGAAGACATCCGCAACATCGTTGGAAAAACTTCTACTTACCTGGTAATCGCATGGGAAAGACACATAAGAAATTGGGGAGATTAAGCTCTTTGGTGTCAGTGGGAACATCATGAAGCTCTAGATCTACTCAACACTAACCCTCCACAATGTTGGCTGGCTAACAAACTAAAAAATTAGGTTCATTCCGAAAACGCAACCGACAGCGAGATTTCCCACTTAACCGGACATTAGAAAAAGATAGTCGAAGGAACATTTGATCCATCGGATCTACTTTATACTAAAATGCCAGAACCTTGGAAAAATATCTCCAAGATCATAGAAAAAATCACTCTTGATACAACGGCTTAGACCTCAGAAGGATTCTGATAAACACATCGAAAAGATAGTGGACTATTCCTCCTGTGTATCGAAAGACTAGTCAACTAGGTGTCCGATATGGGCATGCAAACAAGACTAAGTCTTTTAGAAAAACTTTGAGCCCTGGGCGAACCTTGGTAGAAAAAAAACATTCTTAGGATGTCCAGATATTAAAAATAAAAAGGGGGGACCCTAAAAATAAATTTTTTTGGAGAAATAGTTGCAGCTGCGACATGACCCTAATCCCCTCCTTAGAAACTATAAATCCCAATAACCAACCCACTTTCAAGCAAAAGATGCACTTCTAAGGATTCAATTGGATTTGGTAACGACGACATCTTTTGAAAACCAAGGGTAAATGATTTGGATGATTCACTCTCAATTGAGAGTGAGCAGCTAAATCGTCTAGATATACTTCAATAATTTGCTTAAGGTCATGAAATGCAAAGTTCATTGGCCGCTAAAATGTAGCCCTGATGTTTTTAAGGCCGAAAGACATCTTTTGGTATGAAAAAGTACCCCAAGGACAAATGAAAGTCATCTTGTGTTGGTCCTCAAGCTTGATTTGGATCTTGTTATACCGTAAAAAGCCATCCATGAACGAGAATACTTCACTCTCTACACACTCGTCCAAAATTTGATCTATGAATGGCATGGGGAGATTATCTTTAGGACAAGACTTATTTTGGCCTCTAAATTTAGTAAATACTCGGATAGATCCCTCCTCCTTATCGTCTGGAATGGGATTGGATACCCATTCTATTAAGGGAACCAGATAGATAAATCCCTCTTTGAGCAACTTCTCTATATTAGCCTTAATGGCAGGTGCCTTACGAGGATTAATTGCATGTAAACAATGTCGAACAGGTTTAGAATTAGGATAATTTTTTATCTTGTGCTATGAAATTTGAGGGTCTATTCCTAACATCTCATCATACGACCAAGAGAAAACATCATGGAATTCTTTCAAGAGCTCAGTGTATGCCTTAATTTCACTCGGAGAACAATACGCCCCAATGTAAACATTTTCTATCTTTCCAGGAGTCTGAGAAATGTTGATAGGGAATGTAGGTGACAATTTCTCCATGTTCCCTTCAACATATACACCGTGAGTTCCTAATGGGACCACGGGACAACCAACTTTCTCACTAAGGGTCGATCTAAAGTCATCACACTCGATTTGTTCAAGCTCCCGGAGGAAGTAAAGGAGATGGTGCAACTCCTCCCAAGCCCATTCCAAACTGTAATACCCCATGAATTAAAAATTATTATTAATTCTGTTGGAAAAATAATTTATTTATTATTTTATTATTTTTATTATTTTTGACACAAAAGTCAAGAATAAAAAGATTGGAATAAATTTTTTTTTATTTAATAAAATATGTTGAAGGGGGACAAAAGTGGATATATTTGTTGAAGAGTGTTTTCTAACCCACAAGAGGAAAATACAAGTGGCAGAATCCAATGACCGAGAACCCAAGATGCAGGAGGCATCATCCCCAAACATCAGGTCACAAAGCCTAGTTGAGTGCTAAAGAGTAGGAGGCTCATAAATGACCAAGTCCTAGGAAAAATAATATAAATTAGTATGTCCATAAGAAGCAGGAGGCTATCATTGGACAGAGATTAACATATATCAAATGCAAGAGATGGCACTTTGAAGGATTTTTCTTTTGTGTTTCAGCAAACAGGCTCAGGGGTTCCATAGCAAGTAACTTGGCCACTTTAGGTGTTGGTTGGGAGGAACAACTTCTCCAATTTTGTTTTCCCAGGGTTGGTGCTAGGTTCATACTTTATGTTTTTAACTTTTATAAATTATGTTAAAATCCTAGATATGAAGTAAATTAATGTAAATTCTAGTATGTTTTTAGTTAGCTTACTGATGTTCTACTTGTATCATGTACCTAATGGAATGAAAGCATCCATTTGTAATCTATATAGCGTATCCTACATTAGATTACATATTTCCTATTTGTATCATTTTCCCATATTTTCTTAATCTGTATTTTCGGAAATTAAATTATCGACTGAATCTATGATTCTTGTTTACAGTATAAATATGCATTATTCAATGTAAGCGAATGGAATCCACTTACATAGTATTTATCCAAATTTCCTACACGAATTAACAATATCAGATTAGAATATATTATTATATAGATCTATATTATTTAGTATATTTATAGACATAAATCATTTAAATAATATTAAATAGTATTATAACTCATAAGATTTAAGTTAAAGTATTAGAATCGAATAAGGATCTATATAGGAAAAAGTAGTGTTGCTATCTTAAGTACTTACATAGAAATACTTTAATTAAACTATACTGATCCATTGTTCTACTTTGGGTATCCTAACAATTATATCATAATCACATTACTATTCTCATCCACTAAAGCAATCAAATTAACGTCGAATATATATTACATTCATTATATAACGAAATCATGGATTCAAGATTTCAATCAAATCCCTTCAAATCATAATATCAAATTAAATAAGAAACACTTACATGCTAAAACTCATACATAGATCATGGGATCTTTTCCCCTTGCAGTAATTAAGAAAATAAAAAAATGGAGAGAAAAAACATATAGATCAAAGATCCTATTGTTTAAACATATTCAATGTATGCACATGATAATAACAATATCAAATATTAGATTTACTTCAAGCTATCATAGACCCTAAGGGTCATTCTAATAAACATAACGAACATCGTATTTACGGGGCCGTAAGTCCACATCGTGGCTACCCTAGTTTATATAGAGGCAGAGCCTTGATCAAATATACACTAGATTACAGTACGATAGAGAGATCAAGAGATCGAGTCCCATAAATGTATTCACTTATACTCTTAAAACTAAATAAACACAAACAGAATCGTAGGTATGAACCATTAATGTTATTGCATACCAAAGCACATATTATGCCTATAATCCCATGCCAAATGGCCGCCTCTACCTACAAACTAGTGATGCATATCTTTTTAAACAGTCATTTAGATGCTACAGGGTATAGTAAATTCCATAAGTTATAAGAATGTATACACGATGGTCGTAAGACTATTCAATAGCTGCCATCAAAGAAAATATAACAACATGTATATACAGAAACTATTAAAGGAAATGAAGTATAATTCATTAACTCGCATCCATAAGACCATCACGATGGAAGCCGATTGAGTCTAATTACAAAACATTATAATACATATATTACTAATTATATTACATAATCGAGTTCGAATTTTCCTTTTTTCACACAACACAAAAAATATACTTAAATACATATATATTACAGAGTGGCTATAAGACCATCCTTGACGGCCTCCACTATAAAAACTAAATACCACTATTAAAAAACTGTATGGGGATAAGACTCGTTAAGGGCACCCCAAACCGTACTAGGGTTTACATTAATATATCACATTGCATTACAGTGCCAGGTAATGGCTATAACTTGGCACAACCCTAAAAGGGTTTTAAAACAACCATTTACGAGTTTTCAACAACAAAACACTTATCTTAATCGTTGCAGATACCAAGAAGCCCTCATTATCTCTGCACAGTGCAACCTGTAACCAAAATTTGGTTGGGTTAGCGTGGTACATAACAGTTAAAATAATTTTAAAATAAAACCGAAGTTTGAACCAGGTTTGATTATAGACTTACCCAATAATTTGGAAACCCGAGCTTGGGAGGAGGTGACCCTGTCGCCTTCCTCTCTAGTGTCAAAACCAAAAAGTGATACTTTTACAGTCAGTTTTAAGTACATTGTATTTATATTTTAAAGAAAACTAGAATAAACTTACAGAGTCTTTAACATTTACCTTGGCGGTTGGCAACGAGGGCCACGGGTCCGCTCCTCTGAGCACCGTTATCCCTCCATAGTCTGCAGATACCAAGAATATATTAGGAAAACGAAGGTTGTAAACTATGCTGTAAAAACCTTTTAAAGTGTAGGATGAAAGTACCATTTTAATGCTTACCCATTTGAACAGATTGTTCGTGTATTCAAAAGCATCGGCGGATTGTTGGAGCTCCGGTGAGGTTGGTGACATGTCAAGGAAGATGGGGAAGCATTTTCTACCATATAGGAACCCAAAAAATTACATTAAACCTGTGAGAATCGAGTTGAGACAACACATAGTAGATATCAGCTCTAGACCGACCTATGACAAGTAAAATTAACCCAAATGTGATACCCAGTCAGATTAAAGACCCTTTTCAAAACCCTATCAAACTTTAACAATCTCACTATCCAGGTGTAGGGAAGGGATTAAATCCCGTACTGCCTCGGGGTCCTAGCTGCACTGCCAAGTCGCAGCCAAGACATGTTTAAATGTCAACCGAAGGTACTAATGAATTGCATGGCTGAAATCAATACAAATTAAATCATTTCAAATCTAACCATAGATAATGTTTAAATGACAAACGCATAACGTATGCCTTGGATCATTAGAGCATTTTATATACCAACCTTATAACATGTCAATTCAAACCTTTCCTTGAAAACACACCATGCATCATATACACCCATGCTATAACCTTGGTGGAGTTGGTTTTGGGACATAATGCCATCTTGGCCCAATGGCTAGATCCATATCTCTTCCATGGTAAAATATAAACATGTGCTTACTACAAATGATTATACCTTAGTGCTAGGTTAGGCTAAGGTATTGGGAAGGGTTTTTAATCACAACATAAAACTTGGAATAAAAACATTTAACCCATATAATCATATTAAAACCATATTGCATGCATAGTGTGGGTTATGCATTATAAGATATAAATCATAGCTAAAATCATATGAGATAGTATTTACTCATTCACATCAAGGACTGTAAAGAAATTCTTTAAAACCAACACATGCAGGGTCATTCCAACCAGATAATATTTAAACCCTCACTTTTACTAACATTAAGAGATCGTTGTATGGAGAAACATACACTTACAAACCCTAAGCCTCTCATGCTTAGGGGCAGATATTTACATACATAGTATAAATTATGTTAAGGCCAAATCCTTAAAATTATAAGATAAATGAACAAAGAATAGGAAAACAAAGTACATCACCTGCGTGAACATGGATGAAGGTTCTAGGAGGAACTATCCATCGCAGGAATCAACAAACCTATCATAAACAGCAAGAAAAATATATTAAAACTAGGAGCAATAAAACATAGGATTCTATAAATAAATGTAAAAGCAATGCATGCAAAAAAAATTTAATGATTTTTGGGTGTGTTACATAATGGCATGAGAGCATGGTTACAACACTGGGCCTGAATCGGCTCAACGCTAGAACTGCTAGGTTTAACAGAAAACTAACTTCTATTTTATTTTTGTTAAATTCTCTTACAAACAACAAAGAGAAGAACAACTATATTTTGCAGGAAACATGGAAGATGCATAGATGTTTGCAAAAGAGGAACGTGACCCAAAAAAAACTTTAAACAACAAAGAGGGTAACTTAAGGGATGGGGAAATTTGGGTAAACTTAAATGATAGTCGAGATAATAAATTTGAACTAAAACGAATTGTCAAAGAGTTAAGGTATGAACTGAGAAAGGTTAATGAAAATACTGAGCGAATTCTAAAGGATCGGGAAGAACTAAATGCTATTATGTTATCTAAAATCCATAACAATAAAAAAGAAAAAATAATGAATTTGAACAAGAAATGCCTAAAACTGCACCTTACAAACGTAAGGACAGAACGCTGGAATTTTCCAGCCATAAACCTGAAACTTCAAGTGAAGAGTCAGTTAAACATCACACAAAAAAACAAGAGTCAAGCAAAAGTAGTGATGATAACAAAAAGAAAAGGAAATAATGACCCTATGAGGAAATATCTGGGGAGTTTAATAAAATTAAACCACCCATGTTTAATGGGAAAATTGAGAATGGTGAAGAGGCAAAAACCTGGTTGTCCAAAATGAAAAAGTATTTTCATATATACAACTAATTTGATGAATTAAAGGCTAAAATGACCATCTATAATTTGACTGAAAAATCAGATATCTGGTGGCAAGACATAAATAAGGTTAAAGGGAGAAAAGATAGATATGTAACTTGGAAAAAATTTAAAAAAATATTTAATACAAAGTACTTATTATAACAATATTATAAAGAAAAGGAAAAAAAAATTATGAACTAAGGCTAGGAGCCATGACGATGAAAGAACTCTGCAGTAAGTTCTTGAGCCTACTTCATTATGTTCCTTATATAAATAATGAGAAACCTAAAATACAACAATTCCTCAGTTGTCTTCCCATCATGTTCAAAGAATGGATTGAGTATGACAATCCGAAGATGCTACAGGAAGTGATGAGGAAGGAAAACTTTTGTTATGAACAAAACAAGAATACAAGGGAAAATGTACCATCTAGGAAGAATAAAAGGCCAAATAATTTTGATCCTAGAAAGAAAAAAAATAAGTTCCATAAAACCACATGAAATAACTATAGGGGATATCAGGGTAAAAATTACAAAAGATTTAAACCCCAAAAATTTGTAGTAAAAGAACCTTCTATTGTCCTTAATAAGAACTCGGCACAAAAATAACCCTTAAAATTTTGGGAGCATGGAGGGACACACTACTTTAAAGATTGTCTAGTAAGAAAAAAGAATTTTAATATTCATTCTATCCAAGAATCAGTTACCATTGGGGACATGGCAAGGAGCATGCCCAAAATCTATGCTGCATTGGAAAACCGATAAGCAGATCACCAAATTTCTATGGTCGAAATTGAAGGTAAAATAACCAGTCAACCTGTCTTTATTTTAATTGATCCAGGTACAAGCTCGAGTTATATATCACCTAGAATAGTTGAATTATGCAAATTGGTACCAGAAAAGTTTGATAAGTCGTGGATAATATAGTAAGCCACTGGTACAAAACAAAAAGTTACTATTCTTGTTAGAAATTGTAAATTGATGATGAATTATTTCCTTATGCATGTTAATGTAAATATTATGCCTTTAGGATCCTATGATTTATTAATAGGAATGGACTGGATAGAGGAACATAAAGTTGTGTTAAACTGTTTTGATAAAACCTTTACATGTACTAATGATAATGGAGATAAATAAAAGTAAAAGGGATCCCTAGGAAGGTGACCATCATAGAATTATTTGCGTTACAACTGAAAAGATCAGTGAGAAAAGGATGTAAAGTGTTCGCGGTATATACAGTGAATGATAATGAAAAGGATAACAAACTTAAACTAGAATACATACCAGTATTGAAGGAGTTTGAAGACATATTTTCAGAAGAAGTCATTGGACTTCCTCCGAAAAGAGACATTGACTTCACGATCGATTTGATACCTGAAGCACTACCATCATCGAAAGCTTGGTACCGAATGAATATAATAGAACTTACAGAGATAAAATCACAACTAAAAAAACTAATCGATAAAACGTACATTTGACCAAGTGTCTCTCCTTGGGGAGCACTAGTCTTGTTTGTGAAAAAGAAGGACTGAACTTTAAGATTATGTATAGATTATAGACAGTTAAATGAAATGACCATTAAGAACCACTACCCTCTCCCTTAGATAGATGATAGATTTGATAAATTCCATGGAGAAAACATATTTTCAAAGATAGACTTAAGGTTTGGTTACCATGAAGTACGGATAAAAGATTAGGATATCTTTAAAACAACATTCAGGACCTGCTATGGTCACTATGATTTTGTTGTAATGCTTTTGGGTTGACAAGCATGCCTAGTACATTAATGTGTTTATTGAACAAGATATTGAGAAATTACCTAGATAATTTTGTGGTTGTATTTATTGACGACATACTAATCTAATCTAAGAACAAACAAGAACATAAGGAACATTTAAGAATAGTATTGCAAGTACTAAGAGAACAACAACTTTACACAAAATTCAGTAAATATGATTTATTTAAAGATAAGATTTAGTACCTCAGACACATAGTGTCCAAGGATGGACTCTTTGTTGATCTCAAGAAAATAAAGGCCATCATGGAATGACCAGTTCCTAAGAACATATTTGACATCATATCATTTATGGGGATTACAGGATACTATTGAAAGTTCATCGAAGGATTTTCTAGGATCGCCTACCCCATAACCTCATTACAAAATAAAGGTAAAAAGTTTGAATTGACTTAAAAATTCATGGAAATATTTAAGAAACTACAACATCTATTAACTACCACCCCAATCTTAAAGATTGTTGATCCATTCAAGGATTTCATCGTATGTATCGACACTTGCAATGAAGGACTAGGCGTACGATTTTATTACAGGAAAACTATGTTGTCGCATATGAATTTAGGAAATTAAAAGAACATGAGAAAAACTATGCAACACATGATTTATAACTTTATTTCATAATTCACGCCTTAAAAATGCAGTGACATTACCTAATTGGGAGGAAATTTATACTTATGTCAGATAACATAAGTCTTAAATATTTATTTGACCAAAAAAAATTGAGTGCAAGACAGGCCATATGGATGTCCTTTTTAAGTGATTATGATTTTGAAATCAAACATTTAAAAGGAAAATAAAATAAAGTAGTGGATTCTCTAATTTGTCATGCAAATTTACTGTCTACAACCAACAACTATGAATCTGATCTGGAAAATCAGATTCTAAGCACTGAAAATTTTGATAGAGAATATTATATTTTAAAAGAAAAGAATGTTAAAAATGAACAAAATCAAGTAAAAGAAGATTTCATCCTAAACAAACAAGTATTATTGCTGCATAAAAATAGGTTGTACATAGCAAACATAAAAGAAATTAAACTTACAATCATGGATTAGCTACATAAAACACCGTACTCAGGGCATCCTACATACCAGAAAATGATCATCGTGATCAGAAATAACTTCTTTTGGAAAAATATGAAGAAAGAAGTGGAAGAATACTTAGCTCACTAACTTGAATGTCAGCAAGTTAAGGTATAAAATGAAAATCCCGCAGGATTGTTGCAGCCACTACCCATTCCGGAATGGAAGTGGGAAATAATTAGTATGGATTTTATAATAGGCCTACCAAAGAATTTCAGGAGACATGATTCCATCATGCTTGTGGTTAATAAATTAAGTAAGGTTGCTCATTTTATTCCGGTTAAATCTACCTATAAAGTTGTTAACATTGCAGATATTTTCATGAAAGAGATATTCAGGATACACAGTGTACCAAAAGTAATAGCATCAGATAGAGACGCAAAATTTATAGGTAACTTGTGGAAAGCCTTGTTTAAAGGTTTGGGAACACAGTTGAATTTCAATACTGCATATCATCCACAAACGAATGGGTAGACTGAAAGAGAAAATCATGTCTTAGAGGACATGCCAAGGATGTATGTCATGGACAAACCAGGTAAGTGGGAAGACTACCTACACTTAGTGGAATTTGCATATAATAATAATTTGCAAGTTTCTGTAGGCATGAGTCCATTTGAAATATTATATGGGCGTAAGTGTAATACTCCAATCTCATGGAGAATTCCATTTGATAGATTAATGTTAGGACCTGACTTATTAAAACATATGGAACTAATCATGAAACATGTACATAAAAAATTGAAGGTTTCCCAAGACAGGCAGAAAAGTTATGTTGATTTAGAAAAAAATCCTAGATATTTTCAAGTGGGTGATCATGTGTATATAAAGGTAAATCCCAACAAATGTTCATTGATACTGGGAAAGTATTCAAAATTGTCACCCTGGTATTATGGGCCATTTGAAATTCTAGCTAAAGTAGGGTCGGTCGCCTACCAGTTATCCCTACCACCCAATATTAAAGTGCATAATGTGTTTCATGTTTCTATATTGAAAAGATATGTTCATGATGTTTCTCATGTGATTGATTGGAATGTAATACAGATGGAACCCAAAGGAGAGTTTCAAGTGGGGCTGAAACACATTCTCGATAGGAAAGAACATTTACTTCGAAACCATACCATTGGACAATTCAACGTGGAATGGAAACACCTTAGTCTAGAAGAAGCTATTTGGGAGCTGGAAAGTAATATGTGGGAGGCATATCCAAACTTATTCCAAGAAGATGTAATGGAAGAATAAAAAAAAAGTTACAACACTGAGGACAATGTTACCTTTTAAGGAGAGGTGTATGTAATACCCCATGAATTAATAATTGTTATTAATTCTAATGGAAAAATACTTTATTTTTTATTTTATTATTTTTATTATTTTTGACAGAAAAGTCAAGAATAAAACATTTTGTAATGAAAACATTTTTATTTAATAAAATATGCTAAAGGGGGGAAAAGTGGATTAAGCTTTTGAAGAGTGTTTTCTGACCCACAAGAGGAAAAGACAAGTGGTAGAATCCACTGAGTGAGAAATCAGGATGCAGGAGGCATCATCCCCAAAAATTAGGTCACAACTCCTAGTTCAATGCTAAAGAGAAGGAGGATGATAAATGACCAAGTCAGAGGAAAAATGTTATAAACTAGTATGTCCATAAGCATCAAGAGGCTAGCATTGGATGGGGATTAACACATGTGAAATACAAGAGATGGTGCATTGAATTATTTTTCTCTTGTGGTTCAATGAACATGATCGGGGGTTCTGGAGCAAGTAACTTGGATGCTATGGGAGTTGGTTGGCTGGAACAACTTATCCACTTTTGTTTTCCCATATTTGTTGTCAAGCTCATACTTTATGTTTTTAAATATTGTAGAATATGTTTGAATTCTAGATCTGAAGTATATTAATGTAAATTCTAGTTTGTTTTGAGTTAGCTTACTGATGTCCTACTTGTATCCTGTACATAATGGAATGAAACCGTCTATTTCTAATCTGTATAACGTGTGCTACATTTGATTGTATATTTCCTATTTGTATCATTTTCCCTAAATATTTTATTAATATGTATTTATGGAAATTAAATTATCGACTAAATCTATGATTCCTATTTATAGTATCGATCTATATTATTCAATGTAAGCAAATGGAATCCACTTACATAGTATTCATCCAAATTTCCTACATGAATTAACATTATCAGATTATAATCTATTATTATATAGATTTGTAGTATTTAGTATATTTATAGATAGAAGTCATTTAAATAATATTAAATACTGTGGAAATTGAACCCAGGTGTTAGAACAATTACACTCACAACAATTTCCAATTACACATGCAAATTACTCACAAAGGAGACTGAATAATGGAGCAGAACACTAATCTGTATTGATAAGTGTACAATAGCCAACCCTATGAAGTCATAGTCTACCATAATAAATAATTACATGAGAGATTCGAATGCATAAGGATGCCATTCGACTATAGTCAAAAGCAGGCTTACTAAATCTAAGCAAATCCCCCATAGGTGCATAAAGCAATTTCCAAAACTGTCTAGGAGCTCACGAATTGGAAAAATCAATTAGCAAAGCTAATAGGTGGTGGAAGGAAAACTCATACATGATTTTCATAGGAGAAAAGAGTGGAGGATGTTGAGGACAAAAAACAAGTTAACTTCACCTAGTCAAACTTTCCCAATTGCCTTAAAACTCAAAAAAAGCAGGCAATAAAGCAGAAAAAGAAGACATGCACTAGGGAGGCCAGGAATAAAGCAGATTTGATTCCAAGAGGTTTCCCAAGCACTCCATGACTCAAATTTAGCAATTTTGACCACTATGGATGTGTGGAGGACAACTTGCATAAGGTGGAATATGGAAACTAGGAAAATAGGACAAAAATTGGATTAATTAATGTCTAAGGTAGATAACTATGGGTTGATTATTATAACAACCCCCCTTAAACCTGACTTATGAGTAAAATATCAGAAAATTATAGGGCCTAGCAACAAGGCTTAGTCACCCTTTACATACTGCATGTCCATTTAACCAAGGAAAGAGGCAAAAACCCAGTGGGAAAAATCCTTCCTTAAACATGGACTGTAAAACAAAATTTGGAAATCTTGTCATCACTCATGCTTCACAGCATGATAAAAAATCCCCAATAGTGATTTGAGATTGCTGAATGTCTTCTCACAAAAAACTTTGGTGAAGATATCTGCTACTTGTTTTGAAGATGAACAGAAGAGTAGGTGAATGGTGCCATCATGCACAAGCTGTCTGATGTAGTGCATATGAATCTCAATGTGCTTGGTTCTCTGCTTTTGAAATGGATCATTGTAGATTCGAATGGTACTATTATTATCACAATAGATAGTAATTAAGTATTCTAATTCGAAGCAACACTCTCCAAGTAACCCCTGCAACCATAAACATTGAGTTGTTGCATTTACAAGTCCTCTGTACTCTGCTTCTGTAGATGAGAGTGCAATGGCACTCTGCTTCTTGCTTGACTAGCTGATTGCCCTTCTACAAGAATGAACACATATCCTGATGTTGAATTTTGATCTGTGCTGTCACCTGCCCAATCACTGTCAATAAACCCAATCAAATCAAGATCAGATTTAGCTTTATAGAAGATCCCATGAGTCCTTGTTCCCTGAACAAAGTTAAGGATCATTTTGGCTGGTCTCCAATGGATCTCATGAGGCTGGTCCATGTATATTGAAGCCACACTTACTGCATAAGAAATATTAGGTCTAGTATGTGTAAGATACAACAAACATCCAATCAATTTCCTATACAGTGTATTGTTTACCATAGGTGAAGAATCAGCTTCTTCAAGCTTCACTCCTGAAAGGAAAGGAGTCTTGCTTGGCTTGCAATACTTCATTTTGAATTTGTTCAAAAAATACAAGGTATGATTGGACTGATGTACTTTGATTCCTTCTTTGGTTTGAGCAATCTTAAGCCCCAAGAATTGGCTCAACAAGCCCAAATCTGTCATTGAGAAGGCATCATTCATTGCATCCTTCAAGGAAGCAATTTCATCCTTTGAGCTTCCTGTAATGAGAAGGTCATCAACATACAAAAAAATGATCATTAATGAACCATGAATTAGCTTCAAATATACATTTGGATCTTATTTGCATCTAACAAAATTCAGTGATAGCAAAAAGCTATCAATCTTGGCATACCAAGCCCCGGGGGCTTGCTTAAGCCCATACAATGACTTCTTTAGCCTGTGCATAAGAGATGTGTTAGTAGAAAATCCTTGAGGCTGCTGCATGTATATCTCTTCAGTGAGATCTACATTCAGGAAAGCACACTTCACATCCATGTGGTGTACCTCCCATTGCTTTGAAGCTGCAATGGCTAAGGCTAGCCTAATGGAGTCCATCTTTGCCACTGGTGCAAAGGTCTCATTGTAGTCTATGCCATGAACCTGTGAGTATCCCTTGGCTACCAATCTAGCCTTTTACTTCAAAGGTGAACCATCAGCAGCAAATTTGGTTTTGTACACCCACTTACACTGAACTACCTTCCTCCCCGGGGGAAGATCAACCAGCACCTAAGTGTTGCTCTTCTGGAGTGAGCTGAACTCTTCTTCCATGGTTGTTTTCCATATTGGATATTTTTCTACATATTCATATGTCTATGGATCTTATTCAATCATCAGATAGCATTTCTCTACAAACATAGGATCTTTCATGCACAAAGCACTCTCAAGCTGAGATCTAGTCCTCCTAGGATCATTAAGATTTCCAGCTAGTTCTCCAATTGCATGAATGGTCTTGGCTTCCCATTCTGGTCTTGTAATACTATTAGGATATGAAATCAAATCATCATTATCAGACATATCAGAATCATAATGTTCAACTATCTCTTCACTTACATTCAGAGGTTCTGGTGGTGAAGAGGATTCTCCAACTTCCACTGCTGCTAGGGGCTCTTCTTGAAACTGAACACACCTTTCAATGAAGGATTTTTTTGTGCTCAAATTGATCAGCTTGTACCCTTTTTAATCTTTATAGTACCCAACAAATAGACACTCTTGGATTTGGGGTTGCAAATCCTTCCTCTTTTCTGTTGGAATTCTAGCCCAAGCCCTTGAGCCAAAAATCCTGAAATGGGTCACATCTGGCTTGTGCCCACTCCATGCTTCGAAAAGAGTCATACCATCAAGCTACTTATGAGGCACCCTATTCTGGATATAGGCTGCATATTTTATAGCTTCGGCCCAAAACTTTGGTGGAAAAGTCTTCGCCTCAATCATGCATGTTGCCATCTCTTTCAGTGATCTGTTCTTCCTCTTAGTAACACCATTCTGTTGTGGTGTGTAAGGGATAGAATGCTGCATCTGAATACTTACATCTGTACAATATTGAATAAACTCAGACTTGACATAATCACCACCATTGTCATATCTGAGGACCTTGAGTTTCCTCCCAGACTGGTTTTCAACCAAAGCCTTAAAGACTTTGAAGAGGACAAAAACGTCAGACTTGTGTTTCAGGAAGTAAACCCAGCAATCCCTGGAAAAGTCATCTATGAATGTCAATGCATATTTGTCCTGACTCATTGACATATGAGGAAATGGGCCAGCAACATCACTCTGGATCAACTCAAGAGGTGCAGATGTTCTCTCATGACTAGCTCTCTCAAATTTATGCTCTGGGTGTTTTCCTAGAATGCAACCTTGACAGACTCCTTTGGAAAAATTAATCTTTGGTAACCCTATGACCATTTTGTTTTCAATAAGATCAGAAAGATACTTTTAATTTAGGTGGGCAAATCTTTCATGCCAAAGCTTGCTTTCCTCATTAGCATGAATCAGAAGAGCAGAGGGGTTTGAGTAGGGTATGAAGTGTGAGAACATGTATACCTTCGAAGTGTGATTTGCAACTCCTTTTGCAATGACTTTACCACTTGAGATCTATGTGATCTCAACTTCATCAGGGGAGAATATGACCTTCTTTGGAGACCCTGTGTGGGTCATCTGATACACTGATAAGAGGTTAGAGGCAAGACCTGGAACATACAACACATTGCTGAACTTACCATGGTCAAGATCAATCCTCCCTTTGCCCAAATTTTTAGTGAGAGAGTCATCTCCCACTACTATTGGTGGACCTTTCGACATGTCAAGTGAGGTGAATGCCTCCTTGGTCAAAACCATATGTCTTGAAGCTCCAAAATCAATGATGAAACTAGGTGAGCTTGATGTTCCAGCAACCAATGCATGAACTCTCTCTCTGTCTTTTGAATTTGATCCTCCTTCCCTCTTCTTTGAGCTGTCTAGAAGGGAGATGCCATTCTTCTCCAAAAGTTGGGCCACCATGTCTATTTGCTTCTTCATGCAGGAGCTCTCAGAATGATTACCCTTACTGCAGTATGTGCACTTGCTCATTTCTTCTTTGTTCTTCTTCTTCTGGGGGTTCTTCTTGGAACCTTGAGGCTCCTTTGGAGACTTGTTCTTATCTCTCTTTTTCTCAGGTGGATTTTTAGCTTTATTCTTGCTTTTTGAATCCACCCTTGATTCTCTAGCAGCCAGAGCTTGGTCTTTGGATGGTTTGATGGTGCCCATGATCACCAATTTATCTTGTTCTTATGTGAGAGATTCCATGAAATCTGCAAGGCTAGGCATTTTCTAGGCCCGAGCTGTCAAATTTTTGGCATAGAAGGTCGAAACAAACACTAAATAGTCAGGGCCAAGCTTCGAGAGTATGGAAAAGACCAGCTGATCATCCTTCTTTTTTGATCCCACATTGTTTTAGCTGCAAAACAAGTGCTTTGAACTTGGAAAAGTAGAGTTGCAGGGATTCAAAGCTATTGAGACTCAGGGAGATAAATTCATTTTCAATTTGATGTCCCCTCATCTCATCTGTCTTTCCAAAAATATCAAAAATATTCTCCCATACTTCATTCGGTGATGTTAATCCGTCAAGATGGAAAAGGAGGTCTCTAGATATACTCAGACATAGGAGACCATAGGCCTCATCCCTCCTGTTGTGCCATTTAATCTTCTCTGTAGCTGCATTGGGCTCTGCTTCTGTTGCCATAGTCACTTTGTAGAGGCCTTTCGCTCTCAACAGTATCTCCATCTCTGCTTTCCATTCAAAGAAGTTAAATGGAGTCAAGATGATCTTCTGAGATTGATCCATAGCTCATAAATTGTCCCTTCAGTCAGCAGAATGCTCCCAGTCAATGATGTCGAACTTGCAAAACAAATTGGAAGGAGATAAATCGATCTACAAAGAATCTAATACCATGTGGAAATTGAACCCAGGTGTTAGAACAATTACACTCACAACAATTGCCAATTACACATGCAAATTACTCACAAAGGAGACTGCATAATGGAGCAGAACACTAATCTGTATTGAATAAGTGTACAATAGCCAACCCTGTGAAGTCATAGGCTTCCACAATAAATAATTACATGAGATATTCTAATGCATAATGATTCCATTCGAATATAGTCAAAATCATGCTTACTAAATGTAAGCAAATCCCCCATAGGTGCATAAAGCAGTTTCCAAAACTGTCTAGGAGCTCACGAATTGGAAAAATCAATTAGGAAAGCTAATATATGGTGGAAGGACAAATCATACATGATTTTCATAGGATAAAAGAGTGGAGGATGTTGAGGACAAAAACAAGTTAACTTCACCTAGTCAAACTTTCCCAATTGCCTTAAAACTTAGAAAAAGCAGGCAATAAAGAAGAAAAAGAAGACATGCGCTAGGGAGGCCAAGAATAAAGAAAATTTGATTCCAATAGGTTTCCCAAGCGCTCCATGACTCAAATTTAGTAAGTTTTACCACTATGTATGTCTGGAGGACAACTTGCATAAGGTGGAATATGGAAACTAGGAAAATAAGACAAAATTTGGATTAATTAATGTCTAAGGTAGCTAACTATGGGTTGATTATTCTAACAAATAATATTATAACTCATAATTTTAAAGCTAAAGTATTATAATTGAATAAAGATCTATATAGGAAAAAGCAGTGTCACTATCTTAAGTACTTACATAGAAATACTTTAATTAAACTATACCGATCCCTTATTCTACTTTGGGTATCCTAACAATTATAACATAATCACATTATCATTGTCATCCACCAAAGCAATCAAATTAACGTTGAATAGATCTTACATTCATTATATAACGAAGTCATGGATGCAAGATTTCAATCAAATCCCTTCAAATCATAAGATCAAATTAATTAAGAAACTATTACATGCTAAAAATCATTACAGAGATCGTGGGATCTTTTCCCCTTGCATTAATTAATAAAATTACAAAATGGCAAGGATAAACATACCGATCGAAGATATTATTGTTTAAACATCTTCAATATATGCAGAGGATAATAACAATATCAAATCTTATCTTTACTTCAAGCTATCATAGACCCTAATGGTCGTGCTAATAAACATAACCAACAACATATTTACAGGACTGTAAGTCCACATCATGGATACCCTAGTTTATATATAGGTAGAGTCTCGATCAAATATACGCCAGATTATAGTACAATACAAAGATGGAGATATTGATTCCCGTAAATGTATTCACTTATACCCATAAAACTAAAATACACACAAATAGAATCATAGGTATGAACCATTAACATTATTGCAGAATAAAACACATATTATGGCTATAATCCCATGCTAAATGGTTGCCACTACCTGCAAACTAGTGATGTATATCTTTTTAAATACTCGCAGACCCTACGAGGTATAGAAAATCCCATAAGTTACAAGAATGTATACATGATGGTCATAAGCCTATTCGGTAGCTACCATGATAGCAAATATAAAAATGTGTATATACATAAATTATAAAAGGAAACAAAGTATAATGCATTTACTCATGACCATAAGACCATCACAATGGCAACCGGTTAAGTCCAATTACAAAACATTATAATAGAGAGCTTACCAAGTATATTACACAGTCGAGTTCGAATTTTCGTTTTTCACACAACACAAAAAAATATATTGAAATACATGTATATTACAGAGTGGATATAAGACCACCCAACACATATTTCATTAAATTTGGAAATATTCTATTACAAGGACTTCATCCACATTGAGTTTTTTTGTAAATCTCTAAATACATATTCTATTAAATCTAGAAAAATCAACTCAAAGAACTATTCCATTAAATTTGGAATAATTAATCCAATGAAGTATTTTCTCAATTAATATTTTTTATTTATTTCAAGTAAAAATTTAGTATTCAACCAATCAAAAGGAAATATTACATCTCAATTAGAACTAGTCTAGGAAATATTACATCTCAATTAGAACTAGATGGGTTCGACATAAATCCTGACGAGTCTATGAATATTAATAATTTTGTAGATGTTAAAATCTTTGAGACAATGAGATATATTATGTGGGAATAATCCAAATTGAATGAAATTGCACACATAATTTTATACTATAATACTCTAAGACATGCTCTATACTATATTTGAGGTGACCGAAGTACTAAAAAGATTTATATTATAGATCACCATGTTTGGTCATTGCTTTCATGAAGAGGAGAAAATGACAAGAATTTTGAATATATTGAATTAGAGATAGATGTTGAAACACATTTTTAATGAATTTTAGTCAAACATTGTATGTCCTCGTGTTCTTTGATTACCAATGATTCAAAGTAACTACAAATAAGTTATTTAAGATATTGATTTTCAAGATTAAGTGTGTATCCAAAGTCACTCATCTATGACAAATGATTCTCCCATTTACCATGATTAATTGAGGAAACTATTTCTTCAATTATAATTTTATCATTACTTATTCTAAAACTTTAGTAGTCAAACATTCAAAAGAAAACATTGTCTCAATTAGAAGTAGAACATGGTTACTGGCCATAAATAATGATGTATGTATGAATATCCATAATTTATTAAATGTTAAGAATGGTGAGACATTGAAATATATTGAAAAGAAATAATCCAAAGAAATTGCAAAAACTTAATTTTGACATGCTATGTTGCAAGATGTTTTCTATCTAATATATTCGAGGAAACCAAAGAAAATGAAGTCATTCATCTATGACTCATATTCTCCCAAATTTAGCATGAATATTATACTTAACACGGATTATCAAGAAATTCTAAAAATTTAAAAAACAAAATGCATCATAGTAGTTTATATGTAGTTTTACTTCAAAATGTATTTATCACATTTATGCACTTATATTCATGCATATAATTAACAAAAATATAATAAAATAACTTTGTGGCTTGTTGACAAATATGGTATGATTTCAATTTATTTTAAAAATATGAATTTATAAAAAATTATCATTGGACAATGAATTCAAATGGCTTATAGTTCGAAAAATTCAAAAACTTAACCCATCTATGTATTTCCTCTAATGATATTGAACACTCCACTTAAAACTAATTATGAATTAAATTATTTTTAAGTAATACAAATTTATTTGCAATGCAATTTATTTTAGCATTACATCCCTCAACACTCATTATGAATTAAATTATTTTTAAGAAATACAAATTTATTTGCAATGCAATTTTATTTTAACATTACATCCCTCATTTATAGATTCATATTAATGAATATTATAGGCAATTCAAAGTTATTATGCCATATTATTTTAAAATATGTTATACTTATGATTATAAATATTAATTGATTTAAGTATACAAATATATGGAAAGTTTTCGAATGAGAAATCAAATATATTAAATAGTTCAAAAAGTTCAATTGAATCAGCTATGATCCATTTCGTATTAATTTAACATGAATAGTCCACTTAGCATTTACTTTCAATTAAATGATTCTAATTTTTTTGGTAAGAATTGCATCATTTTTTCAAAATTTAAATTTCACTTTTATACACGAGTATTAATGCATATTATAAGTAATTAAAAATCAACAAATAGAATGTGTTATATTTTATTCACCATACAATGTTATTAGAAGGAAAGATAACCCGAGTTAGATTTCCTTATCAGTGTAATGTATATGATGACAATGTGGTTTTGTTAGATGGAAAACTAACATTGTAAGTTAACATGTATTGGCTTTCGTTCACCCTGCAATGTTGTTATAAGGAAAGCTAACTCGAGTTAGATTTCCTTCATGGTGCTATGTATTTGATGACAATCTGGATATGTTAGATGAAAAACTAACATATGAAAGCTAACTTGTGATGCAATGTAATTGTGTTTGTGTTAGATGGAAAGTTAGGAAAGCTAGCATCTCTGCCTTTTAGCTTTCCTACAGTCAAAGTTACAAGAATATAATCTAGAGGTGGCTCTCATTCAGTGTGCAATGTTTTTGAATTTTTTCGTTTATTTTCAGAAACGATGGAGTCTAATGCCATATAATTTCAAAGAAAGCAAGTAAAATGAAAATTTATTTACAACAAAATTTTATTTCAAAATCACATCTCTCATTTAAAAATTCATATGAATGTATATTATAGGCAACTGAAAATCATTAAGTCGATGATTATGATCGTGGTTACAAAAATTAATTTATCGAAGTATACAAATTTAGGAGAAGTTTTGGATTGAGAAATCAAATATCTTAAATAGTTCAAAAGGTTTAACTAAATCACCTATAACCCATTTCGTATTAATTTAACATGAATAGACCTCTTAGCATTTATTATCAAGTAAATGATTCTAATTTTTTGGTAAGAATTGCATCATTATTTTAAACTTTAAATTTCATTTTATACACAAGTAGTAATGCACATAAGTAAATAAATATGAAAGCCAATGCAAAATCAATTTTAAACAATAACAAAAATCTATATTAATATAACTATAAATTCCCATATATTTCAAAAAATATATAAACACTAAAAAGTATGTCCAAGTTGTATTGAAAAATCAGAATGCTTTTTGTGATCAAATTTCTGAAAAAAATCATTATCTATTACAATGAAGTTGATGTTCTATTGAACATTCTGATGTACTCACGTTTCCATTTGATACGATGAAGTGTCTTAAGAAAGGGTAATAAAACTTGCATAAGCCAAGTATCATGCTCTTCTCCTGTATAGGCCTTTATCAAGATATGGTTTGACCGATATCCAACAAATTGAGAAGTAGGACTTGATGTATCTATTAGCAATACATTTGATTCTCCATATTTATCTCCATACTATGGCCACACGTTGCTCAACCTTTTCTCATAATATTGTATTATACCCTCTACTTTGAATTTTTTTTGCAAATGACAATGGGACCTATCCCATGTGAATTCAAAGTCTCTTATATCAATATCTGATTTTTCAAGTACATATTGAATGTACTTATATGTGCCATTTAATGTCCATATTGCAACATCATAATTCTTTAAGCAGTATTTTAATAATTCTGACTGAAAAGGCCTTAAAAAACAGGACTTGTCACCAAATTCCCAATCTGGTATTCTTTGAGTAGGACAATTTGGTTCATCTCTAGTATATGACGCAAAGAGCACTCCTTCCATTTCAAAGATCAACAACATCTTTCGACTGATATTAATTCCCATCTATGCTGCAACCACAAACATCATTGACATTAACATAGCTTCATTTCATTACTTAAAGACATCAAAACATAATATTTAAAATTATATTAAAAATTCTTGTAATTCCTATCTACTGTCAATTTTTTCCATTATTATACAAAGGGAATCATATGAGTTAAATGGAAATTAAAAAATATAATTATATTAGCCTCATTATATTGATTGAACTAATGATATGATAACATATACATTAATCAAATACTTTTATTCTACTTTATTTTTGTTATTAATAATAGTTCCTAAAGCTGCAATGGGAAAATATAATTACAATGACACAATTCAAACAATTAAACTAATTAGATTTCATATGGTGGTTTTCCACCTAACACAACCACACTGTAATCAAATGGATTATGTGATGAAGGAAATATAATTCATGTTAGAGTTCCTTCTAACCGCATTGTCATCAAAGTTAATGCATGTTAGCTTTCATATAGTAAATTTCCTTCTAGCACTATGAATGGAAAATATAATTACAAGGGCCCAATACAAGCAATCAAATTGTTTATATGTTAATTTCCACATACAACCTAATCATATGTTGAAATAACAAAATTTTATAAATTAACATTTAACCATTCTTCAAACCAGTAATTTATAAGAGATATAATGATCAATTAAACCACACATGCAATAATTAATTGAATAGTCCAATTCAAATAAACTTACCATTTATCTAATAATCTCTACATCCAACTTCATACATTAAACATCAATTGAATTTAGAAACCTTTATTAACTCGATATATTTATATAAAAATAATAATAAAATAAAAATATGTTAACTTCTAATAATGACAAAGCATAGTAAAATATAAGAACTTAATTTGAAAAATGTTGCATGTATAGTAATAATTCATTAGGTCATACATATAATGAAGAACAATTCATCACTGAAAAGCCTTCAAAGTATCTCAGACATCTGTTTCTTTGTTGAACTTATTCAACATTCTCCATTGCTCATCGATCAACCATTTATCCCCTTGGTTATTTCCAACGAATGGAGTTGCAAGAATCACATTTTCTGTGGGGTTTTCTTTAACTCTTTCATATGAACAATCCACTATATCAGTGTTAGTTACATCATATTGACTATATGTATCCCACACTTTTTTCAAATATTTAGTGTGTATAACTTTTGTTGGATTCTCAGCGGCCTTATTTCCTTTTTGTGGCTTGCAATCTGAAGCAGTCCACATAAACACAAGTTGATTTTGTGATATATCTGAAACCAATTTTTTTAGAACTCTTGGCGTGTTTAGCTTCAAAATAGTCGACAAAATTCCAATCTCAAGAGATTCATTCTTGAAACACATTTCAAGAAATTTTTTTGCATGTGGATGAAACCATATTTGTTTTTTATCTATTGCGCAATCTGCAACCCTTCCCATTTTCTCAATATGTTCTCTTCTTGCATCATCATCAACGCTGTAGTAAAAAATGTCTTTTAATTCAAATATAACTAATTTTTTTCCATTTATTTTTTCTTCAACACAATAACAGATAAAATAGTAAAGCCATTGTATTCATTCTACAAAAATCATTAAGAAATAATTGTTGAAAAAATACACTCACCTTGAGTACTTTGTATACTGTTTTCAGATTGGCCATTACTTTGTCACAATATCTACATAGAACCTAGAGAATAAAACGTTAAACCTTTAATGGAATACCAATTTAAATATTCCTTTGATCTATTTTTTTAATATAACACGTTTATTACTTAATTGGTTATGAAAGAAAACATTTGCAATGTGTTGTAAAGGAAAGTGTCCTATGGCTAGGGTTTAAGAGGCCATCAACGTACTGGGGTTGAAAGAGAGATGCACAATGTTCAGCAAGTATATAAC
>LPNX010165172.1:98152-114491 GCA_001517045.1 Pseudotsuga menziesii
AAGTAAATTAAGTTAAATGAATCAACTAATCTCCAATTAACTCATGTTTTAATATTTTAAATGCTAAGAGGCACATTCGTGGGTTTTCCTTAAGGAAAATCGCGAATGTACAAAAAACGCATTTTTAGGGTATTTCTGGGCATTTTCAGACTTTGGTGTCTTCTGGAAAGTTTTAGCTAACTGAAATACCTTTCCAACGGTGCAGAAATGAGGTCAAACGAAGTTACAGAACTCAAGATATGGGTCCTCCAAGATAGGTGTTTTTTCAGTGACTTTCATGAAGTGCCGACATGCGACGAAATCATGGAAAAGTGGTCACAGGCAGAGATAAAGGCAGAAATGTATTCCATAATAAGCCAAGCTATAGTATTCTAGGCAAACCTCAATCCATAAGTGTCCTTTTGCGCGTCGACATAAGGAAAGTCGACACTCGGACGGAGAGGTGCCATTCTGGTGTATAACACAATGCCACTTTTAAAAAGAAATACATATATACATATTTAATATTGTGATAATTGTTAGTTTTATTCTTTTTATTTGTCCCCATAATAAACATCTAAAATGTTATCATTCTTATAAGGACTAAAATTTTCAAAATAACAAAAAAACAAAACAAGTTAGAAATACCTAATATGATATTATGTTCATGATTATAGATTTGCACTTCATCATTCTCTTTGTTCTCTTTATTTGTCTATGTATTAAACATTAAAAAAACGGTGAAAATGAATAAAAATCATTAAACAAATGAGACTTACAAGTTGACAAGCTATACATATCTAATATTAGATTTTGTTCTTGATTTTAACATTGTTTCACTATCTTCCTATTATTATCTTTGTTTGTGTTTGCCTCTATAATATACAATTAATATCTTATGAAATGTTACAATGAATTAAACTCACTAAATATGAAAACAAGCAAGAAAACATTTTTATATACCTGATACGATATTGTGTTCTTGATTACAACTTTGTTCCACATTCTCTTGATCAATGTCTTTGTTGTCATTGCTAGTCACTATAATAAACATGAAAAATATTATGAATTGTGACAATTAATAAAATTCATTAAATAACATGCTAATTTTTCTTCTAGTAAAAGCACATTATCATCAAATACATTACATCATAAATATAATTTAATTCATGTTATCTTTCATTCTAACATCAGTGGAAGGTCATTTCTAACAACACCATTGCACATTGAATGAAAGCTAACATGTGATAGCTTTCCTACCAGCAGAATGGCATTGTCATCAAGTTCATACATAAAGTTGGTTTCTTTATGGCACAAGCATAAGAGCATTTTCAACAACATTACACGGTTAGCTTTTCTTCTAGCACAAGCACAAGGCCATTTATAACCACATTGCACAGTGAATGAAAGCTAACATGAGTTAGCTTTCCTTCTAGCACAAGCACAAGGGAATTTATAACAACATTTCATACTGAATGAAAGCTAGTGTGTGTTAGCTTTCATACTAGTACAACCACTTTGTTATCAGATACATACATTGCACACTGAAGGAAATATAATGTATGCTAGTTTTACTTCAAGCAGAAGCACAATGGCATTTCTAACAACATTGGACAGTGTAGGAAATTTATCCCTCTAGCACAAGCACATTGTCATCAAATAAATTGTACCATAAAGAAAATATTGTGACAATGAATAAAATTCATTAAATAACTAAACAAACAATTAACCACAATAAATAATCGATATAATATGTTCATATTTTTTTAGCTTTGTGACACATTATCCTAATTATTATATTCATTTTATTTGTGAACTATAATCAACAGAATACAAGAGAAAGAAGAGTTCAAAGTAAGTACATGCTACCAAAATTTGATCTATTAATGGATTTTCCATTTCCATCATTTTGTGACCATGGTCTTGCTCAATGCCTTTGTTCTTATAGTTCCCTATAATCAACAATCAAAATTGTTATGCAATATTGAAAATAAATAGGTTTAAAAAATAACAAGATGAATAGAAAAAAAAATTATGTACCTGGTAAAATAATTTCATTCCCTTCTATTTCTACATCCAAATTTGTTTCTTTGTTGTTCAAATTAACTTGATTATTTATTTGTTGCCCATTTTCATCATTTTCTATTTTACAATCTCCATAATTAGTCATTGCAGTAAAAAAACTTGCGAATTAATAATTATAAACAAAATATAATCCAAATCATTATAATAAAAACATCAAAGGAAGTGTAGTACCAAAAATTTCCAAAGGAGTTCATCAAGATTGGGTTTAATAGTTGAAAAGATAATATTAAATAAAAAAAAGAGAAACAATCAAACAAATTACGTACCTCGTATGATATATTCTTCTCTTTTGGCTTCAATTTCCAAACCTTTTTCAATATTATCCACATTATCTTGATGGTTGTTTTGTTGGCCATTGTCCACATTTTCTGTTTTACCATCCCCGTCATTAGTCTATGTACTAAACTAGGCAATTAAGACTTCTAAACAATGATAAAACTAAACAATTATAATGGAAACAACAAAATGTGGTACCTGAGTTTTCCAGGATGTTGATGGATGTTGATCGTGACAGTTGAAAAGATTTGTGAATTTTCAACATGGTTGTCCTTTGTGACTCTTTTTGTACAATGCATGCAATTCTTCTTTTATAGTTAAGAAAAGTTTTGATTAAAAAATTACATTCAATTCCATCTTTTGTTGGTGTTTTTTCAATAAATCCATCCAGAATTCAACATCTCTCTCACTTTGATCAAATATGTTTTTAAAAGTGTGAGAGCGTTCTAGAGCCTCAACCTTTTTTAATTCTATGGTATAGAAATGTATAGTTAAAACTATATCATAATAGAACATGAACAAAGCTTGGTGGACATCTTTAAATGACCAAAGGTCTTCTAACAGAACTATAGTAAATTCTGTCAACCCATTTTTGGGGATAAAAAATCGAAGCAATTCAATATAATAAGCCATGTGGAATGATTCTTCTATCCCAGAGGGGAGGGACATTGAGGACAAGCGGGAAAGAGGCGATTCAAGATATTCCGTTATTTTGTCAGGTTTATTCATATTGCAGGTTGAAGAAAGTTGACCGGCTCGGGTTTATCGTTCGAAGAGTTGCTTGCCCCCTGCATCTCTGCGTCTCTATATCCCTTTGTATAAGGTCGAGTGTCTAAATGCACTTCCTTTCTCTCCGGAGTACAGGCCATTCATCTCTTTCTTTCCATGTAGAGAGATGGGAATGAATTGGCACTGCGTTCCTCTCCTTATTGGCGTATACGGCATTTTAATGCTATATGAACCAGCTTTCTGTAGAGCAACCTTATTTCAAATCATATCTTCCGGGGCGGGTGCAAGTTAAAAGGAATGGTTTCGGCACTTCGATATTTGTTGGAAAGAGTGCTCGTTCACTTGTTTCACATATATAATACTCGACCCCGCCCCCGTCTCTTCAATTTGGTTTCCTTTTCCTCCTCGAACGAAGTAATACAACCTGGTGATTAATGGATAGAGGCAGAACAGTAAACAATGTGAAACTCCGAGATTGTTTAAAGTCGTTCCAGAGCTCCTAATTAGGGAACAAAGGAAAGGACTCGATCAATAGGGCTTGCGCCTCGACCGCCTTATTATTAATTTTAATTAAGCAATTCCGGTTTCGACATGAATTCTATATCGTGCACTTCTCTTCGCCCTTAGAGATTAAAAGTCCAGAGGAAATTCGAGTGATCGGCAATTCGAGATCGGGAAGTCGAGTCAACTTTGAGACGAGTCAATCTTGAAACGAGTCCAGCAGCACCCCCCTTACGTCGATGATGTGTTCGCCCCATGTATGATCTATGCGCATCTTTCTCCCCGGTAGCTATGCGAAAGCTTAAATTCTCCCCTGGTATCGGCTAGCGTTACTTGTAACCAACCTGCATGCTGGGGATCACTACTTGGCATTGAGTACCAGCCATTATGCGGTACGTTAAGCGAGATCCCTCGCTATCACAATCGCTGTTACCGTCGCTATCGCTATGCGGATCGATATCCATACTATCGCTATTGCTATGTGTGTAATTGAGATCTACCGTCGCTATCGCTTCACTATGCGGTACGTTAAGCGGGATCCATCCTGGGGATCTACTCCTATTGGCATCCCGTCATCTAGTGGATCACCAAAAGTAATTGAGTCCGGGCATTGAAAAAAGAAAGAGAAATTATCTAATTAATTATAAAGGAAGATATGGCGTTATTTGGTTTATAGGAAGCAAAGCGATCCACCAGTGATAAACTTCGCTAGAGTTAAGGCAGTCTTCGCCCTCCTGGTACTACTCTAGGCTTGACGGACTTATCGGACTGGGCGGGTGCTTTACGCGGGGCCTTCTCTTCTCTCTTGTCTGTTGGAAACTTGGGGGAACATTTCCTTTCTATCGTCCATTGATTATGAACTCTCTCTCTATTCTCGGCCTCGGCTAGTAATGTGGGCCTTCCTTCTCTGTCGGGTATGATTGAACGTCTTATGCCGTTAGGATTCTGCCGTTAGGATTCAACCGGGAGATGTGGATTTTAGGAGCGGGATGACCAGCCAGTTTGGATTTATTTTATTTAGGGCCAGTTAATAGCGGTGGGGCGCGGTCCAATAGACGGAAGGATGGATGGGGTGGAAAAAATGTGCCATTGAATTGGATCCAGTTTGGTTGATTGGGCCATATTAACACTTTGCTTATTTGGCTTTCTTTTGTCCAAAGTAAAACAAATTCTATTTTTAATTAATTAAAACCCCCCTCATCCGAACCCACCAGGAGGATATGCTGCCAGTCATCCTACAAGGCGAGAATAGCAGAATGCAGGTATAAACCCACTGCCCCCAGGATAAGAGGTGATTATATGGCCCACCTATTAGTTATAGATACACCATGTCTAGGAGAGGATGGTTTTACCACAGGGAGGGGCTTCAAATGGATGCCAATAGTTAAGCCTGGTTTATATGCACTTGATCTATGTACTGCTTTGAATAATATCATAAGTATGATACTGACCAGCATAAAGATCTAATCCATACGCGCCCACGCCCACCACAGCACGGATAGCCCTTACGCAAGCAGCGATAAGAAAAAAAGCAGACACCTAGGAAGAAAATGAAAGGTGGGGGGGGCACAGTGACAGAACCAACCAGAAAATGAATATAATACAGAAGTAAAGGGTAGCAAGGAACAGAGCCAAGAAGCATAAGAAGAGCAGGAGGCCTGATTATAAGAGGGGAATATACCTTGATAGATATATTATGCGAGTATCATATGTCTAGAGGATAATGTAGATTGAAGGGAATGTGTGAATGGCTCAACCCAGCCCCTCCCCTTGGACCCTTCCTTTGCCCCAGATCTCAAATAGTGAATCGACATAACAACTCACTCATATATTCATAATGGTAGTATGATAATCATCGCTATATAGGGGGAAGATAGCATAACAAAGGCATGCTATATAGATGCGGCAAGGTCGATAGGCCTCCGGGCAAGCTAAAGATATATAAATATTCTCACGTATTAAATAGAAAATCAATACCTTCTTCCTTCCTGCGGCAGCTTCCTTCATCAGCGCCCACACAATAGGCAGGCGGAAAGATAGATTGATCAGCAGGTGTAATTTCCACTGCTTGAGGTTCACAGCAGCATAAGGCTTAACTGGGTAAGAGAGAACAGGCAGAGACCCGTGTAAAGCCCATAGTGTATAATTGGGAACCAGCCTTTTGAAGAGAGAGACCAGATTGACTGGAGACCCCTTATTTCTGGCTATGACCACTTACTGGCTTTGACAGGTATGATTAGCAATGGACTTACTGGCTATGGCGACCACCTATTGGTTATCGGCGACCACCTCTTTATTTTGTGCCACCTCGCTTATTGGTGACCACTCACTGGCTCGCTATTTCGAGCTAGCTCTTTATCGGTTCGCAAACAGAAAATAAGAAATAATCCTTTTATTGGTTCCCATACAAGAAGGCATCGAAACCTGTCATTGAGTAACGATATTTACACCTGTTCTCAGTGGCACCTGGAAATCATAGGGAAACATTATGAAGGGATATAGTTTTCAGCAAAGATAAAAATCACTTTGAGTGCCCCAATGGAGCGAGATCAGTAAGCAGCAAGGTCGAAGCAGTTAGGAAGGGAGCAAGGTTTATAGAAGGCGTAAAGCAATAGATCGATTAGCAGGCAGGTAGGCGGTAGGATCAATCAATTTAGATCGATAGTGTATAGCCCTATTCTTTCATCAAGGCCCTTTCGTTTATCTAGCCGACATTCGTGTAGCTATATGAATGATGAACCAGCTTTCTGTCGAACGATTATTGATATGGCGATAACAACAACAGCAGCAACAACTATTAGTCGTCGAGCTACATCACGTGATCTGACTCTCGCATTGAGCCCAATAGCGGAATCGAGGGAAGACACCTATATCTAGAACATTGGACCTACTAACTTGATTCATCAACCCAACTCCCTGGCGAGGATGGGAAAGTAGCGAATATCCCTAACGGCAAGGAAAGCAGTTGGATAAAGCTTTCTATTCCCTCCCAATTGGTTCTAAAGAGGCCTTCGATCCCACGGGAGAGCGCAACCAGGATATCCTCCTTTGTTTGGAGATCGACCTATTGGAGTCAGTCTTATAACCCCAAGTATTATATTAGAGCTTGCCTACTCTTTTTTGAGAGAAACTTCTGGAACTATTTAGAGTAGGGGGAGTAAAATATATCTTCAGGGCTGGCAACTCAGCTGATGACTCTTGATGGTTTATCGCTCGGGGCCTATCTATAGTAGGGGAGTGCCATAGGTAGACAATTACACCGGGCCATTCCTTTAAAAATAGAGAGGACTCGTGAATGATAATCTACAGTGTGCTCATATCCTATCACAACACTATTTGATTACGTCCTCAAACCAGTGACCGTGTCCAGTTTGATTCACCGCTGTTCCGGTCCGGAGCTCCATTTCCTGCTGACCAAAGACCTTATTACTTTCAGCTTCTGGCTGCAGCATCTACATCCTGATCTTTCTCTTACTAAAACTGCCACACGCAATTTACATTGTAAAGTAAACAATAAGTTAAAAATGAATAAAGAAAGAGACTGGCCCCACTTTCGTACTCAGCATTAACAGTGTACCCAGCATTTACTGAAGAGCATTCTCAACTGACCCATCCAAGGGACCTGCACCCAATATAACACGTACCCATCATTAACATATAACGTATTTATAAGAGTTTAAATCTACAGGGAAGGCCCTACACCTTGCTTGAACTTACAACTCCTACTCCAAAACCCAACAAACAACAGCCCCTTACGGGAGAGGAAGTTATTTATTAATTTGACTTGATTCACTCGATTGCAGCTTCCAAAAAAGGCGCGTTACCGCTTACCGCAGCCATCTTCCGAGAGAGGTAACCCAAAAAGTCAATGTCGCTTGTAAATAACTACTCAATTTAAGGTGTTATGCCTTCTTGGATGTTTTGGAACCAATACAAAGGAAGGTGCTTCTTTTCATTATAAGCCCACCCTTCTTCAAACCCATCCCCTCCCTAATGGTCGGGCGAGAGACGAACCTATGAAGACCGTATGGGAGAGGTTTTACTTTTCATTTATTAAAGAGATGACCCTTACTTAGTTAGCTATTCCCTAAATTAAACAAATCATTGAATCCATTTTTGGTTGGGACATATTTCAAAAACCTTGTTGTCATTTAACATTTTGTCTTTGTAACAACCGAAGTTTCCCTACATGGAGGATATTGTCTAAGTCAGGTAGTGACATTCAGGTTATGTAATTGAGTTCCTGGCGGCGTTAGGTGCCGCATATATATCTATATATATATATATATGTTTAAACTTTCCTTTTAATTGGTGATCCTCTACCCACAATGTAGTAACAACACCTATACTCTACAATAAATGTAACTATAAACTATACCCTCAGAATCACTTACCAATACAGAAAAGGTCCTACCTCATTTTATGGATGGGTTTTTTGTCTGTCTGTTAACCGATAGCGCATTCCCCAATGGTAAACAGTCAGCCAATAGTAAAATAGAATAGCCAGCAGTCATAACCATACATATTCCCCATGCTTGCCTAAATAGATAGAGATCAATTCAATTGAGATTTCCCACATAGTTTAAGCTGGCGCGGTCCAACGGATGAAACACGGGCCAATAGAAGGATAAGGCCACAATATACATTCACCTTCAATACATGTCAATTACAATTACCAAACATGGGAAGAAGATACGGGACGGCAGGTACGGGTTACGGAGATGAGTGAGTGAGTGAAGATCCCAATTGCATAAAGCCCAGTTATATTTCACCAGTTCTAAATTACATGTATCCTGGAGATTGTTAGTGACCTGTCCACGTGAATAGGAAAGAAGTGATTCTAAGTGTGTTACCAGTTCGACGTGCACAGGAAGGTGTTTATTCTATGGAATATAATACGTAATGGCAATAGAGCTACTCAATGGGACTAATCACAGGGGGGGCATTCACGCAGGTCAGGGAAAAGACGTGGCGAGAGATATTGATCGATGGCCTACAGATTTGAACAAGGCACCCAGTCGCCTTGATACATACTCCACAAACAATATAATTTTACATCCTTATTTTAATAAATATTACTTTTGATTCTTATGCCGGACAGGGTAGGGTTTCTATATTTGACATAAATGTGTTTGAACTGTATCATACAACATGCTCAATAAGGTTTGATAATATGTGGCTTCATTCTAGTTAACACGGCCCCCATTATTGATAGGTTCGTTAACGTGTTTCAAATAACGCATATGCGATATAACGTATATGCGATATAGCTTATCCATATTGCATATGCGTTATGGATAAGCTATATCGCATATGCGTTATATTGCATATGCGTTATAGATTATTCATATCGCATATGTGATACATAGAATTACATTCAGAGCTAATTTATGTGGTATGGATTCTAGATTCACAATGTCACTAGCTACTTCGAAGTTGTATGGGTGGTGGGTTCCCACTATAGATTACTTCATGGAAGTTCTTTAATGTTGCTAGCATAATTGAACTAGGTAAATTCTAATGGTGCTATATAGGTAAATTTAAACTAATTTGTTTTTGTCCTAACGCATCATTGTTCACCACCCTCATCCTCATCCTCATCACCACCCTCATCCTCATCCTCATCATCATCACCCTCATCCTCATCTTCGTCATCATCATCATATAGTCATCCTCCTCCTTCTCCTCCTCATCATCATCATTGTTCATCATCATCGTCATCACCATCACCCTCATCAGCTTCATCATCATCATCATCACCCTCATCCTCATCTTCATCATCATCATCATCACCCTCATCCTCATCAGCATCGTCATGGTCATCATCGTCATCATCATCATTATCAGATGTCATCATGCCCTCATCCTCATCCTCCTCCTCCTCATCATCATCCTCGTCCTCCTCCTCCTCATCATCAGCATCACCCTCATCCTCATCAACTTCATCATGGTCATCATCGTCATCATCCTCATCCTCATCCCTATCATCATCATCGTCAACCTCATCATCATCATCACCCTCATCCTCATCATCATCATCATCATCCTCATCCTAATCATGATCATCATGGTCATCATCATCATCATCATCATCATCACCCTCATCCTCATCACCATCACCATCATCATCCTCATCATCACCCTCATCATCATCATCATACTCATCATCCTCCTCATCATCACCATCATCCTCATCATCATCTTCATCGTCACCCTCACCCTCATCCTCATCATCACCCTCATCAGCATTGTTCATCACCCTCATCCTCACCATCATCATCATCTTCATCGACAGCCTCATCCTCATCATCCTCATCATATTCATCATCCTCCTCATCATTACCATCAACCTCATCATCATCTTCATCGTCACCCTCATCCTCATCATCACCCTCATCCTCATCATCATCAACCTCGATCCTCATCATCATCGTTCATCACCCTCATCCTCATCATGATCATCATGATCATCATCATTGTCATCATCATCATGGTCATCATCACCCTCATCCTCATCATCATCAACCTCGATCCTCATCATCATCGTTCATCACCCTCATCCTCATCATGATCATCATGATCATCATCATTGTCATCATCATCATCATGGTCATCCTCAACATCATCGGCATCCTCATCCTCATCATCATCATAATCCTCATCCTCATCATCATCACGTTCATCACCCTCATCCTCCTCCTCCTCCTCCTCCTCCTCATCATCATCATTGTCATCATCATCATGGTCATCATCTTCATCGACACCCTCATCCTCAACATCATCAGCATCCTCATCATCATCATCATCATAATCCTCATCCTCATCATCATCACGTTCATCACCCTCATCATCATCATCATCATCATCATCATGGTCATCATCACCCTCATCCTCATCCTCATCATCATCATCATCATCCTCATCCTCATCATCATCATCATCGTCATCACCCTCATCCTCATCAGCTTCATCATGGTCATTATCACCCTCCTCCTCCTCATCATCATCACCCTCCTCCTCCTCATCATCATCATACTGATCATCCTCCTCATCATCACCATCATCCTCATCACCATCTTCATCATCACCCTCATCCTCATCATCATCAACCTCGATCCTCATCATCATTGTTCATCACCCTCATCCTCATCATCATAATCATCGTTCATCACCCTCATCCTCATCATCCTCATCATCATCATCATGGTCATCATCATCATCATGGTCAGATCATCTTCATCAACAGCCTCATCCTCAACATCATCAGCATCCTCGTCGTCATCATCATCATAATCATCATCCTCATCATCATCATCGTTCATCACCCTCATCCTCATCATCGTCATCATGGTCATCATCATCATCATGGTCAGATCATCTTTATCGACAGCCTCATCCTCAACATCATCAGCATCCTCATCATCATCATCATCATAATCATCATCCTCATCATCTTCACATTCATCACCATCATCCTCATCATCATCTGCATCATCACCCTCATCCTCATCATCACCCTCATCCTCAACATCATCATCATTGTCGTCATCATCATCATGGTCATCATGGTCATCATCATCATCATGGTCAGATCATCTTCATCAACAGCCTCATCCTCAACATCATCAGCATCCTCCTCCTCCTCCTCCTCATCGTAATTATCATCCTCATCTTCATCACGTTCATCACCCTCATCATCATTAGATGCATCATTGTCATCATCATCATGGTCATCATCTTCATCGACACCCTCATCCTCAACATCATCATCATTGTCATCATCATCATCATGGTCATCATCTTCATCGACACCCTCATCCTCAACATCATCATCATTGTCATCATCATCATCATCATGGTCATCATGGTCATCATCATCATCATGGTCATTGTCATCATGGTCATCATCATCATCATGGTCATCATGGTCATCATCATCATCATGGTCATCATCATGGTCATCATCATCCTCATAACCCTTATAATCCTCATCCTCATCACCCTCATAATCATCATCGTTCATCACCCTCATCCTCATCATCATCATCATTGTCATCGTCATCATCATGGTCAGATCATCTTCATTGACAGCCTCATCCTCAACATCATCAGCATCATCATCATCATCATCATCATAATCATCATCCTCATCATCATCACGTTCATCACCCTCATCATCGTCAGATGCATCATTGTCATCATCATCATGGTCATCATCTTCATCGACACCCTCATCCTCAACATCATCATCATTGACATCATCATCATTGTCATCATCATCATCATGGTCATCATGGTCATCATCATCATCATGGTCATCATGATCATGGTCATCATCATTATCATGGTCATCATGGTCATCATCATCATCATGGTCATCATCATGGTCATCATCATCACATTCATCACCCTCATCATCCTCATCCTCATCAGCCTCATAATCATCATTGTTCATCACCGTCATCCTCATCATCATCATCATGGTCATCATCATCATCATCATCATCATCATCATCATTGTCATCATCGTCATCATCATCATTGTCATCATCATCATGGTCATCATCTTCATCAACAGACTCATCCTCAACATCATCAGCATCCTCATCCTCATCATCATCATCATCATAATCCTCATCCTCATCCTCATCACCCTCATCCTCATCATCCTCATCACCCTCATCCTCCTCCTCCTCCTCCTCCTCCTCATCATCCTCATCCTCATCGTCTTCATCGACACCCTCATCCTCAACATCATCATCATCCTCATCCTCATCGTCTTCATCGACACCCTCATCCTCAACATCATCAACATCCTCATCCTCATCATCATCATCACCCTCCTCCTCCTCCTCCTCCTCCTCATCATCCTCATCGTCTTCATCGACACCCTCATCTTCAACATTATCAACATCCTCATCCTCATCCTCATCATCATCACCCTCACCCTCATCATCATCATTATCATCCTCCTCCTCCTCCTCCTCCTCATCATCACCCTCATCCTCATCATCATCATCATTGTCATCATCCTCCTCATCATCACCATCATTGTTCACCATCATCTTCATCATTGTCATCATCCTCCTCATCATCACCATCATTGTTCACCATCATCTTCATCATTGTCATCATCCTCATCATCATCACCATCCTCGTCATCATCATCCCTCATCCTCATCATCACGATCACCCTCATCCTCATCATCAGATCATCATAGTCATCCTCCTCCTCATCATCGCCATCATTGTTCACCATCATCTTCATCGTCACCCTCATCCTCATCATCATCATCGTCACCATCACCCTCATCCTCATCATCACCATCACCCTCATCCTCATCATCATCATCGTCACCATCACCCTCATCCTCATCATCACCATCACCCTCATCCTCATCATCATCATCATAGTTATCATCCTCCTCATCATCACCATCACCCTCATCCTCATCATCATCATCTTGCTAACAACTGAATGTTTAGTTTCTGAGATAATGAAATCTATTGATCTGAACAAAGAATAAGTATTCAAGAAAGTTCTTTATATCCAATTAATATTTTAATGAAACAAAAACAAAGAATAAGACTTGCAACCACTTAGTATAAGAAAGTTCTTCATGTCCAGTTACTATTTTAACTAAACAAAAACATTAAGGTTATTTTAAGCCAATAAACCAATAGATTCCATGGATGTTTGTCTTAAAGTTCACTTTTAATTATGTGTAGGGACTTGTTTGAGATTTATTTTGATTCCAGTTATTTTATTTTCAAATAATTAAAGTTATTTTACCTTCAAATAATTAGAGTTATTGTTGTATAAAATAACTATTTGATTATGTATACGTGCATGTATGTTTATGCATAATATGCATACAAAACTATATAAGTGTATATTTCCATGAATGTATGGATCAGATTTTAATATATATATATATATATATATATATAAAAGGATAAGGATGGGGAGATGGAAAAATGGATGTACATATTTTTTCTTATGCAACCCAAATCACCAAATCTATCTATCTGAAGCTAAAATAAAAAGAACACAAGCATACAACAATTAGAGGAAAAGGTAAGAATCCTGAGGTGGAAAAGGTAACAAAAAAAAGATCACAATGTAAATTTAAAACACATTTTCATTGAGACTAAATCACATATGCGATATATCGTATATGCAATAAATCGCATATACGATATATCGGGAATGCGTTATGGAAAACCCTTTCCCTCCATTAAAAAGCTAAAATTCAATATCGCATATGCGATATATCGCAGGTGCATTATATCGGAAATGCGATTTATGTTTTATAGAAAATGTAGGGTGGCGTTGTGTTGGCCACCTTTAACGTATCAAAAGACATAATTCGTCTGAACCCACGCACAGAGAATTGTTGGACATGCAAATTTTTATCATTACTTACATAATTGCATAGTTTTGTACAGGTTTGGGTGGATTTCAATGGGGAATGTACGTAATAGAGGAAGAAAGTCAGCAAGGAAGGTGCTTACACCGGAAGAAGCAGAAAATAAAAAACAAAAAAAGGGAAGATTCAAGAAATCGTCGGCATTCATTAGCTGAGCAAATAGTTCCCATTACCCCTCAAGAGATACCTGACCTAGAGGCTAAGGAAGATAATGCAACATTAAAAGAAGCTGGTTATATGGAAGTTGATATTATTCATCCATTAGTAGACGGTCAATCTTCTGAACAGTTCAATATGATGTTACTCCCGATGCAAATGTGACTCAGCAACAACCATGTTCGGTGATTCAATCTCCTAATCGAAGTTGTGAGCCGGTAGTGGATGTAAACGTCACTCCAGCATTTCAAACGGCAAGAAATTTTGCATCAAAACGAAAGAGAACTCCTAAACGAATACAAGTGGACGAGAGCGGATTGAATTCCATGGAAGGTAAGGTGGCTAAACGCACTATCCTTCGTCATTCTTCTCAAATAATGACACAATATTTTGATAATAAATCCGAAGCCGGTAAATGCCAACTGTTTTTAGATTTGCTTAAATCTAGAAATATGGCAACTGTTAGAAGAAATTTAGGCATAACAACAATGAAGAATATGGAATCAAGTAATCACATTGTTAAATCTCTTGCTGTTGCATTCACATCGATTGGTAAAAAAACTCGTTCAAAAGACTGTAATGTGGCTCGTCGTGTATTGGCTGAATCAATTGTATGTAGATCCACAAGGCAACGTCGTTTACTTAAATGCACATCAGAAATTGTTCCTTTACATCCGAAGACTCTTAAAAAATATTCAGTAAGAAGAGACAACCTTGATGTATAGGGACAAATGGAAACATTATGGGCATTTAGCGGTAGACTGCCCCGCAAAGACATGAAGTTAGTCGAAGCAGTGAAGGGCCTAGTGCAAACGTTTTGGCATGATAACACTAGGCCTTCTTCTAACACGAAGGATGTGTTAAAACATTTTAGTGGTTCTCATCACACTGAACCTGATGTTAAGCATTATCTTGACATGACACAAACTCAACTGTTCGAGATGTTTAAAGTTTCCCATGTAGAGATAAGGCTCAGGCAAAGATCTTTTGAAAAATGCAAGCCTTGGTATGTTAGAATCAATACCATCCGGAACACTTGTTGTTGTAGATACCACATAGAGTTTGACCTATATTACCATACATTTGCACATATACGTCATTTTTTGCATCCTAACCATATGCAGGAATGCTCAAGTACACTACCGCCAATTTCATCCAGAGATTTCATCCATATCCTCATGTGTCTGAGGCAAGATGGGCAGACACATTACTTAAAACAATGTGTAGACGGTTCTTGCAACAATTGTGGTGGGCTATCCTTATGGTCTAATTGCATCCATGAAAGTGAAGATCAAACATTCGGGAATGAAATTGTTGAGAAGCAGAACTATCAGTATGAGACATATCAGCTAAATGATGGGAAAGAAAGCAGGAAGATTAAATTGGTGACTTCACAGGTAAATTATTGAATATTGACAAATTATTATTCACGTGTACAAACACATTTTTTTATGTGGTTTATTGACATATTAATATTTATGTACCATGTTCGAGTATGTGATTTTATTCTAGAGTTTCGTTCAAAGATCCAACAATACATTCAACATGTCGATATGGCACGGTGGCAAGATGAGCAATTCAGAATATGCTGGGACACCTTCCCTCTCGGAACAATACTATCAGTGGTTGAATTTGCTGAAAATTACACCCTAAAACCACAAAATGAAATTCAAAGTCAATACTATCACTCAGAGCAGGTGAGCATAATGGTGCATATCACGTATCGACATGGGAAAGATAGGAGTGAAGAGAAACATGTGATACTGAAAGAAAGTCACTTCTACATAAGTGACGACCGGATCCATGACATCCATTACGTGCAACATTGCTTTAAATTATTCTATGACCACGTGATAGCTATGGATATACCATTTTATCGTCATATCATTTGGTCAGATGGTTGTGCTGGACAGTTCAAGAATGCACGTGTATTTGAATGGTTGTGTTTGTTGCACCTAAAATACAAGGTGCCACATGTATGGAACTACTTTGAAACTGGTCATGGAAAAGGAGAGCACAATTGTGCTGGTGCATGCATTAAAATTTCCCTTCGAAGGGAAGAGATGAAGTTTACAGGTGCTCTCCTTTGAGACGCAGCATCTATAGTCCAATGGTGTGCATCTGTCATGGGAGAACAAGCAACAAGGAAACACTTAGTGCGAAGAATATTCTGGGAGGTTACA
>LPNX010165172.1:123950-147671 GCA_001517045.1 Pseudotsuga menziesii
TTAAAAGCATATATATAATTAAAAGCATATTTCAAATAATACCTGTGTCTGTGAATCTACCTTTGCATGAGAGGGAATAGGCTGCGAGACAATATACTCATCATGGGTAACCTGCATAAAACATGTTACTTGTAAAAATTAGGATACATATTGAATGTTACTTGATCAAGATATGTACACAAACGTACAAACAAAGCGATCTACATAAACATACCTGTTGGCTCGTCAACGGCGGGCCACCGGTTTGGTGCTCTTCATGCACCGGTGCCTCACTAGGGGCATGCATATAAAGTAGCATATATATATGTAAATTTCATATAAAATAGTGAATCAAAGACATATATACTACCTGGAAGGAAAATGATGAACTACCAAAGAAAGCAAAACATACATACATGTTTGGGGGGAAGAGGTGGGTTGACAACAACCTCGCTTTGGTGCTCTTCAAGCACCACTGTCACAACAGGTTCCTACATAAAGTAACATATGTCAAAGCGATATGTAAGTTACAAAATGATTTTTCCAAAAAAAGTGAAACATAATTAAAAGCATATTTCAAATAATACCCGTGTCTGCAAATCTACCTCTGCATGAGAGGGAATATGCTGCGAGACAATATACTCTTCCTGGGGAACCTGCACAAAACATGTCAAGTATCAAAATTAGGATACATATTGAATACATTACAATATATAAGTTATAAATATATATAAATGAAGCTGACAAATTAACAAGTATATTTCTTACCCCTATTGGTGAAGAACCAAACCCATAGGCAATATTGACAGCCACATCAATGTTCTCAACATTGATCGACGGACTATGCGACTGTGGTGTGCCATGGGACACTAGCTTTATATTTGTTCACAAATATTGTTAGATAATTAAATAGAAATAAAGTGCAAAACAATTGAATATTTTGACATGAAACAAAATATAATATTAAAATAATGAGTTTTACTTACAAAGCGAAGTAATCCATCATCTCGGAAGTCAGAAGGAGGGCCATAGCATATGCCTCCACACGATGTGCAAGGGTGTGGAGTAACATGATGCTCTGAAGACTCTGCATCTCCTCTGTGATCTGTAGATGGGCCCGTCGTAGAAGTGCCAGCCCCTTGGTCAACATTGCCTTGGACATCAGTCCCATGCTCAAGCAATGTCTCTACCATGTCAAGTAATGCCTCCTATGTATACTCAATGATAGGACCTAGAGGAGGATATACCTGAGGGGGTTTTGGTGTGCATGGTGGGCATGGCACACGGTTGGGATCTGTCCTGGCTCCTTCTCTATCTTGGGGCATCCCATGACCAACACTCTGGTTTCCTAAGAGATCGAAGTAGTTAACATGTTTCCCTAGGATGAATTCTGCATGCAACTTCCTAAGGAAATAAAATGGGATGTCCCTATTCCCATGGGGGTCTTCATCAAATAACATATACCAACGATTCATCCAATTAGCCTTTATATTTGGTTCAATGCACCAGTCTATGGAATTGTGTGCTCGACTGGTGGGTGGAACCAATCCGGTGCTGGGGTCCCGGAATAATGAAAATAACTGGTCTTTAGTAATTTTAAGGGATTTGATGTCTTTATGAGTCAATCCATAGGAGTAGTATTGCCTCCTAGATTCCCTGTACGAGGTAATGTTGTATAGAGATCCTTGGGCACCAGAAATTATGTTTGTTATTCTGTCCAAGGCATTGGCTAAAGAATTTCTCAAATGACCCCCCCCCCTCTAATGGATGATCTAAGGCGCCTCAATGATGCCAAGTGTGCAATAATATGTGTGTTTCTATCTTGTTCCCCCTCCGGGTCTGGGTTTGGTTGTGGGTTAGGTTGTTGTGGGTTATTAGAGGATGGGTTTTCCACATTCTGTTGTTCATTTGTGTTGTCTGTTAAGATTTAAACATAAAATTGCAAGTTAATTTACTTAGAATCATTATTTGATTGTTCACATTCAATTATTTTTTTAAATTTGTTCAAAATAATTATAAAAACAAAGAAATTATGAAAAAAATTAAAGAATGGAAGGTTAAATGAAAAGGATTGAACTAGCATAAATACCTACCATTGGAGCAATCTACCTCGGCTTCACCTCGAACTCGGCCTCGACCTCGAAAAGGTAAAACCCAAATCACACCTGCGGTTTTTCGCTCCTCCATTTTTTTGCTCCTGTGTTGTTTCGCTGTCCCGATGCTGTGAAAATGAGCTCGTGACCTCTGTTTTATTTTTTTTTCTGCTTTTGAATATCGCAAGTGCGATATATCACATATGCGATATATCAATGAAGGTTAGACCCTTGATTCAATCTATTGTGTTTTTTTTTTAATTTTGTTCTTCTTCATCATGTGACAATTGTTCCTCAATGAAGATGAAACATGGACGAAAAACAAATTATTATCTTAAACCATAAATAAAGAGAAAAATGTCATCTAAAGAAATTTGAAGAATAATTTTATTTGATTATAAAAATCAATTAAGAGGTTAGAAGTAAGATTCTATGAGGAAGCCACTTAATTTGACAACAATGATAGTAATAATTCTAAAGGGCAAAGAATCGTCCATTCTAGCTCGACACTTGAATATCAAGTTTGTAAGGTATTAAATAATTAGGCCTCACACTCTCAACAACTCACACTTCTCTTGGAATCTTAGAAAATCATAACCTCTAGGAATCCATGAATGCAATGTTGTGACTGTGTAATGTATTGGTTGAAGCAAAATTACAATACCCATTTGTTAGTTTCTGTGAACAAAAGGTGAAAACCATGGGTAAGCATTTGGACAATATTAAGGTTGAAAGGGGTGTTAATGCAAATGGGAAACCAAAGAAAGAGGAGGATAAGGAGGGTGGTTCAACTAATAAACGAGGGAGAGGGGCCTTCCACAAGTTTCTATTTTTGTAGATACTACAGACTGTGTTGATGGTATTTGGGTAAACATGATCTTGTGTAAATGAATCAACTATTTCAATTTTCTTTATATTCTTTGGGAATTTCATCAATGCATTCAATTAAAATTCCATTCATGCCAACAAAATTCCTTCTGAAGTTGCAAAGGTATGAGGGTATGCGAGATTGTAATGGTTGGTTATGTTAGTATGTTAATTATTTGTTTAAATGTTTAATCCCAAGTTATTAGGAGCATTGTGATCAATCATGATGTGTTGCTTAAAGTGATGTTTTTTAAGAGCTGGCTTCACTAGTGTTGTTCATGTTATTGTTGTGTTATCATGTTGGGAAATTTTCTTTATAGTATTATACTATTATAATAAATTTCTCTCTATGGAATTCTAGTCATCATAGAAAAATCCAAGTCACATTTTTTAAATTGTTATGGTTTTTTCAAACAAGTTCCCATGGATAACAATTTTCTAATTGTTATTATGTTTTTTTGAACAATCTCATATGGATAAAGATTGTAAGGAAAACATGCTTTAAGATGAAATACCTAGATCACAAGATTTATCATTCTAGAAATGTACTTTAGAGTGCCAATTTCTAAGTTGATGCTTTTCCAACATCATCACAATCAAGTTTGAAAATATTTGAAATGCAATTTTTTATTTTGGAATTGCATTTTTAAATGCATAAATAGATTCAACGCCTTTATATACCTCTATTTTAAATTTGTTATAAAATCTCAACAACTTATATGTCAAAATCTAGCCTAACAACTTATATGTCCAAATCTAGCATAATTACTTCTTTTGTGGTCCCCTTACAAAAAAATAACATGTTTTACAAAAAAATGCCTTTCAACTTCTTGAGGGTCTCCACCCCACTTGTTCTATCCAATATTTCATTGATTTAATTTTTGGTGCATCCATACAAATACTTTTTCTAACCAATTATCTCCACATAAAGTTATTGAATTAGAACATAAGATTAATCCCTTATGGGATCTGGCCATATCCAACCTAGTTCTTCCCCTAATGGCTCCTTTTCCTTCATTATTCCAAAAGCATAGAAGTGGTTCCTTGTCAAAGATTCTCGTGCTCTTAATAAGATCACTACAAAAAATTGCTATCCCTTGTCATAGTATGATGATTTTCAAGGGTAACAAATTCTTTACCAAGATGAAATTGTTGAATGGGATAACATCATTAGGTTTGCATGAGTTCCAGTGACACCTATAAGATTGATTTAAGACTAAGTTTCTTCTACATCCAAGGATTTTCATTGTGATATATCTTGAAAAAAAAATCATTTTTAGTAAAACGTAGGAAGAGAACCTATGTGTGCACTTGGTACTAAAGCTGCTTGGAACTCACAAATTGCAGGTTACTCACAAAACGTATTATATTGGGAAACCTCCATTCACTATCTAGGACTTCTTCTTGATAAAATTGGAATAGGTGTTCATCTTGCCAATGTACAAGCTCTTGTTAACTGGCTCATCCCCTCATTGTTATTGCTTGAAAAAGTATTTATCGGTGGCCTAAATTTTTATCAACATTTTACTACTCATTTATCTCACATTTCATACCCCCTACATCAACTCTCCAATCCACTTGTGTTTTCCTAACAAAGTTAATGGATGAGAGTTCTTGGAACTCAAACACTACATTCTATTTGAAATTGGTTTTGCACCTTTTGGATTCGCAATATCCCTTTGAGATTGAGACAAATGCTTCACACTATTCTACTAGTGCCATATTAAAATGGGTTGGTCATCCCACGAACTATCATTCCAAGACTTTGACAAATGCCAATCTGAAGTACAACACGCATGACAAAGAATTTTGAGATCTAGCGAAGGCCTTGAAGCAATGGTGCCATTATGTTTTGGATAAGGAAAACAATTTTTGTACTAATAATCATCCCTTAATATTTTGAATTCATAGTCTAAGAGTTAAGAACAATTCCATCTCAAACATGCCTCCTACCTACAATAGTTTCACGTGGTCTTTAAATATAAGAAAGGGAGTTCAAATTAGGCGACAAATGTGTTGAGTTTCCCTCCAACTCAACAAATGCACATTTTGGATGTTCCTTGTGTTTCCTATGAAGCTTGGAACAACTATATGCTACTAGTACTTTCTTTGGGTCAGTTTGGCAGGCCTTTCATCATCCCACCCAAATTAATTTGTATTTGGGAGGGTTGGATGTTTATGCATAATTAAAGTTTCCTACCCAACACTCTAGGGTCCTTTGTTTTGATTTGGGAAGCTCATGCCTCTTGATATGGTGGAAATTTTGGCCCACTTAAGATGTGTTGACAGGGAAAAATGACCCTTCATCAACAAGGATAGAGTGGCCAATTGGAGGTCCCAATTAGAACCTCTTTCATTTGTGATGGCACTTTTGACTACTATGTGTACCCAATTGTCATTTGGATGTGTACGCTTTTTTGTGATTTTATTCTATTTTAAGACCCTATCATGTAGATATATTTATAGATGTAGAATGCATTTCTACCTAACTTATCCTAGCCATGAGCTATTCTTACAATTAAGCTAAGAATGAGCATGAACCACATTAATTTTCATATGGAATAAATTCATATGATTCACTTAATATTAATAGAGTGAAAATAGATGTAGATAAATCAACAACCAAATACATTACTAAAGTCCCTCTCTCATTCTGGTACAAACACTTAAAGAAGATTAAAATATCAATTGCCTCAGAGAACTCACAAGTGTGGGTTTTCTATATGTAAACGAATCCCCTAAAGAATGACCTACTATGATTGACATTGTGGGTGTACTCCAAAAACATCTGAGAGGTCCATTTCTAAGAGTTGTTGGCATTCCGATCAAGCATAACACATTTGTTGGGTAGTTCTAAAAAATGCATATGCGATATATCGCATATGCGTTTGCTAAATGTTGCATATCGCACTTGCGATATATCGCATATGCATTTTGGAAATGTTACATATCGCATATGTGTTTTGTAATGTTACATATCGCATATGTGATATATTGCATATGCGTTTTGTAATGTTACATAGCGCATATGCAATATTTAACATTACAAAATGCATATGCGATATACATTTCCCCGAACCTTAGCCTTGTGTTTGGGCTCGGGTTATTCCGAACGTACCATCAATAACGCATATGTGTTCTTGATTTGCACTTCGGAAGTGCGTTTCTGATTTCCTAAGTGGCACCAAAAAGTGGAACCAACTTCATGCGAGCGCCCTTTTGTTCTTAAAACATTGTACTGTGAATAAAAGCTAATGTGTGTTAGCTTTCATAAGGTAGTTTTGCATCTAACACAACCACAATGTCATCAAATACATTACACCATGATGGAAATTTAGCAAGAGTTAGCTTTCCTTCTAACATGGCACTATGAGTGAAAGCTTATGTATGTTAGTTCATTACACCATTATGAAAATCTAGTTGGAGCTAGATTTCTGTTTAGCAACATGGAAGGATGAGTGAAAGCTAATGTGTGTTTGTTTTCATAATGTAGTTTTACATTTAGCACAACCACGTTGTCATGAATCAAAATGCACCATGTTGGAAATCTAGCTACAGTTATATTTCATTCTTAAAATGTTGCACGGTGAGTAATATCTAATATGGGTTAGTTTTCGTAAGGTAGTTTTCCATCTAACACAATCACATTGTCATCAAATACATTACACCATGATGCATATCTAGTTGGATTTAGCTTTTATTTTAATAACATGGCATGATGAGTGAAACCTAATGTGTGTTAGCTTTCATAAGGTAGTTTTCCATCTAACACAACCACATCATCATCGATCACATTGCATCATGATGGAAATCTAGCTGGAGTTAGATTTTGTCCTTAAATCATTGCACGGTGAGTGAAATCTAATGTGTGTTAGCTTTCATAATGTATTTTTCCATTTAACACAACCACATTGCCATCAATCACAATGCACCATGATGGAAATATAGCTAGAGTTACCTTTCGTTCTTAAAAAATTGCATGGTCAGTAAAGCGAATATCTGTTAGCTTTCATAAGGTAGTTTTCCATCTAACATAGCCACATTGTTATCAAATACATTACACCATGATGGAAATATAGCTTGATTTAGCTTTCCTTCTAACAACATGGAATTATAAGGGAAAGTTTATGTGTGTTAGCTCATTACACCATGACGGAAATCTAGCTAGAGTTAGATTTCATTTTAGCAACATGACACTGTGAGTGAAAGCTAATGTGTGTCAACTTTCAAAAGGTAGTTTCCCATGTAACATAACCACAATGTCATCAATCACATTGCACCATGTTGGAAATCTAGCTGGAGTTAGCTTTCATCCTTAACTCGTTGCACGGTGAGTGAAATCTAATGTGTGTAAGCTTTCATAGTGTAGGTTTCCATTTAGCACAACCACATTGTCATCAATCACAATGCACCATGATGAAAATCTAGCTGGAGTTAGCTTTTGTTCTTAAAACATTGCACGGTGAGTAAAGTTAATGTTTGTTAGCTTTCATAAGGTAGTTTTCCATCTAATGCAGTCACATAATCATCAAATACATTACACCATGATGGAAATATAGCTGGAGTTAGCTTTCCTTCAAACAACATGGCACTATAAGGGAAAGCTTATATGTGTTAGTTCATTACACAAAGACTAGAGCTAGCACAACCACATTGTCATCAATCACAATGCACCATGATGGAAATCCAGGTGGAGTTAGCTTCCGTTCTTAAAACATTGCACTGTGAGTAAAAGCTAATGTCTATTAGTTTTCATAAAGAATTTTTTCATCTAACACAACCACATTGTCATCAAATAAATTACACCATGATGCAAATCTAGCTGGAGTTAGCTTTCCTTCTAACAACATGGCACTATGAGTGAAAGCTTATGTGTGTTAGTTCATTACACTATGATGGAAATCTAGCTAGGGTTAGCTTTCCTTTTAACAACATGGAACAATGATTTAATGTGTGTTAGTTAACGGAATTATACCCGAAGTTAGCTTTCATTTTAACAACATGGCACGATGAGTGAAAGCTAACGTGTGTTACTCCAACATAATATGGTGAATAAGTTAGTCGATTTGAGTTTATTGTCTCTTTTTTACGTCATATATATAGAAAGTAGTTGATGTTATTGGCTAAGAGAACTCTCAATGGTGGATGTCAACATTTAGGATACTTTAATAGTGGGGCCTTCAATGTGGTGTAGATCATCATAAGCAATACATTAAGTTTCATGCCAAATAAAAAACACATGACGAAATCATTTGGACTCCATGCATGGTTCATAGTTTAAATCTTTCATGAAAGATAATTATTGTGTTTTCTATATTCTATCTTCATGTATCCAAACACTTTCTAGGGAAAAAAACAAATAACTTTTTCCTTCTATTTTGTAGGTTTTCAAAGAGAAAAAAAGAAGGCCACGTCACTTGGATTGGTTTTTGGAGATGTTGAAGTTATGACAAAAATTGTTAAAATGACATATCATAGCATGATATTTGCAGAAATTGATATTCATACTTACCTCATCATCAAAGGAAATGATAGAAATTTCTACTACTTTCTCCACAATATTATGACCAATGAGAGAAGGGTGGCAAGGATCCTTGGATACAAAAGCTACTTCCTCTTTGATGGATCTAGGGGAAATAGATTATTCTCAAGAAGCCATGAAAATGAAACGAAAGAAATTGAAATCCAATAAAAATCATTTCTTTTAGTGAAGAGAAGTAGGCTCAAATTTTATTAACAAGCCTTGGAGTGGGTTGAGGCACAAAAGCACCTCACTAACCCTATTCTACAAATGTTGTAGATTTGGAGTAGACATTGTCAGATTTGAAATCAGCTCACTATCCTTTATTTTCGATCTCTTCCTGGCCCAATTATGTATTTTGTAAAGATAACATTTGATAAATGAGCAACATGCCTTGAAAAAATGTACTAAGAATTCATTTTATCCTGGAGCCTTGTTTGACTTGAGACCCCATATCGTCTCAACTGCTTCTTCCTTTGAAATTTCTTTGCATGTTTGCCTATTTTCAACTTCATTTACTGAATGAGGAATGTATTGGGTTCATATTTCACCTCCTCAGTGTATAAATCTTTGAAATGCATGAAGGACTCCTTTGTATTGCTTCAAACTATGTTAATCCAGTATCATGTTCCCTTTCTATTTCTCTAACATTATTCCTTAACTACTTGGAATTGGTTTGATTACTGAAAAAGGTAGTATTTTTGTCTCCAACTTGAAATAAACTTCTTGATTTAATCCTCAAGTGTTTCTTCTCTCGCCTACATGCATGTCAAAGCTTTGTATTTAACTCTCTTTCCTCCCAAATGTCTTATTTTGAGACTTCCTTACCTTCCATTCTTACTAATCATTGTGATCAACTTAGATGCTCTTATAGGTCTAGTTTCTCTTTATCAAGGGGTCGATATGAAGCCTTTACCCACATATTCAAATATGAATTTACCAATCTCAAATTAAATTCCCATACAAAAGTCATCGATCCTTGGATCCTTGTTTCCCAAGTTTGTCGAATGATTTCCCAAACTTCACTCTCCTATAGCCATAGTGGAATGGAAAATACGAGATAGGAGATCATGGTCTCCAGTTTCATAGGGAATAATAGGTGAACTAATGAGGGTGTTATCTAGAAAAAATCGTTATGTATTTAAAACACAATCTAAGTGAGCAATGATGTGTATTTATCCTTCTTGGAACAATGTATATCAAATCTTGCTATGCTATCAAGTATTCCCATTTTTTCCATGAATTTATCCCTCACTGTAGTGCCTCCCTTTTAACTTTTTTTTGACAAAATTATGTTGAAGTTAGCTAATACAATGCTCTTCTATGAAAGTTTTCTAGTAATCCATCTCTTCTCCATATTGTATTGGGGCATATACATTGAAAAACCTTATTTGATGCCTAGAATCCTTGTTTACTAGGTTCACTAATATCCGATGTTATGTGGGTTGATGGGATGGGAAATCAAAGAAATATGAGTCCCATAGAGTGAAAAAATCCCTAGATGATCCCCTAGATCTCACTATTATGCAAGAACGTTTTCACCAACACTTTTTACTTATTTCTAACATTTCTTGCTTTTTTAGTTTTGTCTCTTAGAGTAGAAGGACAACATGTCTTTCCATTCTTATAGAATCTTTTATTGGTACATTTTATTTCTACTTCCTAACCCTCTACAACTATAGAAAAATACAATCATTATTTCCCTAATGAAGGTTGTGAAACACTATGGAAGTGATCTACCTCTAGATTCCAAGGCGCTTTGAAGGGTAGTTTTTAGTATCAAATATAAAAGAGCTTTCTATAGAATTTTTCAAGCCTAGATTTTTCTCTTACATCGTTATTTCCTCACTTTTGTTTTTAGTGTATTTCTTCTAGTATTTTTAGGGAATTCTTCTTCTTCTTGTTTTTATTTCTTCTTAGTAACTACACCACTAATTACTTAGGAATAGATCACTTCAACATCAGGAACTAGGCCTTGTGTCTCCAGGGATACCATTAATGGAGAGGTTTCTTCAATAATTGGTTGAGAAGAAACGAGGATGTATCAAGGTTGTGGAAGGGATTCAAATTTAGATATGGGTCTCATTTGGTATTTTAGAGGTAGATTCAGTCTTTCATGCCAAAGAACAATGAATTTGTTGGAGGGAGTTTTATAGGTTAATTCTTTGGGAGTTGAGGGACCTACATTACCAACTAATTCCAATCCTTGTTTCACTTGTTTATAGTTTAATTCCTTTTCCTTCGTGTTATTATGGGTAGTGGATTGCTTACAATCTCTTACAAAGTATCCATATTCATGTCATGTTTTGCATTGAAGTGAAAGTTTCCTGTAATCCAATTTCTAAGTATCATTCCATTTGTCAATTAAAATACTTAATGTTTTAGGAAGGCCCTTCTTCAAATGTACTTTCACTTAAACAATATGTTTGTGACTAGATTCCATTAAGGTTCAACTGAGACATTAATTTCATACATTGGAGAAAGGGTGGTTGATCTTAAATGGTCACATGCATGCAAAAAAAATCTATGGATTGATGACTACTGGATGGGGGTGAAAAAATTCAATGGTGGATATAAATTGTGGAGGCCAATGGTTAGTGATCTCCTCGCGCAACTTTTCCTCCACACATTTCATGGGTCGTTGATTTGTGGGGTCCTCATCAAATGGATGGGATGGATTATGAAGTCAAATTGTTATGGACTTGTCCATACATTCCAACGTTGATAATGAACTATGGATGTAGAATTAGATAGCCAAATCCAATAGTAAAGGAAGGTGGCGAAGCTATTGCATCATAGTCCACGACTAGAAAATGATTTTTTTACACTACTAAGATTCATGTGAGAGCATATTGACACTCTACCTAGAATTATCATAACATTAATATTCCTAGAATTATGATAGCATTAATATTTATTGATTTTACATTACCTGGAACCCATGACAAATGATATTTGATTAAAGATGCAGAGGTCTTGCACAAATACAATTGAAACATCACTCTCTTGTTTCCCTAAGATATTTCATATGAAGGGCAACATTCCACCACTTCTTCACATCCAAAGGATCTTGGCACCCATGGTCGTATTCATCAAATTTGGGTATTTGGTGCCCGTTTTGTGATTACTTTGAAAGCCTCTCACTATCTTCTCCTTAACCAAGTGGCATTTCTTTTCATTAGTCTCCTCAACATGCCACAAAAACTTACGAATATTCATTCCAATCTTCTTCATGATGCTTGAAAGGACTTGCATGTCACATCCTTGATAGATCAATAATGCCAACAAAATCGATTTAAATATAATTACTATGCCAACTAGATTGAGCCACTAAGAACCCTTTTACTGCACCTTAATTTTTTATATTTTCTAAAATGTTGACTGAGTGATTGATTTTGGGGAATTCGATGAAATGGGAACATCCACGTACTTGAATGTTGTCTCAAGTCTGGGCACTTTCTAGACATCAATAAGTAATAGGCAGTGTGACTTATCTAATATGGGCAACTCTTAGGGTCAAAATATCCCCAAAACAACAGTTACTCCTAATTATTGCTTTATTGTTGGCAAATATAGTATAATAGAAGTAGAACTGGGCAATTTTGAGGAAGTTTAAACTTTAAAGGTTAATACAACCCTAAATCAACAAATATGTCCAAATTAACATTTTATTTGAAGCAGTTACGTTGGAACCGTCCTTAAAGTCAGCTACCTAGTGTCCTGACAAGTGGTGCAGTTGTATTGGACCTAACCCTTTCATTACTCCTCCAATAGTTGTGCTAGTACTCTTATATAATATTATGGATTTATGGAGCGCTGCATGCATCTCATGAAGCCATAGTTTACCATCTTCCAGAGGAAAATAATTGATGCAGTAACTCAATAGCTTATCCACTGGCTGGCATTTTTTAATTGAGTGGTGTTTATTGTTTAATGAAAAAACTTTTACCTTATAATGCTTCACCCAATTATATCAACATCAAACACTTCATCTCTATATATGATATATCTATCATAAATACATAAGTAATCAATCAAACCAATCAACTATTCTTATAAATCCCTGATGCTACTCGGTACCGATAAGAGTCCCAAATTAACTATGACCGAGGTGTTTGTGGTCATTTCCATTTTGGTAAACTCGGTCTACTGAATCAACTAGTTATGGATCAACCAGGGCCACTAGATCTCAAATAAGCTATCGAATTTACTCTATAATTGGTATGTCAACTGCTTCTACCCCGTCAAAAGGTTGTGTGGACAGTGCTGTTATGAAACCCTTTTTTTTCCTGTAGCAATTTATTTAGCTGTAGCTATTAAATTTCATTTGTGGAGACTGTTTTATATGACAGTAAGTTGCTTAACTTATCAGCGTCGATTACAATAATTATGAGACATCTATAGTGAAGAGATAGTTGTTTTTAGGTCTGTTAAATAGTTGAGTAACGATTGTGGCAGAAATCCTCATCATCAGGTTCATGTGATAGCATCCTTACTCTGGTCCAAACATTGCCAATGGTGTAGGTATCCTGCATTGTGATGCCTGTAATGCCCATAACTGGAAATTTGATAAAATATGCTCTATTCTATTCCTCGTAAATCTAATTTGAATCAGTGTGAGAATTTTAAGCCACCAAGAAACATTTGATAATTTATTATTGCACAGGTCCATTGCAAGCCAAATGATAAATCCCCTTTGAATAGTGTAGCCACTTTAGTTTGTACGGGATTGCACCAAAGACTTCCAGTAATCTAGGGTTTTATTTCACGACATTCAAAACCAGTCAGACTGTCACAAATCACAATGGCCGAGTCACCAGAATATGAAAGAGATGATTAATTTTTCAACCAAGTTTATGGCAAAGAGTACACTGGGAAACCCACTTTAAACACTGAAAAGTCACTTGAAAATAGTAAACTGAAAAAGAGATCATGCTCAAGTGACAATGCTGTGAATCCGATGAGGAACAACAAGAACGCTATCCAAATGTTGTGCCCACTGACTTCACCAGTCTAGAAGCCAGAGTTTTGGAGGCAAGGTCAAAGGCAGTTGACCGAAACTGGAAGCAAAAGAAAGAGGAGTTTATTTGTAAGATTTGTGGATAGTCTAGCGACTTTACTCAGGGGTGTCCAACCACACTACGAACCAGTCGATCTAGCAATTTTGTTGAAAAAAATTACTGTGAGATAAGCACCTAAAAACATGTATTATTGGATCTGGCGGATCAGCTCTTCAGAAGATGAGTGCAAAACTAGGGTTGAAAGCATTAGAAACCTAACACTGGATCCTTATGTAAAATACTCTTGTTTGCAGAAAACATTAACAATGATCCTTTCCAATGGAACGATGCCATTTTATTTATTATCCCTATAAATACTAGGGATTTTTTGCAGAAACAACATAAACTACCATACAAACGGCTAAATCTATTAGATAATATATAACTTACAATAAAATGAACTTACTTGTGAATCACAAGAACCAACTTGTCCGCTTCAATGTCCTTCTCTACCTGTAGATCTGGCTAAAGAGTGACTGGTTCCTCTCCTCTCACACGAGATCGCATTGAAGAGTTGTGGAAAATAAATAATGACAAGTCTAGGACCATATCACTCTACTTAATTTGAATAGAATTTTCCCATTGGTCGGTAGAGATTCCATTTTGAATTTACATTGCCGGAGATTCCGTTTTGACTTTACATTGACTACTCGACTTACTTGGCCCACTCGACCGGGTTGAGATTTAGTGTTTTTATTAGATTTCAATTTAAATTTATTTTTATCAATTTTTATTTTAAATTTGTGGAAGTTTTGAACCTAGCTTCCTTTAATATTGGAAGCAACATTCAAATTTAAGCCCTTTATAGCCCTTCAAAAGGGTTGTAGCTCTTCTTAGAAGTGTATTGTTAATTTTTTTTGATCTAAAATGATGTATATGAATATATTTATTAAATCAAAAGTTGTAAAATTAATGTATATTTTATTTAATAAGTCATTTTAAGTAAAATTTTTCATATCTAGTTTCAAGTATAATAACATTGTTTTTTATAATATAATATACATACAATCTTAATTTCCTCACCTATATGCACTAAACTCCCAAATCCTTGAGATCACTCCCACCCATTATTGTATATCATTGGGCATCATTGAAGTATAACTAGAGATCATTGAAGTATAACTAAGGAACTATTGTCTTGTAACCCTAAATAATTGCAGCATACAGTACTCTACTTGGTTGCTACTTCTTGATCGAAAATGAATGTACTATAGTGATGGAGGTGTACGTAGTTGATTTGGGTGGGAGGGAAGGAGAATTGAATATAGTTTTGTTTTTGGAGGGGACTATGGTTTCTAGGGTTTTCACAACTCTCATTGTTTATCCTAAATTTTTGGTCGAACAATAGACATGGACCTTGAGGAAGAGCTATTATATTATAGGGAGAATGAGGATGTGAATTATCTAGCCATATTATGTACCCATAAGTAACAATTAGAAGTGTGGAAATGTTGCAAATCATTTAGCATTAGTTACAAAGCCAATTTGGAAACTAAGGATAGTTCTTAGACAGGGACAAATGGAACTATGAAGGTGGATGGTCAATATTTGGTGATAGAAATAATCATGGAAGGTGCAAGTTTGGAATCATGTGGTCATTTATGCCAACCTTTGGTTCCATCGTCACCTTGATAATTGGGCTTATAACCTAAATCCTAATCTTATTTGTTCAATCATATGGACATTCCCAATGAAAAAAAATTGTACCAGGTCATGAGTGGGAAAGTTGAAAATGATCCTAGGTCATGATATTGGTTTTGAGAAAGTGGAGGATGGTTATGATTGGCATTAGTAGTAAGAATCATGGCTAAGGTTATTAAGGATGATTATGTGCCATAATGGTTAGAAATAGGGTGGAAATTCCAATTAGGGTATATTCTAAGGATTTATATTCTAATTAAGTGTTTCATTTTTTTCAGGCTCCAAAGTGATAAAGATGCAAACTCCATTTGAGCTCAAAACTAGTTGGGGGAGCATCCAATTTGGTTCGAAAGTGATGTCACCTAGTTTTAGATCCTAAAAGAGATACAATGGTAATCCATCAAATATAGGTTCTTATGCCTAGTATTACTTTTATATTTTGAACTAAAGGGTGCTTAATGGCCAGTTCTAATACGCTTAAGGAAATCCATGATTGCTATGGATAAATGATTTTGGAAATATTTAGAGAAAAATAATTGCCAAGGCTGTTGTGGATCTAGATTTCAGGGAGGGTAACTTTGTACAGTGAACTATAAATTGAACGGGGTTAGGATATTTCACTCAAATATTGTATTATTGGAAATTTCCTTTTAGGTGTATTAATAATTATATTATTAGAAATTTTTCATTAGAAATACTAATCAAAAATCAATATACCTAACAATGACCATTACAATGGAACATAGAGGTACATGCAGATTATTTCACAAATACATAAATTTGAGCTAAATTATAGCAAGACATTCCTCTCTCAATGGACTAAAATTCATAACCAACTATTCGTAATTGCATCGCTAAGTACATAAGATCCAAAAGAGACAAAAGTTCATCTCTGGTATTGGTGCTAAGAAGAGGTGTCATATAGTGGGTGAGCACTCTCATCTATTACTTCTTATTAGATTGTAATAAGAAATAATATAATCTTGTTATATGAAAGATTAGATTGTTTCAAAAACATGCACATGAGGCATTGAGTCGAAACTCAAATGAGTGAAGTCTATGTGTAAGCCTTTTTAGATCATATAACACACAACCTCTGCCCAAAACACCTCATTAAGAGAGGGATACAATTAGCGATCATTGAAGTATAAATAAGGTGCTATTGTGTTGTAACCCTAAATAATTGCAGTATATAGTACTCTACTTGGCTGCTACTTCTTGATGGAAAATGAATGTACTATAGTGATGGAGGTGTAGGTAGTTGATTTGGGTGGGAGGGAGGGGAAATTGAATATAGTTTTGTTTTTGGAGGGGACTATTCACAACTCTCATTGTTTATCCTAAATTTTTGGGTCGTACAATAGACATGGACCTTGAGGAAGAGCTATTAGATTATAGGTAGAATGCAGATGTGAATTCTCTAGCCATATTATGTACCCATAAGTAACATTCAGAAGTGTGTAAATGTTACAAAGCATTCAGCATTGGTTACAAATCCAATTTGGAAAGTAAGGATAGTTCATAGACATGGAAAAACAGAACTATGAAGGTGGACTATCAATATTTGGTGATAGAAATAATCATGGAAGGTGCAAGTTTGGAATCATGTGGTCGTTTATGCCAACCTTTGGTTCCATCGTCACCTTGATAACTGGGCTTATAACCTAAATCCTAATCTTCCTTGTTCAATCTCCTACGTTGAATCTTATGGACATTCCCAATGAAAAACAAGTGTACTAGGGCATGAAGGGGAAAGTTGAAAATGATCCTAGGTCATGATATTGGTTTTGAGAAATACTTGGAGGATGGTTATGAGTGGCATTGGTAGGAAGAATCATGGCTAAGGTTATTAAGAATGATTATGTGCCATAATGGTTAGAAATAGGGTGGAAATTCAAGTTAGGATATATGCTAAGGATTTATATTCTAATTAAGTGTTGCATTTGTTTTAGGAACCAAAGTGATAAATATGCAAGCTCCATTTCAGCTCAAAACTAGTTTAGGGGGAGCACCTGTTGTATAGGATTACACACCTAATAACCTAAGGTTTGGGGTTACCAACATACTCAATCAACTTGCAGACAATTGACTCTAAAGTGCAGTAAAGTTCAGATTACAACCCAGTGCCTGAGACAAGGACTCCTCTGCAACCAAAGGATTCTGAGTTCCACTGCTCCAAAGACTTCTGTATAAAATCCACTAGCATGACTTTGCTCTCCAATTCTACCTAACACCCTCCCCAAGGCCTGTATTTATATGGAGGAAATAAGGCAGTTTCGAAGGTTGGGGAAGTTGTAACAGTTAAGGAAATTAAGTTAAATGAGTTAACTAATCTCTAATTAGTGCGTGTTTTTATGTTTAAATGTTAAGAGACCTATTCATGGGGATGTAGAAGGACAAACCGTGAATGATTCTTGACTTTCTATAAGAGCAACCTGCGAATACATCCATTCGCGACTTGCATCAACCCACACTCACGAATGATGCGCGAGTTGCATATATGAAGAGTCGCGAATACAACTTAACATGGTAAAAAATGGCAAAGTAACCAGCTGGATGGAGAAATAATGTATTATAATAATCCAATCTATAGTATCCTAGGCAAACCTCAATCCATAGATGTCCTTTTGTGTGCCAACATGAAGAATGTCAGCACTCGGATGGAGAGGTGCCATTTAGGCAGATAATAGATGCCCCCTAATGTATGAGGTCAGAGGGAAACGATGGATGAAATACATTATAAAAATTATTTTTGAAGAACTCAGAAATCCAATGGAGTAGAGAGAGTACCTGAAACAAATACATAGTAATGTCATATACAAAGTTACATCTGAGGATGCTATGTTCAATTTACTGGAACACTAGCTCCTTTACAATATTTGAGTACATCATATAATACGAGTATAAACCACGTATATTACAAAGTGGATCAAAGCCAAAATATACAATAATGAGTCTTCAAAGATCTGGAAGCTGTGTATAGGAATAGAACATAATCTTGCGCAACTTAGTCCATATGTGAGGGACTAAAGTCTTCATAAAGGATCCCAAAGAACCAGTACAATCCAAGCCATGTGAATAAGGGAAGCTGAAGTCGAACATGGAAAGGATTCAATAGTTTGTCAATCAATAGATGAGAATCAACAACTGAAGAAAAGGAATTCACTGATGAGGGAAGTGAATCCTGAGGTACGATCGTCAAAACTTTAGGTCATCGTCATCAGGAAGTGCTGAAATGGAACCATGCTGTGATAAGGAAGGCAATAGATCCTCCAACGGATCACAAGAGTGACTAGGAACTGGGCAAAAGAAGGGAGACACAAATATATAATAGATATAACAATGATGGGATCAGGTTATAAATCAAACATTTGGGAAGAATCCTTGAACAGGGAGCACAACACAGAGATGACCCAAGGCAGTGTAGAACTTATAAAGAGAACAACTAGACTTATCTGTCATGTAAGAGGCATGAGCAGATTCCCCAGGTATAATGGACAAGAGGAGGAGTAAGAAACTCAAAGTGATAACTGAACACAAGTAGACACTGAAACATGGATATTGAAGAACAAAGAGTGATATGTTCATGGATGACATGCTGCCATTACTAAAAACAAGAGAAAACTTCTTCCTTACCTTCCCTGTTAAATTTTAATGAGTCCAAGAAATTCAACTCGGTTCCCTCTTCATTTTTGAACAAGCTTGAAAAGATGGGAAAATAATGCTTGATTCAATGATTCGTGGATTTAATGAGCCCGAAATAGTACATGCTCAGCCGGTGTTTTCACATTTAGAGAGTCTAAAAACTCCAAAGAAGACTCCAGGGGGGTCCTTTTTCATACAATTTAGTCTCCTGAGGCCGAAAAAGTATAAAACATACCAAAGAAGAACTCTCTTAACTTCCGAAGAAGAAAAGGTGCACCTTTTTTGTACTTAGTCAGGAAGGTCCGAAAAAGGTTAAATTACCACCTACCCAACGCTCCTTCAAAAGCAGCATATAGCCTCAGTTTTACGAGTGTGAAGGAAGGCAAGATCACTCGAAATGATCCATTTGATTACGAGAAATGGGGCTTACAACAATAAACTCGATGCTTTGTTCTTTAGGGTTTAACGAGTAGGACAAAGACATAAATTACACTCGGAATCTTTTTCATGTTTTGGTCCAGAGCACAAAAAAGAGAAAACTAAGCTCATACCGGGGGTTCCTTTTCCGTAAATTTAGTCCCTCAGGTTCGGAAAAGAGATAAACCTATGCCTGAGAATACTCTTCTCAATTCAAAAAGAAAAGAGAGGGATCATTTCTCGTATTATTCCACATGGTCCGAGAAAGAGATAACCTACCACCAATGTGGATGCCCGTTCACATATTCTTAATGAGCCTGAACGGACAAGTTTACTCGGCAGTCAAGTCTATTTTGAGGAGTCAGACTTGGGCCTAAACAAACTCATAATATTTCCCGTGAAGTTTTAACGAGTCCGGAAAATTCAACTTGTGGCCTCCTTACTGTTTTTAACGAGCTCGAAGGAGAGCAGAAAGAATGCTCTAAATGTGAGGAGACGAGTGTCATAGGAAGGAAAAACTAGTTCTAAGCGCAAGGAACAGACCTAGGCATAATGCGAGGAAAGTGAGCAAGATAAGGACACTCACGGAACATCTCCTCAAGGTAAAGGGTGTCAAGTTGCAAAGGCAAACTGATACAAGGCTTAGCGACGATAATGAGAACAAAAATGAGGGATTGTACAATGAGCTAAAAGTGTGGAAGCCGGCATCAGGCTCAAAAGCGCAAGTAGGGCACATGCAAATGCAATTACGACTTGAACAACAAGGTGAAGCCAGTAAACAGTTGTGATTCCAACTAAGAATCCTGTCTCCAAGAAACAACAGCATTAGGATTGTATTCGGAAGAAAAGATCCGATGCAGGTCACTTTGGTAGAAACACATGTGACATTGCTATCTTCTATAAAAGGTAAATTTAAGGTAGAATCAATCAAAGACAAATCTATAGAACCAAGGCTCGAGGATTTATAATTAGTAAGATCAACCTCAAAAGGAGAGAAAAAATCAACAAGGGAGATAGAGTCTGTAGGAACAAACTCAATATCCAAGGAGTCGAAAAATTCATAAGAAAAATCAAACTCATCAGGATCACTGACTTGTTGTTCAAAGAAAGAGTCAAGAGACTCAACAAGACCAACATAAGAAGAAATTTCAGGCTTACTGGGAAAATTGGGGTTAGACTTAGTCACAACTGAACCAACATCCAAAAGAAGATCAGATTGTATCAAAGACTCTAGGAAGACTTCATCCGAAGGAAAAAGATCATCCGAGATAGGACATATGTCTAAAATTTCAAATGGATTGACAGAGTGGAGAGAAGGCTCTACAGTCTGTATAGGATGACTCACCCGATCAATTTCTAGGACCAAGTCCCGAGAAGGTAAGCATGAAAACAGAGGCTGCTTCTCAGAAGCAATTGAACACAAAGGACAAGAGGCCACATAGTTCACTTGTGGCGGGGTAGTGTCTATAGAAACACTGGGAATCAATAATGGAAAGACCTGGTCTCTAGCTGGGTTAGGAGACGGATCAAGAAAATCCAACTGATCGATAGTGACAATTTCTTCGCCATGATTAAAGTACATCACATGAAAGAATGTTGACAACACAGCTTGCATGGAATAGACATAATCACATCCAAGGAGCATATTGAAGTCCAAGGGGTCTTCTATCACCATGAAGTCAACTAAGACAGTCTTCCCACCCAAAGTAATAGGTGTTTGAGCAAGAATTCCCAAGGCTATACAAGTTCTTCTATCAAACGCTAGTAACTGACTAGCAGTAGACACAAGGCTGGGAGATCCCATGCCTCTCCAAGCACGAGTAGACAAGATACTAACTGAGGCTCCTTCATCAACAATACAACAAGCAATCATGTAAGGTTCAACTTTGACCTTTATCTGGAAAGGTTCATTAGAAGGAAGGTGCGGCTCAACTAGGCTATCCCAATCAAAGGAAGTAATCCGAGAGCTTGGTGGGGGTTGATCCGAAGTGAGTTCAGTGCCCCCTTGTTTAGTAAGTTCTGAACTGGCAGTGAAGAAAATGTGACTAGTAGACACTTCACTCTCCAAAGGAATAGTGGGATTGATCGACAATGGAATTGATTCAACTGCTTCATGAAAGTCACTCTCCGAAGGGAGAGTGGGATTGACTAAATATGAAATTGGTTCAATCACATCAGGATCACTCTCCAAAAGAAGAGTGGGATTGACCAAATCTGAGATTGGGTCGACCACTTGATCAACCAAAGGTTGAGTAAGTTGTTGAGAAACTATAGGTTGTTCACGAGAAGGAAAATATTGAGTCTTGGACCACACTCTTTGCACCTCTGTGATAGCAGGACATAGGTGAGTAAGATGATATCCCTCACATAGCATACAGGGGAACTTAATTTTGCACTTCGAACGACTAGTTTTCTCAACGGTGTCCACATGACTAGTAGTGGATGACTGTTTGCTCTCAACATGACCTGCAGAGGATGAGATTTTGCCCCCAGCATGAACTACAGTGGCTGGGTGATACGGTCCAACCTCACTAAGAGAGGCTAGTTGTTGAGAGACTTCAGGATGTTCAAAAATGGGATAACCATGAATCCAAACTCTTCGCACCTCTGCAATAGAATGGCATTTATAAGTAAGGTGTTATCCCTCACAAAGCTTACAAGGGAACTTGGGCTTGTGTTTTGAACGGGTAGTCTTTTCAACAGTTTCAAAATGACTCACAGTGGTTGACGGATTGTCTTCAGCATGAACCACAGAGGCTGAGAGACTGCCCCCAACATGACTTGCAGAGGCTGAGAGAGTAGGTCCAACATGACTTGCAGAGCTTGGATGGGCACCACCAACATGAACGACAGAGGTTGAATGGTTAGGATCAACAAGCTTTTCAGCAGTTGAGTGTGTGCCCCTAGCATGAACAATAGAGGTTGGGTGGATGGATCCAACATGGCTAACAGAGGTTGGATGGGGAGGTTCAACTTGAACAACATAGGTTGAACGATTTCTCTCAGCATGCACTGTAGAGGCTGAGTGACTGGATCTGACATGACCTTGAAAGGTTGGAAGGATCCCACTAGCATGAACAACAGAGGATGGATGGTGAAGATCAACTTGACTTGCAGAGGTTGAGTGCTTAGATCCAACATGACCTGCAGAGGTTGAGTGCTTAGATCCAACATGACCTGCAGAGGTTGGATAGGTGCCCCCAGCATGAACTACAGAGGCTGGGTGGTGAGGTTCAACTTGACTTGCAGAGGTTGAACGGGTGCCCCCTTGGTTATGTTCCTTCTTCCGATTCCTCCTTCTTTTACTCCTTTTAGACTGCTGATTACTAGTATCAGTACTTTCACTGCATGAGGTAGAAGGAGGAGGAGAATCAACTATAGGTGAAGGGGAAGTAGTGTTTTGATGCCCTTGATATAAGGAGCTTACTTGAGAAGCATCGGGAGCATTCAGGACAGTTGGAGTGGAAAACAACCACACCGATAGCCCTAGGGTGAATCCAGGTAGATTCAGGGTGGCCATCAAGGGAACACCAACATTCCCCATCAGAGGAATAGTACAAGGAGTTCCCAGCATGGGGATCTCTTGGTTGGTGTTCAAAGGGGTGTTAGCCATAGTTTCGAACCAGGAGACAAAGTCTGAGGTTGATAAGCAACCAAAATTACAAAGCACACACCTAAAGGCACACTAAGTATAGACAAACCACACAGCACTCACTAAAAATTCCTAAAGCCAAAAAGACAAACAGGTATAACATATACTTTCCAGAAGAAAGCTGATAGACAGTTACTTGGCGTCCCTATAGATGTTCTTAGGCACAAGCAGAGGAATCACCCACCGCCCTCCCACACTTTCTACCGGGGTTACCTCCAAGTCCATCCAAGGTCAACCAGAAATAACCTTCCGGTGTACCTTTTGTATGAACCCTAGATGTCAAGAGACTAAAGGATACCTTGGCTATACCAATAGTCTGGGGGGATAGTCGCAAGCCGGACACGTACGCATGGGTAGGGTAGCTGAGCCCTAAACTTTGTCTAATACAGAATCCCCAGATGCGTAAAAGTCTCAAGTTACACTTTGACAAGGATTCGGAGGGTTATCTCCTCTGTCCAAGCCTCCACGCGGCCTCGTGCTCAACTCATTTGAGAGGAGCTTCCCAGATACAGTCGATAAAGTCAAGGATTTACCTAGTGATTGGCCAACTATGTCTGAAATTTTAACACTTGTGGAGAGTTAAAACTCCCTAATCCACAAGTCTATCCTGAGCTAGTTTGTGTATGACCCTATAAAATAAAACTTACTAGTAAATTTTAAAATTATATCGTTTATTTTAAGAGTTTCTTTTTAGTCAGAGGGTAAATGGCATGAAACTTATGTGGTGTTTTGACTCAAAGTTGAAATAAAACTGTAAATTTGAGCATATAGATCTGTAGACAAACACACAACTCACAAAGAAGATCTCACAATTTACTCAGCCATTGAAGAATGAAACAGTGCAAA
>LPNX010165172.1:148720-168763 GCA_001517045.1 Pseudotsuga menziesii
CAACTAAGCAAAGAGATATGAAATGCGAAAATAAAAAAAACTATTCTCTTTATTTTTCAAATAGAAAACCTGAAAGCCACAAAAGAACGAATTCTTTTTATATTTTTTCAAAAACAATGATATGCTATGCAATCTAGACTAAAAACCTAATCTACATGCATATAAAGCAAACATGTGTTTTTTTCTTTTTCTGTTATAAATGCAAAAGAAAAATCAGCCTATCAACTAATGCAAGCAAGTACTGAAAGCAAATCAAATAGACAACTACTCTACACCCCACAAACAAACCCTAGGTTTCCCTAAAGTTAGATATCAACCTCTCTTGAAAAGAAGGCTCACAAAGGTAAACAAGGCAACAACTTTGGAATGAAGAGACTGAGCAAAAAGACTGACATAAACAAAGGTCAAGAAGTCCCAAGTATCAATCTAAACCTACAAACAAAGGCTGCTCAATACCTTGTCCAACAAGGTCAAGCCAAAGAAGGAGGTGAGGGGGGACAAGCAGCAAAAACAAGTATAGGTTCTTTTTAATTTTATTTTATAAATGCACAGAAACACACCTACAAACAAAAGTATGCAGATAAGAAGAACAAAGCAAAAGGGACTTTGCTATACAACCACCAAACAAACTCTAGAAATGCCCTAAAGTCAGTATAAACCCTACTTGGAAGGAAGGCTTGCATAAGAGACAAGTCAACTACTTTGGCATGGTGAAGTCAACCAGCAAAAGAAGAAGGAAAGCAACACCAACAAGCTTCTGAAATCAAACAAATATCACTGACATACGCTAACCAGAAACATAAACCAAAAAATCAAACCAAGCAAAGAAGGTGGGGAAAAGAGCAAAGAACAAACCCTAATGCTATAAAAGGCTTACCACACAGATAAATAACAAACAAAAAGGGATGAATAAGTGGCAAGACGGATGAATCTAACTCACTAGAGTTGTGCACCTACAATGCACTATACTTGAGCAAACTTGAATCAAATAAACTATCTAAAAGCAAGAAACTGAAGTAAACAGGCTGACAGAACCAAAAGACAACTAACAAAAGAAGGCTAGGGACCCTATCTTGGGTGCACACAATGACAAAAAATCACTATAGACTTATGAAGGAAAATGACAAACGGCCACTGTCCAAAGACAGACTGGAAAAAACAGATCCCAAGACCTTAATTACAGATCTGGACAAAGACACTTTAAGCTACAACCCAAACAAGCCAACCACTTCAGCATGCAAGCAGTAAATAATCCAAGCAAAAGACTCAAGGGTTTTCGAAAAAGCACAAAATGTGATCAACAGAGGCACTCAAGCAAGCCACACAACATTCATAAAGAAAATCCACTCAGAAACAGGGATTACCCAAAGCAAAGAACAAGCAAACTTTAACTTAAAAAATCCCTACTTCCAGGAGAATTCGCGACTGTCTATAAGTGCAACTCACGAATGATTCACGACTGTCTAGTGTAGCAACCCGTGAATGCAAGATTGTATTCACGACTATTTAGAAGAACAACTCGCGAATAGGTACAAGATTTTTCTCAAAAAGCAAGAAAACTTCTAGGACTTTCAAATACTGAGGCAAGTAAGAATCAGGATGTAAGATCACAAACAGACTTCAAGCAAAGACTGGTCAGGGGACAGAAAAGACCTACAGCAGTCTAGGATTCCCCAGCAGAGTCACCAGTTCTGTTGTACAGGATTACACACCTAATAACCTAAGGTCTGGGGTTACCAACATACTCAATCAACCTGCAGACAATTGACTCTAAAGTGCAATAAAGGAAATAGGAGGATTAGAAAGACTTACTCGATTACTGAAGGTTTATCCTTGCTAGTCCTCTTCTGCTCTGCTTCACCTTCAAAGTCTTCAAGGTTGCTCCTCTTTCACCTGTCAAGAAACAATCTTCCGGATACAAGATGATTCATATATATATAAGCAGGTTAGATAAATCTTATATAAGATGCATAAACATAAAAATTTATCAAACCAATACACATGAAACACATATGGAAGAAGGATTCTCTTTATTATCAATAATGAAGAAGTTCAGATTACAACCCAACGCTTGAGACAAGGACCCCTCTGCAACCAAAGGATTCTGAGTTCCACTGCTCCAAAGACTTCTGTATAAAATCCACCAGCATGAATTTGCTCTCCAAGTCTACCTAACACCCTCCCCAAGGCCTGTATTTATATGGAGGAAATAAGGCAGTTTTGAAGGTTGGGGAAGTTGTAACAGTTAAGGAAATTAAGTTAAATGAGTTAACTAATCTCCAATTAGCGCGTGTTTTTATGTTTAAATGTTAAGAGACCTATTCGTGGGTATGTAGAAGGACAACCCATGAATGATTCACGACTTGCTATAAGAGCAACCCACGAATACATCCATTCGGGACTTGCATCAACCCACACTCGCGAATGATGCGCGAGTTGCATATATGAAGAGTCGCGAATACAACTTAACATGGTAAAAAATGGCAAAGTAACCAGCTGGATGGAGGAACCATGTATTATAATAAGCCAATCTATAGTATCATGGGCAAACCTCAATCCATATATGTCCTTCTGTGTGCCAACATGAAGAATGTCGGCACTCGGACGGAGAGCTGCCATTTAGGTGGATAACAACACCCAATTTGGTTCGAAAGTGATGTCACCCAATTTTAGATCCTAAAAGAGATACAATGGTAATCCGGCAAAGATAGGTTCTTATGCCTAGTATTACTTTTATATTTTGGAATAAAGGGTGCTTAATGGCCATTTCTAATACTCTTAAGGAAATCCATGATTGTTATGGATAAATGCTTTTGGAAATATTTAGAGAAAAATAATTGCCAAGGTTGTTGTGGATCTAGATTTCAGGGAGGGTAACTTTCTACGGTGAGCTATAAATTGAATGGGGTTAGGATATTTCACTCAAATATTGTATTATTGGAAATTTCCTTTTAGGTGTATTAATAATTGTATTATTAGAACTTTGTCATTATAAATGCTAATGACAAATCAATATACCTAACAATGACCATTACAATTTAACATAGAGGTACATCTAGCAGATTATTTCACAAATACATGAATTTGAGCTAAATTATAGCAAGAAATTCCTCTCTCAATGGACTTTGATTCAGAACCAACTATTCCTATTTGCATCACTAAGTACATAAGAGCCCAAAGAGACAAAATTTCAGCTCTGGTATTGGTGCTAATATGAGGTGTCATATAGTGGGTGAGCACTCTCATCTATTACTTTTTATTAGATTGTAATAAGCAATAATATAATCGTGTTATATGAAAGATTAGATTGTTTCAAAAACATGCACATGAGGCATTGAGTCGAAACTTAAATGAGTGAAGGCTATGTGTAATCCTTTTTAGATCATATAACACAACCTCTTCCCAAAACACCTCATTAAGAGAGGGATACAATTAGTGATAATTGAAGTATAACTAAGGCGCTATTGTGTTGTAACCCTAAATAATTGCACTATATAGTACTCTACTTGGTTTCTACTTCTTGATGGAAAATGAATGTACTATAGTGATGGAGGTGTAGGTAGTTGATTTGGGAAAATACTAAGTTTGCTTAATTTCTTGTTTAGGTGCAAAATTTGCCTCTTCTGCATTTTCTATTGGAGACAAGGTAGATCTTTTGCAATGTGGAGTGAAGGTGGGTGAAGGCCCCATATTCAATACAAAGATTGGTCATAAGGTGCATGGTAGGATGGTAAAAAAAGGATCCATCTGGATAATTTATCAATCTGTCAAAGGGAAGCTTTAGTTTTTTCACTAAACATGAAATAATAAACTATTGCCCCTACTGTGCAAGCGCATTGGCAAGGTGTAGAGTAGATTCTATTTCAAGCACAATGTTTCAGTCTAAATGACACATTTTTTGTGACATGTTGCAAGACCAAATGTATTTACCCTTGCGGCATACCTCCAATACTAAGTTTATTTTATTATGAAAATGAATTCAGGCACCATGAATATTTTAGTGTGACACCATTCGTGGAAATGATGTGCCCAAAGATAATGGGTCTCAATATGAAATAAGGAACATTTGGAGAGCTTAACATAAATATTTTTCTCTCCCATATACTTCAAAATCAATGTCAAATACTCCTTGTACCCCTTTGGAGTTCATGAATAGATCAATATATAATTAAGGAATAGTTGAACAAAATTTTATAGGTACTTATTGTTAGAATAATCAGCCCATAGTTAGCTACCTTAGACATTAATTAATCCATTTTTTGTCTTATTTTCCTAGTTTCCATATTCCACCTTATGCAAGTTGTCCTCCACACATCCAAAGTGGTCAAAATTGCTGAATTTGAGTCATGTAGCACTTGGGAAACCACTTGGAATCAAATCTGTTTTATTCCTAGCCTTCCTAGCGCATGTCTGCTTTTTCTGCTTTATTGCCTTCTTTTTCTGAGTTTTAAGGCAATTGGGAAAGTTTGACTAGGTGATTTTAACTTGTTTTTTGTCCTCATCATCCTCCACTATTTTATCCTAAGAAATAATGTATGAGTTGTCCTTCCACCATCTATTAGCTTTCCTAATTGATTTTTCCAATTCACGAGCTCCTAGACAGATTTGGAAACTGCTTTATGCACCTATGGGGGATTTGCTTAGATTTATTAAGGTTTCTTTTGACCAAATTCAAATGGAATCCTTATGAATTTGAATATATCATGTCATTATTTATTGTGGCAGCCTATGACTTCACAGGGTTGGCTATTGTACACTTATTCAATACAGACTAGTGTTCTGCTCCATATTCAGTCTCCTTTGTGTGTAATTTGCATGTGTAATTGCTCTAACACCTGGGTTAAATTTCCACATGGTATTAGAGCCTTTGTATCGATTTCTCTCCTTCCAATTTGTTATTGCAGGTTCAACATCATTGACTGGGATCATTCTGCTAACTGAAGGGACAATTTATGAGCTATGGATCAATCTCTGAAGATCATCTTGACTCCATTTAACTTCTTTGAATGGAAAGCAGAGATGGAGATACTGTTGAGAGTGGAAGGCCTTTACATAGTGACTATGGAAACATAAGTAGAGCCCAATTCAGTAGCAGTGAAGATTAAATGGTATAACAGGAGGGATGAGGCCTATGGTCTCCTGTGTCTGAGCATATCTAGAGACCTCATTTTCCATCTTGATGGATTAACATCACCAAATGAAGTATGTGAGAAGCTTGTTGAGATTTTTGGTAAGACAGATGAGATGAGGGGACATCAAATTAAAAATGAATTGATCTGCCTGAGTCCCAATAGCTTTGAATCCCTGTAACTCTATTTTTCCAAGTTCAAAGCCCTTGTTTTACAGCTAAAACAATGTGGGATTGAAAAGAAGGATGAGCAACTAGTTTTGGCCATACTCACGAAGCTTGGCCCTGAGCATTCATTATTTGTATTGACCTTCAATGCAACAAAGTTGACAGCTCAAGCCTACAAAATGCCTATTCTTGCAGATTTCATGGAATCTCTCACACAAGAACAAGATAAATTGGTGATGATGGGCACCATCAAACCTTCCAAAGACCAAGCTCTGGTTGTTGGAGGTTTGAGGGTGTATTCAAAAGGAAAGAAGAAATCTAAGAATCCACCTGAGCAAAAGAGAGACAAGAACAAGTATCCAGAGGAGCCTCAAGGTTCCAAGAAGAACTCCCAGAAGAAGAAGAACAAAGGAGAAATGAGCAAGTGTGCATAATGCTGTAAGGGAAATCATTCTGAAATCTCCTGCATGAAGAAGCAAATAGACATGCTGAACCAACTCCTAGAGAAGAATGGCATCTCCCTTCCTGATAGCTCAAAGAAGAGGGAAGGAGGATCAAATTCAGAAGACAGAGAGAGAGTTCATGCATTGGTTGCTGGCACATCAAGCTCACCTAGTTTCATCATTGATTCTGGAGCTTCAAGACATATGGTTTCATCCAAGGAGGCATTCACCTCACTTGACATGTTGAAATTTCCACCAATAGTACTGGGAGATGACTCTCTCACTGAAAGTTTGGGCAAAGGGAGGATTGATCTTGACCATGGTAAGTTCAGCAATGTATTATATGTTCCAGGTCTTGCCTCTAACCTCTTATCAGTGTATCAAATGACCCACATAGGGTCTCCAAATAAGGTCATATTCTCCCTTGATGAAGTTGAGATCATAGAGATCTCAAGTGGTAAATTCATTGCAAAAGGAATTGCAAATCACACTTCGAAGGTATACATGTTCTCACACTTCCTACCCTACTCAAACCCCTCTGCTCTTCTGATTCATGCTAATGAGGCAAGCAAGATTTGGCATGAAATATTTGTCTGCCTTAATTACAAGTATCTTTCTGATCTTAGTGAAAAATAATTGGTCATAGGGTTACCAAATATTAAGTTTTCCAAAGGAGTCTGTCAAGGTTGCATCTTAGGAAAACACCCAGAGCATAAATTTGAGAAAGCTAGTCATGAGAGAACCTATGCACCTCTTGATTTGATCCATAGTGATGTTGCTGGCCCATTTCCTCATATGGCAATGAGTCAAGACAAATATGCATTGACATTCATAGATGACTTTTCCAGGTATTGCTGGGTTTACTTCCTGAAACACAAGTCTGAATTTTATGGCCTCTTCAAAGTCTTTAAGGCTTTGGTTGAAAACCAGTCTGGGAGGAAAATCAAGGTCCTTAGATCTGACAATGGTGGTGAGTATGTCAAGTATGATTTCATTCAATATTGTGCATATGCAGGTATTCAGATGCAGCATTATATCCCTTACACACCACAACAGAATGGTGTTGCTGAGAGGAAGAACATCTCACTGAAAGAGATGGCAACCTGCATGATGGAGGCTAAGACTTTGCCACCAAAGTTTTGGGCCGAAGCTATAAAATGTGCATCCTATATCCATAATAGGGTGCCTCATAAACAGATTTATGGTATGGCTCCTTTCGAATCATGGAGTGGGCACAAGCCAGATGTGACCCATTTCAGGATTTTTGGCTCAAGGGCTTGGGCTAGAATTCCAACAGAAAAGAGGAAGACTTTGCAGCCCCAAAGCCAAGAGTGTCTATTTTTTGGGTAATCTAAAGATTCAAAAGGGTACAAGCTGATCAATTTGAGCACAAACAAAGCCTTCATTGAAAGGTGTGTTCAGTTCCAACAAGAGCCCCTAGCAGCAGTGGAAGTTGGAGAATCCTCTTCACCACAAGAACCTTTGAATGTAAGTGAAGAGATAGTTGAACTTGCTGATTCTGATGTGTATGATAATGATGATTTAATTGCAGATCCTAATATTCCTACAAGACCAAAATGGGCAGAAAATACCATTCATGCAGCTGGAGAACTAGCTGGAAATCCTAATGATCCTAGGAGGACTAGATCTCAGTTTGAGAGTGCTCTGTGCATGAAAGATCCTATGTTTGCAGAGGAATGCTATCTGATGGTTGAATCAGACCCATAGAAATATGAATATTTATAAAATGATCCAATATGGCAAACAGCCATGAAAGAAGAGTTCATCTCACTCCAGAAGAACAACACTTGGGAGCTGGTTGATCTTCCCTTAGGGAGGAAGCTAGTTCAGTGTAAGTGGGTTTACAAAACCAAATTTGCTGCTGATGTTTCACCTTTGAAATACAAGGCCATATTGGTAGCCAAGTGCTACTCACAGGTACATGGCATAGACTACAATGAGACCTTTGCACCAATGGCAAAGATGGACTCCATGAGGCTAGCCTTAGCCATTGCAGCTTCAAAGCAGTGGGAGGTACATCACATGGATGTGAAGTGTGATTTCCTGAATGGAGATCCCACTAAAGATATTTACATGCAGAATTCTCAAGGGTTTGCTACTAATCCATCTCTTGTGTGCAAGATAAAGAAGTCATTGTATGGGCTTAAGCAAGCCCCCAGGGCTTGGTATGCCAAGATTGATAGCTTTCTGCTATCACTGAATTTTGTTCGATGCAAGTCAGATACAAATGTATATTTGAAGCTGATTCATGGTTCATTAATTATCACTATTTTGTATGTTGATGACCTTCTCATTACAGGAAGCTCAAAGGATGAAATTTCCTCCTTGAAGGATGCAATGAACCATGCCTTCTCAATGACTGATTTGGGCTTATTGAGCCAATTCTTGGGGCTCTAGATTGCTCAAACCAAAGATGGAATCAACTTACATCAGTCCAAGTATGCCTTGGATTTTCTAAACAAATTCAACATGAAGGATTGCAAACCAAGCAAGACTCCTTTCCTTTCAGGAGTTAAGCTTGAAGAAGTTGATTCTTCACCTATGGTAAACAATACACTATATAGGCAATTGATTGGATGTTTGTTGTATCTTACACATACTCAAACTGATATTTCTTATGCAATAAGTGTGGCTTCAATATACATGGATCAGCCTCATGAGATCCATTGGAGAGAATCCAAAAGGATCCTTAACTTTGTTCAGGGAACAAGGACTCATGGGATCTTCTACAAAGCTAAATCTGATCTTGATTTGATTGGGTTTACTGACAGTGATTGGGTAGGTGACAACACAGTTCGAAATTCAACGTCAGGATATGTGTTCATTCTTGCAGAAGGGCCAATCAGTTGGTCCAGCAAGAAACATAGTGCCATTGCACTCTCAACTACAGAAGCAAAGTACAGAGGAGTTGTAAATGCAGCAACTCAATGTTTATGGTTGTAGGGGTTAATTGGTGAGTCTGGCTTTGAATCAGAATACTCAACTACTATCTATTGTGATAATCAGAGTACCATTTGAATCTGTAATGATCCAGTTCAAAAATAGAGAACCAAACACATTGAGATCCATATGCACTACATCAAACAGCTTGTGCATGATGGCACCATTCACCTACTCTTCTGTTCATCTTCAGAACAAGTAGCAGATATCTTCACCAAATTTTTTTGTCAAAAGACATTCAGCAATCTCAAATCACTGTTGGGGATTGTTGATCATGCTGTGAAGCATGAGTGATGATAATATTTTCAAATTCCTTTCTCATGGAACATGTATAGTGGACGATGGAACATAGGATGGAATATAAGATGTACCTCAATTGTTCATGTCTCTAAGGTCACCTCCATCAAAGGGAATCGTGGTGTTATGTCTAAATTAGGGGTATGAAAATCCTCCCACAAATGGCGCGGAAGTGCAATATGACTACTAGCAAACCTATCAAAATGGAAAGGGATGTCAGTGACCCCAGAAACAACACTAGGACCTACACCAGGATCAACGTTAGATGATGGGAAAGTGTTAGTAATATCTAGCATGCCAAATATAAAGGTTCTAATGTTAGAGGGAACATGGTGAGTCTCACCACTCGACCTTCGTGAGTAAGACCTCTGGTAAGGAGCAACAAAGTATGAAATCTAGGGTCATAAATTGTAGGAAGTATTAGTCCTATGAGGGTCGATGTCAACCAGAGTCCCAAGTCTCACAATGGTAACATTCCCTTTCCCAAGGGATGGAGAAGGGGGGATCTATGTGTACTCATATGTAGTACTCATGAGAATGGTGTGTGAATCACACTGTGTATAAGTGTTCCTAGAATGTCTAGTCCTCTTCTGAGTAGAAGGAGGAGATCCACAAGGAAAAATCCTATTATATTTTTAACATTAATCTAACATTATATTAGGATCTTCAACTGAGAGAATAACAAGCACGACAATCAAACACAAGAGACAATGAACACAGTGTTTTTCCTCGGGGAAACCATAAATGGATAAAACCCTGCAACTTCCTCAGAGATAGAATCAGCACCAAAAGTGAAACCCCAAAACAGTAAGATGATCTCCCGACAGCAGTAACCTCTTTCTTCCTTTCCCCAGTGTGTTTCTCTTCCTCAACTATGCACTACAGCTGAGTGTGAGTGAGTGTGTGATAAATAGAGAGGCTAGCTCTCTATTTATACTAATTCCCAACTTGACTAAACCCTACTAGGGCCGACTTCACTAGGTGAGTCTAACAACCCTAGTGCCCCGAAATTGCGGGGACTTTAACCCTTAGACAATAGGAGGGTTACCCACCTTGACTTGACATGACTTTTTTACATTATAGAAACTCCCAATAGGAACATTGGGGCATGACATGACTCAAGTACATTACAAATACATCCCAAAATAAACATTGAGTTATAATACATAAGAAATACAAATGAATACATTCCGAAGTTACAATTACATCAACACTCCCTCTTAACTAGGAAGGTATTCTCTCGACACAATTTATCACCACAAGTATTCTTCTCTGTATCATCTGGATCATCATCGAGTCCTTGTCATATTCACCTTCAAGTCATCTCTATATTCAATTCATCTTCATCTGGATATAGATCATCACTCGATCTAGATCATCATCACTAGATCTGGATCATCCCTCGATCTTGATCATCTCTGGAGCATCATCACTAAATCTGGATCATCTCTGCTGGATCATCATCACTAGATCATCATGGGTGATATATCATGATTCTTCTCTTCACAGGAAGCTCTACAAAGCTATCCCTTTTTCATGTTGATTGTAGGCCTAGCCTCCAAGTAGGTCTTCTTGTAGCACTTATATATGACCCTAAGTCAGAATGGCCTACCCATCACTTATATCTGATCATGTAGGAACCAATCCTATAATCATATCAGAAAGGCATGCCTAGCATTCACATTTGACCATGTGGGAACACCTCCCACAACCCTGCTAGAAAGGCCTAGCACTCACATCCATCAACCAATGTCAGAAAGTCTCAGCACTTACACTCGGCCATGCGAGGAACCAATCCTACATGCCAAAATGCTATGCACTTACATTTGACAACCAATGTTAGAAAGGATCAGTACTTATATTTGACCATGTAAGGAACCAATCCTTCATGTCGAAAGGGCTCTGCACTTACATCTGACAACCAATGTCAGAATTTTTTTGCACTCACATCTGATCATGTAGGAACCAATCCTATATTTACATCAGAATGGCCCTTAGTACCAGTTTGAGCTTTCCTGGTAACTAACCAGGTGCCTCCATTCCAAGAATGGCATTCAGCACTTACTTTTGATCATGTAGGAACCAATCCTATAGTCACATCAGAATGGCTCAACACTCACATCTGACATGGAAGGAACTAATCCTCTCACTGTGATAGAATGGCTCAGCCCTTACATCTAACCATGGAAGGAACCAATCCTCTCACCATGTCAGAATGTCTCTAGGTCTCATCATTTCCCCTTGGAGGGAACCTTGATTTGGAAAACACCAAGCTTCTGCCTGAAGTACTCAAAATTCACCCTAGCTAATGGCTTCGTCAACACATCAACTATCTGTTCATCCGTCGCAACATGCTGGAGCTTCACTACTCCCATCTGCACCATATCCTTGATATAGTCATACTTGATCTCGATATGCTTCGACTTTTCATAGAACACCGGATTCTGTAACAACTTCACGCAACTCTGGTTGTCACAATGTATACAAGTAGCATCCATCTGGAGATCAAATAAATCAAATAATAGCTTCCTCAGCCATACTGCCTCACAACTAGTTGAACAAGCTGCGACATACTTTGCTTTAGCTGTACTTAGTGCCACACAGGATTTCTTCCTGCTAAACCAAGAGATCACACCTAATCCCATATTGAAGCAAAACCCTAAAGTGATCTTCCTATCAATGGCATTGCCTGCCCAATCTGAATCAACATAACCCTCCAGGTTAATCTTCTGATTCACCTCATACTTAAGCCCATAATCAATTACACCCCTCAGGTACCTCAGAATATGCTTTGTAGAAATCGAGTGAACATGTCCCGGATCTGTCAGGAACTGGCTCAAGGTGTTCACAACAAAGCAAATGTCTGGTCTCATGTTTTTAAGGTACATCAAGGACCCAATCATCTGACGATACATCATAGCATCAACCATCTCTGATGAAGCATCAATCCATAGCTTCAGGTTTGATGCCATAGGTGTGGTGATGGCCTTGAATTCCATCATTCCAAACCTCTTCAGGATCTCTACTGCATACTGCCCTTGTCTAAGGGAGATTCCATTCACATTCTACGAGACCTCCATGCCTAGAAAATAATGCATCATACCCAAGTCCTTCATTTCAAATTCAGTAGCAAGCTTTCTCTTCTTATCAGCAATCCACCCATCCATACCTATCACAAATAGATCATCTACATATAGTAGGAGCATCACTGGGTTTCCATCTTCAACCTTGTAGTAAAGGTTGGAATTTGCTTTACTCTTGGTAAATCCCAAACTAGATAGAAAGCTTTCAATTCTACTGTACCATGTCTGGGGTTCCTGTTTCAAACCGTACAGGGATTTCTTCAATATGCACACATGAGAGTCCCTATCATGTGTCTCAAAACCCAGTGGCTGTTCTACATACACTTCCTCTTCCACTACACCATTCAAGAAAGCAGTCTTGACATCCATTTGGTGTATCTTCCATTTCATCACTACAGCCAAAGCAAGTACTGATCTGATGGAAGTGTATTTGGCAACAGGTGCAAAGGTTTCTTCATAATCTATTCCTTCTTTCTATGAGAAGCCACGAGCCATGAATCTTGCCTTATATTTATCTATGCTACCATCTGCAGCATGCTTGATATTGTAGATCCATTTGGAAGTTACAACCAACTTCCGTTCTGGTCTTGGGACAACATCCCAAACATTGTTCTTCATGATCGATTGAAACTCTTTGATCATAGAATCCTTCCATTCTTTCCATTCTGTTGCTTCTTCATAATTGGAAGGTTCTTTATTGATAAAGTCGCATAGTAAAGCTACATATCCGGAGCAGGATCTAGTTCTCTTTCTTTCTCTGTGATTCTCTTTTGGAGCCCCATATCTTTCTGCCCCTTGGATAACTTCTCTTACCCAAGAAGGTTTCCTCTTGTGAGGATTATTCTCTTGAGGTGGATCTACAGGTTCTTGAGGTTATTCAAATTCTCGATCTTCTTCTTTAGTTTCTTCATTCATGGTTGTATCATGAATTCTGGGTGCTTCTGGTTTTTCAAGTTCTTCAGCAGGTCTCTTTATGGATTTGTTGTATGCTGTGTCTTCATCAAATTTTACATCCCTGTTGATGTCGATCTTCTTGAATCCTGGGAATTATATTCTGTAAGCCTTCGAGCTTTCATAGTATCCCACAAATATACCCTTCTTTCCTGAAGGATTTAATTTTGTTCTCTTCTCTTTTGGAATGTGTAAGTACATTGGACATCCTAATATTTTGAGATGGATGAATTCTGCTTTCTTGCTGGAAAAGACTTCTTCAAGTGTCTTATTCTTGAGTACTCTATGTGGAGTACGGTTCTGTACATACACCATTGTTCTGGTAGCCTCTGCTCATAGATGCATAGGAAGATCTTGATCATGAAGCATTGCTCTTGCAGCTTCCATGATAGTTCTATTCTTCCTTTCTGTAACCCCATTTTGTTGTGGATTATATGGAGTGGATAACTCCCTCTTAATCCTTGATTCTTTGCATAAGTATTTGAATTCATTTGATGTGAATTCTCCACCATTATCTGATCGAAAGGTCTTGAGCTTCTTTTCTATGTGGTTCTCGATCAAGGCTTTGAATTCCTTGAACTTTCTGAAAACTTCATCTTTGTTCTTCATGAAGTAAATCCATGTCTTCCTAGAAAATTCATCAATGAAAGAAACATAGTATACATACCTAACATTGGTCCGCATACATTGGAGTGGATGATTTCCAAGATTCCTTTTTCCTTGCTCTCGCTACTTGGAAATGTCTTCTTTGTATTCTTTCCTTTCACACATCCTTTGCAGACCCCTTCATGTTTTTCTTGAATTTCTGGAAGACCTTCAACGAATTTGATTGCAAGTGGTAGTGCTATGTAATGCACATGTGCAAGCATTCTGTGCCAAAGTTCATTTGGCTCTACTGTGTCATGGACCAAAGCTTGTTTTGGATGGCCCTTCAATTTGTATAATCCTCCTTCTTGTTCTCTAATTACTATTGCATCATCAATAGTCTTTACTCTTGGCCACATGAGGACTTGGCCATCTACAAATGAAACCCTCATGCCTTTTGCATCCAGTGGCGATATGGAGAGACGATTCATCTTTAGTCCTGGTACAAATAAGACATCCTTCATTTTCATAGGCTTTCCAGACTCTAGCTTGTAGGAGGATTGACCACTACCTTTTATGGGATATTGGTAGTAATCCCCAAGTTTCACCTTATGGGGTGAATTATGTTCGAATAGTTTCTCAAAGGATTCCTTGAAACCTGTCATGTGTCTGGAAGCCCCACTATCAATAAGCCAATCTTTGATTCCATGAGTGATAGTTCTTGTGAGAGCGAAGATCAGAACATATTCTTCTTCACTTTCTTGTTTGACTTTCTTCCTGGGAGGATCATCATCCTCAACAGTGTGAGCATTATGTATTCTTTTGGAGTTCTTCTTCTTCTTGGATCCATTCTTATTCATGGGACAATTTCTAGCAAAGTGTCGTATTTCATCGCATGTATAACATCTGAGTTTGGATGGATCCCTTCTTACAGGATTGTTTTTCTGATGATAATGCTTACCTTGGTGACGATGATTTTCCATTCTTCCTTTCCTGGAGTGTACTATCAAAGCTTTATCTTCACTTCCGATCTTTTCTTCTTGAGCTGCTATCTGAGCTTCTTCTTGTGAAAATTATTCCCACAGTCTACTGAACTTGACTAACTTCTTCCTATCATAGATTCCTTGGATGAAAGAATCCCATGACCTAGGGAGACCATTCAAGGTAGTCATCACAATTTATGCATTCTCCACTTCTTCATCTAGTACTTCCAACTTGTTCTTTTATCTGGAAGACCCTTGTGAAGTATGACTGGATGGTCTCCTCATTTTGGATCTTTACATTCTTCAACTGGTTCCTTAGAGTCATCTTCCAAGTGATGTTCTTCCCTTCAAACAGTTTGGTTAGAGCATCAAACATGGATTTAGGTGTCTTGAGGGAGGACACCTGTGGTATGAGGTGATCCTTGATAGAATCAACAATGTTCCTCTTTTCCATAACCAACTTCTTCTTATGTAAGTCCTTGGCCTCATCTCCATCTGGAACTCGAACCTCCTCATCGATATAGGAGTCCAACTCATTTTCTTCCAGGACTAGGGATATCCTATACTTCCAGGCTCAGAAGTTATCAGTTCCCTCAAGCTTTTCATAAAGCTTGGTATGATGAGACATATTAACTGAGAATCTCAAATGGAAATACAAAAGATTTAGATCTTACTAGGTCAAGATGTCGGATCTGGATTTGGAGCTGAAATTATGTAGTGTTGGTTCAGGACTAGATTAGGGTTTTACTATTTTGGAGTTTTGTCCAACCAAATGCTTTTATTTTGATCCCTAACTTCTATTTTGAGGAGGAGATCAATCCAAGCCAATGATCACTAAAAAATTCCACTTCTATGAAAATCCCTAATTTTCGATAGTAGTGTCGGGTCTAAAACTGAAAAACCTTAGAATTAGATTTTTCTTTGATAGAAAGATGTGCCCTAGGGAGGAGATTTATTCCACCCTACTTTTGTAGAAAATATGTGGAGATAGATCCAGAAAATAGGAAGCCCTAGTTCCCACAACTGCATAGTGTCTTCTTCTCAGGTTAGCTCTGATACCATGTTAGATTTTTAACATTAAGCTAGCATTATATTAGGATCTTTAACTGAGAGAATAATAAGCACAACAATCAAACACAAGAGACAATGAACACAGTGTTTTTCCTCAAGGAAACCATAAAGGGAGAAAACCCCGCAACTTCCTTAGAGATAGAATCAGCACCAAAAGTGAAACCCCAAAACAGTAAGATGATCTCCCGATAGTAGTAACCTCTTTCTTCCTTGCCCCAGTGTCTTTCTCTTCCTCAGCTATGCACCACAATTGAGTGTGAGTGAGTGTGTGATAAATAGAGAGGCTAGCTCTCTATTTATACTAATTCCCTACTTGACTAAACCCTACTAGGGCTGACTTCACTAGGTGAGTCTAACAACCCTAGTGCCCCGGAACTCTAGGGACTTTAACCCTTAGAAAATAGGAGGGTTACCCACCTTAACTTGACATGACTTGTTTACATTATAGAAACACCCGATAGGAACATCGGGGCATGAAATGACTCAAGTACATTACAAATACATCCCAGAATAAACATTGGGTTACAATACATAAGAAATACAAGTGAATACATTCCGAAGTTACAATTACGTCAACAAATCCCTACTAAACGTTGAGAACGATGGGGTTCCAGAAATATCTCCAGAATGACTCTACAAAAGCAAAAATACAACCAATTATGAACCATAAAGCAAGCTAGCACACAAAGAGAACACTCCTTGTTGATGTATATGTAACTTCAGAATTTATCCTTCTATGTATCTTATGTATTGTAACCCAATGTTTATTTCGGGATGTTTCTATTATGTATTTGAGTCATGTGGTCATGCCCTGATGTTCCGATCGGGAGGATTAATAATGTAATCAAGTCATATCAAGTCATTAGGTAATTCCCCACAGTTTTGGGGAACTTGAGTTATTATACACTAATTAAGGTGTAGGCTCGGGTAAGTAATATTAGGTTGAGCCTACGTGTGAAAATGTAATTCAAGTGAAAGGATGAATATAAATAGAGAGTGAGAGTCTCTCTATTTATCACTTGTGAAATACATCACTTTCTCTCTCAAGTGTGGTGCACTATTGGAGAAGGAAATACTTTGGCTTGACAGAAGACAGAAGGCTACTGCTATGTTGGGAGTACATCTAACTGTTTTGGGTTTCACATCTTGTGGTGATACTATCTTAGAGGAAGTTGTGGGGTTTTCTCCATTTATGGTTTCCCCGATCAAAACTCTTTGTGTCTCTTGTCTCATGTGATGTGCTTATGTTATTGTTGTGCTTGTTATTCTCTCAGTGAAAAGATCCTAACATAATGCTAGCTTAAATGTTGAAAAACTAACATGGTATCAGAGCTAACCTGAGAAGAAGACATTGTGCAGCTACAGGAACTAGGGATTCCTATTTTGTGGATCTTCCTCCACATATTTTCAGCAAAAGTATGCTGAGATGACTCTCCATTGAAGGGTGCATCTTTCTGTCGATGCGGAATTCAATTTCAAGCATTTTCAGTTTCGATGTGGAAATTAGGGCTTTCTACAGAAGAGGAATTTTTGAGTGATACCAGCATAGAGTTATTATCCTCATCAAAACTGAAGTTTAGAGACCTGGATCAAGAAATTTGGTTGGGTGAAACTCAAGGAAAGTCAAACCCTAGTTTGACCCTGAGCTAGGAGAAACCCTAAATACTAAAACTGCTAAGTTTTGGTACAGTCGCTATATTTAGAGATTGGTGAAGTATAAGAAGCTAAAAATTTCAGGGGCCGAAGATAAAATCTTGATGAACACTGTGTCCAAAAATCAGCCTCCTATTCTCTATATTCTGGGATATATGATCTCTCCAAGTTAGGGCTCCATCCTCTTCCAGAAATCATCCATAAACAGGACACCTGGGGAGATATGCAATATCTTGGGCTACAGAGGTCCAAATAGAATTCATAAAGATTTTCCAGAAAGGGCACGGACTGTATCTTCTGTGTTCCAAAGATCAGGCTCAGAATATGAACCAGGGACACGTGGCATGCCATACAACTTCGCTATTCTGAACAGTCCTGTAACAGGTCACCTTGGAAAAAGGATAATAAATACCAAATGGTGAAACCAATTCTAATGAAACCTGAGTTGTTGGATCAGGGACATGCGCGGCTACATCAGTACGAAATTTCAGACATATAGGAGTAGTAATTTCAGAGATATCATAGAAACAGTAACATGAATTTCTGTAGAAGAAATCAGAAAATTAGGGCTTCCTGTTCCAGGAGCTTCCCTCCACTGTTTTCAGAAAAGGAGTACATTGGATAGCTCCATTTGAAGAGATTTATCTATTCATCCAATCAGATCTGAAAGATTTCAAGTTTTGAAAATTAGGGTTTCTATGACAAACCCTAGATCAACGAACTCCGGGACAAGGACGGACACCTCAAATCAGTAAGATCTAATCCTTTGTTATTTCCATTTGAGGTTCTCATTTCAATATGATATATCACATCAGCTTGGTGACAAGCTTGGGGAAGTTGACAACTTCCAAAAAGAGAAGTATTTGATCTCTCTAAATAAAATGGATTGGACATGTACATGAGTATAGAGGTTCCATTTTTAGAGGGAGACAAGGTTAGAAGCCTTTCACAAGAAGAACTTGGTCAAGGCCAAAGAAGACATCATGCTCATGCTACAGAGGATGATGAACCATCCAAAATAGATCCAGAAATGAAAGTGAAGATTCTTCAAGTGAGGATGAATATGTTTTGATATCATCTCTCACAGGTAACATTATTCATGGAAGTGATGATTGGCTTATAGACAGTGGGGCTTCCAAACATATGACAGGATTCAAGGAATCCTTTGTAAGACTCTCAGAACATGAATCACCTCACAAGGTGAAACTAGGAGATGACTACCAATATCCAATAAAAGGTAGTGGGGAATCTTCATACAAGCTAGACTCTGGTAAGTCTCTAGCAATGAAAGAAGTATTGTTTGTTCCAGGATTCAATAAGAACCTTCTCTCCATTTCAGCATTGATGTAGAAGGAATGCGGATTGCATTCATAGATGGTCAAGTCATCATATGGCTAAAAGGAAAGACTATCGATGATGCGGTAGTGATTAGAGAACAAGAAGGAGGCTTGTACAAATTGAAGGGCTATCCAGAACAAGCCTTGATCCATGATACGGTAGATCCAAATGAGCTTTGGCATAGAAGGCTTGCACATGTGCACTACAGAGAACTACCTATTGCAAGCAAAGCTATTCCAGAATTTCAAGCTATTTGAAGGGAAGAACAAAAATCAAAATATGACCTAAAGAAGAAGTGAAGAATGCAGAAGTGGTGATGGCCACCTTGAATGGCCTCCCAGGATCGTGGAATTCATTCATTCAAGGAATGTGTTCCAGAAGGAAGTGATTACTTTCAGCAAACTTTGGGAAGAAGAAGAAGCTCTACCCATAAGAAGAGAAGATAAGATGGAATCATTTGAAGATCAAGCTCTTTCCATCCAAAGAATATCCCTCAAGCAATGAGGAATATGAAGAACTCAACTCTTGAAGAAATTCTTATCCACCTTAGCTTTTGGATAAGAAACGATGCTATTATGAATGAAGAAGACGATGAAGCTGAAGGCTCAAGAAGGAGTCTACCCTCGAAACAAATAAATATAAGTATTCAATTGTCATATTATTTTATTATGCATTTGTTTATACTCAATTACTGTATTATGCATGATAGGATGTTTGCATTAATGACAGAATACTACTAATATGCACGTGATGGGTAAGTAGCTCATGGGGCTATACAAATTCTCCATTGCTACTTATCTAGAATGAAACCTCTTTGCTGACATATTGGATTAGTGCACAATCTCAATGTTGTCCTGGTAGAGATGGAAGGCATCTAGAAAGTTTCAATGAGATATGGATGAATGTTGTATTGGCTAAAGTAGTTGCATGATCATATATTTATGCATAAGTGTTTGCCAGTATAAATATTCCTTATGAAATGTTTCTAACCATACAATTGCATTTGACTTGTAGGAAAGATCGCATACATAATCTCCTACAAGCAAAGAATAATGAAGACTTGTTTTGAAGAACAAGTGACGACAGTTCAAAGACAAAGAATAATATGACGAGTGTAGTGACATCATTGATGCAGAACCTTCCAGCCACCAAGAAGAAAGGGAAGATCAGTTCAAGAAGAATGATGTCTGGGCGTAGTATCGAGACCTAAAGAGAAGTTCATAGTTCCATATTGCAGTAGATGGAAACATCGTGGGATACAAAGCAAGATTCATAGCATGAGTCTTCTCATGAAGAGAAGGCATAGTCTACAAAGAAACATTTACAGCTAATAGAAGTGAAGTCACATGACATGCATAATCATGTGTGCAAATGAAAGAAGG